>OZ020247.1:15282580-15846891 GCA_963971285.1 Astropecten irregularis
CTACTGGGGGCACTCAGTACTGGGGGCACTACTGGGGGGGGGGGGGGGGCACTACTTCATACTGGGGGAACTACTTCATACTGGGGGGCACTACTGGGGGAACTACTAGGGGGGCACTACTTCATACTGGGGGAACTACTGGGGGAACTATCTAGGGGGGCACTACTCCATACTGGGGGAACTACTGGGGGGCACTACTTTCATACTTGGGGAACTACTAGGGGGCACTACTCCATACTGGGGGGAACTACTGGGGGAACTACTGGGGGACTACTAGGGGGCACTACTTCATACTGGGGGAACTACTAGGGGCACTAAATACTGGGGGAACTACTAGGGGCACTACTCCATACTTGGGGGAACTACTATGGGGCACTACTCCACTACTGGGGGAACTACTAGGGGGCACCTACTCCATATACTGATATGTTAATGCACCAATCATTACTCCAACGTACATTGACAAATCTTCAAACCGGTTTTTTGTTGTTCATCTTGTGAGGCTTGGGACTCCATGCCGTCACCAAGGACTGTCTACGAGGCATACGAGTCTGCATGTAGACTTTTATCAGTGCATCACGGTGTCATTCTAGCAGCACAACTAAAAAGAGCAAAACAAACTATGATTTCATAACACGTCAGAAAATTGTGAAATTTGGCAAAAAACGGTAAAATTTGCTCTAAATTTGGCCCAAAATTTACTTTTTCTGTAATTGATAGAGAATGCCCTAAGGGGTGTATACAAGTGAAGGGAGCAACTTTCAGGCATAAAAACAGCAATATTGGTGTCTTAGAAGGCATTGTAATTGATTTCATAACACGTCAAAAAATGGTGACATTTGGCAAAAAAGGTAAGGGGCCCTTGCCGTTTTTGCTAAATTTGGCCCAAAATTGACTTTTTCTGTAATTGATAGAGAATTCCCTAAGGGGTGTATACAAGTGAAGGGAGCAACTTTCAGGCATAAAACAGCAATATTCGTGTCTTAGAAGGCATTGGAATTGATTTCATAACACGTCAAAAAATGGTGAAATTTGGTAAAAACGGTAAGGGGTACCCCTTGCTGTTTTTCGCCAAAATTGGCCCAAAATTGACTTTTGCTCTAATTGATCGAGAATGCCCCAATGGATGTCTACAAGTGAAGGGAACAACTTGCAACCATCAAAACAGCAATACTGGTGTCTTAGAAGGCACTGGAATTGATTTCATGACGCGTCCAAAAATGGTGAAAATCAACAAAAATGGCAAGGGGTGCCCCTTGCCGTTTTCATAAAATTTGGCCCAAAATTGACTTTTGCTCTAATTGATCGAGAATGCCCTAATGGATGTCTACATGTGAAGGGAACAACTTGCAACCATCAAAACAGCAATACTGGTGTCTTAGAAGGCATTGGAATTGATTTCATGACGCGTCCAAAAATGGTGAAAATCTACAAAAATGGCAAGGGGTACGTACCTCTTGCCGTTTTTGTCAAATTTTGCCCAAAATTGGCTTTTCCTCTAATTGATCGAGAATGCATATGTATTACCTTTAATGTGCAATTGATCAATTAATGATCTATCAGTCGATGACTGGTAGCCTATCACAGCCCACTATATGGATCCAGCTGGTTACCAAGAGTTGTGTCTTTGTGTTGAATTATGCTGGAGTTCTCAGTGCAGGGAACCAGTGACATCTTGAGTCAATCACCGAGTGCCGTGGCCTAATGGTTTGGCGTGTTGAACTCAAGATCTTGTGGTCAATCTACAGATTGTGGGTTCGAATCCAGCTAGTGGTGCTTATGTCCTTGGGCAAGACTCTTTATCACATATTACTCCTCTTCACCGAGGGGTAAATGGGTACCTGCTAGGGTAGAGATGTCTTTGTGGTTTGATTGGCCTCTGTGTGCTTTAAAGTAGCCGTGGTTGTATACTCCCCAGGAAGTTGAGATGGTTTCAGGAATGTAAATTATTGCCGGTTGACCAGGGATAATAATATGTACGTTTTTGGACAGATGTGTGTGCGGAATAAATTCAGAATTATTATTATTATCATAATACACTTACAATATCAGTGAACGTTAGACGGAAACCAGCCATTGGTTGGCCCTTAGGTCATAGACTCAAACTTGCACATAAAATGAAAGACACCTCAGTATATCTGTTTGTTTTGAAGTCATTTATTTGCATAACTGTACATACATGTAGCTGTACATTATAGAATATTTGCCTACTATACAAAAATGTATTCCCACCCGAACCGAATTAAACTGCTCTACGACCTAGAGCGCATATAGACCTTTCTTTTGTTTATAAACACTGGTTGGCAAGATATGGACAGCCAAATGTTGCAAATCATTTCGTCTTCTTCACAGACGGCGTAAACAGCTTCAAAGTTTTTGCAAACTTTCCATAACTTTACAAAATAAATATCAGCATCACTTGTGTTGTTTCCATTACATTCAGCAATATCTGCAATTTGCGTACAAATTGGGTAAAATATGTGGTTAATTTTTATGTCTGGCTCGCCATAGTTTCCGCCATGCTGGTTGGCAAAAACGCGGTCTGTGACGTTGCAAAAGAAAGGTCTATACACTGATGAATATTTTGTTTGTTAAAAGTGTGTTTTGTTTAACAGTCTACGGGTGAGGCGTGACACCATTTACGAAACAGAGGCTCAGGCTCCAGCACCATTTTGTGAATCCATTCTAAAAATAGCGGGTATCAAAATATAGGCTTTTAGCTGCGATTCGGATGAAGATTGTCTGGTTTGAAAAGGAAATGAGAGCTGACAACCTATATTTTCAGCATATGGATGGCAGAGCTGGAGCCAGAGCCTAAGCCTGAGCCTCCGTTTCGTAAACCCCCTATGACTTGAACAAGACTGGACAAGAGCTTTCCAGTGGTATACAGGTTGTATGACACTTGGGCCTGTTTGTTAATGATGCACAGGATCCCAAACCAGCGGATCCATGTCCCATGTAGGATACGCTAAAATGGGATCCGGATCAGTTAGGATCCGTAATCTTGCGCGTGAAACAAAAAGGCCCCCAAAAAGCTACCTTTCTCCACTATGGTCTTTTGAAAACTGTTTAATAGGAGATGTCATTTTCATAGGAATATACAGTCAACCAACCAAAATGTTGTGACCTTTAAGAGTTGGTTGGCAGAAGGGGGTATGAGAAGGTGAGGACAGGTGGTGGGTGGGATGGAAGGAGTCCTGACTGATTATTTCCGTGAATCAAGCTGATATTGTATTAAGGCAGGACTTGCGTATGCACATCTCCCAGATGTCCAGCATCTGTGTGAGGGAGAACCGATCAGGCATCCTCTTGATCTGCGACAGGAGGGTCCGCTGGACGGACAGAAGAAACGGCGTATGGTCTGCAAGAGAAAAGAGAGAGAAAGAGGATAAGGTTCTGTGGTAGCACCATGTGATGACACTCTCACTTTGGGACGAGGGTTCATGAAAAAGGGTGTTAATGAGTTTGATGTTCTAGGCAGTAACCCTAGACCGTCTTCAGCTTAATGCTGGAACTCGGTGGTGGGGTCTGTAGCAGGTCTATTTAGTAGACTTGGGGCCAATTTCATAGATTTGCTTAAGCACCAAATTGCCAAAAATCCTTGTGAATGTTATGCTCAGCAAACAATGGCCGGATACGAGTTAAAAGCAGAAAACATAACATGAAAATTTGGTTGGAAATCTTGTTTGATCAAGGATGACTTGTCACCCTTTAAGCAAATTTTGCGATTAAGCAGCTCTATGAAATTGGCCCCCTGGAGTTGATTTCACCAAGCATCAAGGATTGATCTTAAAACACCAATTTGTCCTAATTGCTAAGCAACATGTGATGTCACAATGCAAATCACTATGGGGATGTAGACAACTCAAAGCTAAGATGAATCTTAGTGTTTGGTGAAATTCATCCTTGGATCAAATTTCATGGCTCTGCTTCCAGAAAGTGTAGAATCGGCCCTAAGTCCCCTTTTCAAACCTCGGCTCCGGCTCAGGCTCCATTTCATGAATCCATTCTAAAATAACGGGTATCAAAACAGATGCACTTGACTGTGGTTTGGCAGTAGATTCTCTGGTTTGAACAAGAAAACAGAGCTTCAGCTTCATTGAAAAACCACAACCTACACTGTACATTTTCAGCATATGGATGACAGAGCTGATGCTCTTAATATTGCAGGTGTCATTTCAGGGAGACTTACTGTATTCTTGGGTGGTTGTGTCACATTGCGGACTGGCATCGGGATAGCTATGTGGAACGGTCACTGCAATAGGAGGCACACTTGGTAACTTTGTATCCTCTGAAGATGACCAAACAAAACAGCGAGATAAGTCAGGGAACAAGATTTCACAATAGAGTCGGTCAAAAACCAAGGCATTTCAAACAAGGAGCCAAGTGTTGAAGCACACAATTTGGAGCTTAACAATCAATAGCACTCCGCACTTGTGCTAAAAATAGCACCCGATCTCAGACAAACATTGCAACCATGCAAACGTGTGTGTGTGTGTGTGTGCGCGTCCATGTACACTATGTGTGTGAGACAATGTTTGTCTGACATCCGGGGATTTTGTGACGTCATTAGTGCGGAGCGCTATTGTTTCATAGCACTGCCCAATGGAAAGTAAATAAATGCTTAATATAAAAGCTTAAAATAATAACAAAAGACAGTAATATGCTAACTCACCAACACCTACATGTACTACTTAAAATCTACAATGCAACAATGCAAATTGCCTTGTCAAATACATCTATGCTTTAAAGGTAATATCATATTTTGGTTTCCGTAAAAAAAAAAGGATTCATAGGCAAAAATATCACGGAAGATACAGTAACAATCATCTGTGAAATTCCCAGTCCCATACGGTGCCCACTTTTTTAGAAAAAGAGTGGAAAACGCCCACAGTATTTTTTCAATCTTTTCTCAGTTGTTTTCGACCAACTAAACCACAACTAAACCACGTACAAAAGGACAATTTTGGAAGCACAAGAGACACCTGGCAGTTTCTCCATACCCCCTATAGAATTATACAAAGATCTGAAGTGAATGCTATTTCTTCTTGGAGATTGCCTGGAACTAGCTGGTTGCCTGTATATTGCCTTGTATGACATCAGCCTTAGACCCTGATGTGAGAATCTGACTGGAGAAGACTCTCACCTAGTCTACAGATGAGGTGGATGTCATTGCCTCCTGGGTGGAAGGTGTCATCCATACTGATCTTAAACTTGGATGCCAGACGCGCTACCTCTCCCTGGATGATGTTGGGCACGGTGAAGGCCTGGGAGTCACTGTCAGTCTTCTGTCTCTTGGCAGGAGGCGTGGAGGTTGGGTAGCTGAACGACAGGTGGAGGAGGGAGAAGGGAAATCAATCAATCAATCAGTGGGAGTATGCGCTGAGGCAGCGCGTTGCCCCATCTAACTTTTGGCAGTACCCCTTTAGTCTTCTGATAGCCATCCCCCAGGCAGCCAACCAACCCATGCCAATCCCAGCAAAATAACGATCCATATGATGCAACCAAGTTAGGTTCTCTCATAGAGAGAATTCACCTGGCAGGCAGAGTTGTTGACTCGAGTCGCTGACTTGGACTCGAGTCTGACCAATTTTTGTGACTTGTGACTTGAATTGACTTGGAACAAAATGACTCGAGACTTGACTTGACTTGAGAAAATTTGACTCGGTTACAACTCTGCTGGCAGGATTGCTCGCAGGGAATCTAGCCACATGACCATACAGTCGCATCTGACGCTCACATGTGAGAAATGGGAAGCCCTAGGAAATTTGAAAAACAATCAAGACAGAGGCTTGAGAAAAGCAAACACCCTACAACTTATTTTGTCCACTGAACCATGAGAAGAAAGATTCCTGTGGGTAAAAGCATCTAAGCATCCCACTCCTGATTCTAGGTGCTTACTTGGTCGGCGGACCGTGAATAGCCGTTATGCCGGGACCAAATGTTCTCTGCAAGGAGTGGTTGAGTGAAGGAGACTTGACGCTGTACATAATGGCCTCAAACAGTGGACTGCAGATGTTCTTAGGCTTGGAGACGGACGATGGAGCAGTGGTCACTGACGATGTGGTGGCAGAGGTGGCAGATTGGGCAGTCTGGCCAGAATTAAAGAGAGCAAAGACAAAGGTAATTAGGAATAAATTTATTCTTCTCCAGAAACTGATTAACCAGCCAAAATTCAATGCAAAAAAAAAGTAGTTTTATTTGCTTAATTAGAAATCAGCTCCAATTTGACAGCATTAAAAAATGTTTTAAAGGAAAAATCTGGTAACCAGCCAATAACGTTTCATGGAATCCATTACCGTAAACAAAATTTCCTTGCTTACGGTAGACTTTTTGCTTACAGTTAGCCTATTTCACAGGAAAGTTTTCTTGTTGGTAACAGTAAGCAAGGACATTCTGCACAATGCATATGACAGTGCATTTGCAGAAAAAAATTTCAGGGTTAGCCTAGAAATTATTTGCTATTAACCTGAAGTCTTGCTTATGGATTCCATGACACAGATTTCACGGGCGTAGCAGTACCCAAAAGCACAAAAATAGGACGTATCTGATTCCATGAAATTGAAAAAGACAAACAAACTTTCTAATTAATATGAAAAAAAAAATTAATACAAAAATGGCCGATGAAAACCTACAGCTATTTAGTTTGCTAGAATCAACAACCGCTTTACCGAGCATTTTGTGTGTGTCCCACAGTGTTGCAGTGTTCCAATGTACGTGTCACTTCAGTAGATATTGTGATGATAACAGGTCTCCATAGCAATGACATGAAAAGAAATATTAACGTGGACCTCAAATTGGTCCGCTTATTCGTGGCGGCTACTCACCCCTTTGCCTAGACCCATACGTTCCAGGACCTGCTCACATTTCAGCAGCATACTCAGGGGAGCAACCTTGTTGGGATCAGAGAGGATTTCCAACAGGCTGTTCATCTTGCTCAGACTCACATCTTTGCGACATTCTAAGACAGATCGGGAGAGAAACAAGTCCAATAAAGTACACATGGACACTTCAGAGTTTCAGACAAATCCACCATCGGACACCAAACTATTGCATTCTATTTTCAATTGCCTCAGTTAATTATGGAGTCACCTCGAGACTCTGGTAATATTTCTGTAGCTAAATTCTAAAGACAATATAAAGTCAATCATGAAAACAAAAAGTGACCTGCTCGATGAAAATGAGTCATATCTCATAAATATGACACTATGAGTTATAATTACAAATGCAGTATTAGGGAGACACGTTAGCATCTAAAAGTGGACATTTAGGGAGACATCGGGACTTAGGGAGACTTTTCGATGTCTCCCTAAGGTACCAGCTACCTTTCAGAGATTCTAATGTCCATATTTCAATAGAAGACAGAGAATGCTCTGAATATGAACATATGTCAATTTCAAGTTCATTGGTTTGGAGGATGTTTAGAAATAGGTAAGTAAAGTTTGTGCATGACCCTATGGAAAGTCTCCCTAAGGTCCCATCCTCCGTTAATATTATTAGGTGTTCGGGTTCAAGCCGAACACCTATTGTTATTGTTCGAGTTTTTTTTTTATAGTTTTTTTATTTTCCTTCTTCCCAAACTTGTCAGCAGGACTTCTATATGACAGTTACAAGATATTGACTTGAAACTTGATGGGAACTTAGGTTGTGATGCCAAGTTGTGCCTAGAAGATTGACGTCATGATGACGTCATCGGGTATCAAATTACGCAAAATCAGTAGGAAATACTCTACCATCTTCCTTGCTGGCTTTCAGGATCATCTTCTTCAAGGGTTCAATGTACTTTGACAGCTGTTTCCGTTTCTCGGCATAAGCCTGCTGGTCAAAGCCTTGACCGATGGCCTGGCCTTTGCCCGGACTGGGGACGGGACCGATGGACCCCACTGAGCCTGGACCAACAGACCCTGGGTTACCTGTGAGGGGAAAATCAAAAACATATAATCAACTTATAGTCTCAATATTAGTATTATGCAGTCATTTGGTTGATACTTCTCAATAAGCACTCAATGGAAGAGCAAAGAAGATTTGACCAAATGGGATTGGATCCAGAGACCGGTTGAACATTATGCTTGTGCACGAGCATCTGAGCTATCCAGCCCTACGATGACGATGGGGCCTTCCTGTTGTCAACTATCTTTGATATTAAAGGTGTCAGTCAGAAGCCATATAACCCATTAATTGTCATACCAGTGCTCTACCACCTGAGCTATCCAGCCCTATGATGGGGCCTCCCTATAGTCAGCTATCTTTGGTCAGGGTGCCTGTCAGAAGCCATATATAATCCATTAACTGCAATACCGGTGCTCTACCATCTGAACTGCCCAGCACTATGATAGGGCTTCCTATAGTCAACTATCTTTGCTCATGATGCCAGTCAGAAGCCATATAACCAATTAACAGCCATACCAAAGCTCTACCATCTGAGCTGTCCAGCCCTATGGTAGGGCCTTCCTATAGTCAACTATGATTGCTCATTGCTCAGGTTGCCAGTCAGTAGCCATGTAACCAATTAACTTGCCATACCAGTGCTCTGCCATCTGAGCTGCCCATGATGGAGACTACCTAAAGACAGTTGTAGAGCTGTACAAAATGGTCAAGAGATGAATTATTGCAGACAGAGATGGTTAATACCTGGGGTGCTTAGGGGACCACTGGGCGAGGGAACACTGGGTGGACCACGCTGGGAGCCAGCTGGAGAGGGCAAGGAATTGGCCTGTTGGGGAGACGGTGAAGGCTGTAGGTAGCTGGCTGGTGAAGGCATCGGCTGAGATCTGTCATAAAGGGGCAGAGAAAATATTGACAATGATGATTTGTTTAAAGGTAATATCATACTTTGGCTTTTGTCAAAGTAATACATATTCATGGGCGAAAATTTAAAGAAAGATACAACAGCAGTCATCTGTGAAAATTTCAGTCTTTTAGAAAACATTGAAAACGGCCACAGTATTTCTTAAGTCTTTTCTCTTTTATTGCTATCTTTAAAAGATCAAAAATAATTTTGGTCACTGGTTTTACTCTTTTCTGGATAAATGCAGCATTTCAGGCAGAGCAGTTTTAATTGTATGTTTCTACCAGCACCATCTTCATTATGTAAGTTATAGGTAAATCTGTGGACATTTCTGTTTTAGTTTAGTAGTACTACCTTTAATAGATAACCCGAAGTGTATTTCAGCTAGGTACCTTAATGACTATGTACTGTACATTGGCAGTGGGGTCAAGGTTGTAATATAATTTAATATCTGATCATGCCTTTTTCCCACAACTCCATGATATTCTGCTTTCACAACTTACCCCTGGCTCTGTGGCTGTGATGCAGGTGACGGTTGCTGGGTAACTGGCTGCAAGTTAAGAAACAAAAACAACAACAAAAATAACCAACTATTAATACTGAGCTGCGTGAGAGTCTTGCAAGTTGTAATTCATAGAAATTGCCATACAGTATTAATTAACGCTGTCATGCAGAAAACTAGCATCATTTAAAATGGGCTCACACAACCAATCAAATTCAAGCTTGCCATGCAAACAAATCCAAATGTGAATTGTTAACTTTCCGAATGATGCAAATGTTACAGGAGGATTGGTAATAAATGTGTAAGCACTCGGTGACAAGGATGTGGACATGTAGGGTCTTGTCAAGGTAAATAGTCCTTGATGCCTAGGGGTTTACAAAACAGGTTTACAAAACAGGCTTGGGCTCGGGCTCCAGCTCTGTCATCCATATGCTGAAAACATCTATAGGTTGTGGTTTTTCATTGAAGCTGAAGCTCTGTTTTCCTTTTCAAACCAGATAATCTACTTACGGACCGCAAACCAAATGCCTCCATTTTGATACCCGTTATTTTAGCTTACAGCTTATTTTCATTTTGTAATCAAGGAAGACTTTTCGTGCTTAAGCAAATTTTGTGCTCAAGCAGCTCTATGAAACTGTGCCCTGGTCAGTGGTTTGGTTCAGCGTTTTAAACTGAACTGGCAATTGTCTCTTTCTAATATTCCTGTAAGTTCCAGTCATGGGAGCCAAAGTTCAAGCCTTTTCTATGGAAAAAATTTGATCAGCCATTCGCTAATATAATCAATACCCTGGATGTTTAGAGAACTGCTGAACATGTCGACACAATAAACATGCGTGAAAATTACAAAACACAGGACACGCCTACCATACATACCAGGACAATGTGACATACATATAACTCAAAACACAGTGCTATGTCGTCCAAATGAATCCCAACTTTTTGCCATTTGTAAAATTGTTTCTGACAGGATAACATTACCACCTTTAAACCGCAACTACATATACAGAACAAGTTCATTTTAAACTGTGCTTTTTCATAAACCATTTTCAATTGGAGAGTGTAACGAGAATACTACGTTGGGGGTAATACTTAACCGCATGAAATGAAAATTGACAGTTAAAAAATGAACTTGTTACATGTTTTTAAAAATGTGCGGGAAACTTTTGGCCATTGTGAAGATTCTTCAAATCATACAGAAAACAATTTTCCATGCAAATCTGTGCAGATAATTGTACTATTTGAGGAAAAAAAAGTCTTTGCATAACCTGAATATTAACAGTCTGAAGTTTATCAGGAATTGTGCAAAATTTGACCTAGAGTCACAAAATGACTGGAAGGTTGCCGAGTTCATTAATTCTGAATACGGCCAGAGTATCATCGAGTCAACCAGCTCTTTTCAGATTCACAAAACTCAATAATTTAACGTCCAAATGTATGTATATGTTATGGTGTTACTGCAAATTATTATCTTAATTCTTTCAAGAAAGATTTGAGGCTTGACATGGTGACAATTGGTATGTAGATCGGTTCGCGGAAACACCATGTAAGAATCATTCTCCTGATGATGACTATAGAGCAGGCTAGTCGAAACGTTGAGACCTTACGAGAAGTGCGAATGAAACAGAAGTGCAAAAGTACGAACGATTCTTACATGGTGTTTCCGCAAACCGATCCACATATTAATTCTTCCAGTAATACAAAGAAAACAATTCTGTTGACTAAACCCTGATTGTACATCACTCAAAAGAGAATGCGGAGCAACATTTTGGTGAGGAAACGATTGGTACTATTGTAACAAATGAAAATTCACTTTGCTTCACAATTTGAGTGCAGTGTGAACTAGAATAATATCTCATTTCAAATCCCTTGGACTTTCTCAGTGTTCAAAGGACACTGAGAGAAAGAAAGCGCCCTTAAGTTAAACAAATGATGCATGACAAAAATTTGGCAAACTCTGGCAATAGCACAATATAGGGTGCATTCGTTTAGCTCCCCCGTGTCGACACCAGTCAACCTCGTCCCCATTCTCTCGCTTGTTTTGTGCAGTATAGCTCGACCATTCCCAGTAAGGGCTGACCCGTGTTAGCTAATCGAATGCACCCATTGTTCTCACTTTGAGGGAGCAATTTAAAGGCGTTTGTTTTTTGGGTTTTTTTGGGGGGTGGGGTGGTGGAGGCATAGGTGATCATGAGCAATCTTGCCAACAAATCATCAGCTTATCATAAGTAACTTTCTGCCATCTTATAAAAAAAGAAGCAATTAATGCAGTTTCACGATTGGGTTGTTGGGATAAACTGACATCATTAGTCAGGTGATCAGGGTAGCCATAGCAACAACATTTTGACAGCTGGGGATCTTGAGGTGAGGATATAGCAAGCACTACAACTGGACATGATTTCACCACTAGAGGGCTTGGATATGGATGTGCACAGCTAGGGTGCGATATCTAAAAGCGAGTAGTCTTGATCTACAGAGGGCGCTGTTTAGAGTGAGCTTTTTACAGACCTGTGGAGACATCAAGATGTGTTGTTGGCCACCATATGGAGAGGATGGTGGCCCCTGAGAGACATGTAGAGGCAAAGCGAGAGAAAAAGGCCAAAAGATGTTAGAGTTCACAGACCACAGATTTCAAGGGAGACAAAAACAATATCACACAGAAAACCGAGAGAAACCGTTTATCGACGGATCAAAGATAATGACAAGGAGTACAGGAAAGATGCTGGTAGATTTCTGAAATTGAAGATAAAAAACCAAGACTCAGGATTTTTAGCCACCAGACGGAGAGTCTAACTGTTTTGTACACCTTACATGTTGTACGGCAAACCAAAATTTGGACGCCATGTTTTCTTAATGCACAAGAGATTAGGCCATCCCATTTTCATATTCTGGCTAAAAAGCTTGCCCCAAATCATTTAGAATTTTTCAAGGAAAATACCTGGTCTGGAAAAAAAAAGTATTAAATTGAGTTCATTTTACACAATTTTAAACATGATGGGAGGTATATTCCATGGGTTTATCTGCGTTTCAATATATTGGGACTATAATGCGAGACTTCAGACAAGTCCATTTTGCTAAAGGGTAAGGTTGATACCGACCTGAGGGGACATCACAAAAGGCTGGCCCCCACTGCCAAATGGGGACATAGGCGGTGCCTGTACGCATAAAATGGAAGAGCCCATTGTAGAGACCGTGTTAGGTGTTAATCAAATCTGAAAATATGCCAGCTGAAACCATGACTGTGCTTAACACTGCATGCTGTGCATTAAACAATGGAAATGGAATGGGCCATGCAATGGTAAGCCTATAGCATGATGATTAAACCATGCAATAGAAACTAAATGGTGCCATAGAAGGACTAACACAAAATTGTTAAGAATGTTTTGAGCACAGGACTCCAGTGTTTAGTATTTTAAACAGTTCAAGATTTTACACCTCACACATAGATTCTGCATGCCTTGTGGTTGGACGAAAGTATGTCACATGATGTGTAATTCTTTTCACTGTTCTGGCACCAAGCAAATAGAATACAACTATTCCATGATCCCCAAAAAAGTACTATGCACATAACAACAAATGGACTATGCCCATAGCAACTTGCATGGTACCCTGTCTCCCATATCAGAATCTGTGTGTGTGAGGTGCTGTATTCCCAATGATAGGGCACTGGACTGAGCACTCATCAAAGTGACAACAAGTTCCTGCATCTGGGATCCAGATACTTGCACTTTATACATGTAACTACATTAAACAAGCAGCAATGGGGGAATCTACATAAATACAATACTGCAGATTTGAGATTCATAACCAATCATAAAACAGTTTGCTACAGACATTTCAAAAACAAGAACTTGGAGGTGCAAAGAAAAACACAAAGTGTACCGACAACGTGCTCAACACTTTCTACGCCAGACTCATGTATGAGAGTATTAAACCAAGAAGCAAATACTCCTGAGAGAGTTTCTCAAAGTAGTGGTCAATGATACAGACATTCGAGCACACGGTTTTGAACGGCACCCTCTTTTGATTAAAACAAGAAACTGCGGTGGTGTCAGTATATTATTTTGTACACCGCCAATCATCTTTTATTGAAATCTGGGAAGCTGGAAAGCTAATCATGAGCAAAAGACCGGCGGGGAAATCAGGGAGATGTTGTCCATGCTGAATATTCTTCTAACTCCGTGTTAAATTTAGGAATAAATCACCCAATCACGCACCGAGCCGGAGTTGTAGTGCATTTACATTAATAAACATCACCGCAGGTTCTTGTTGTAATCAAAAGAGGGCGCCATTCAAAACCGTGTGCTCGGATTACTGTATAGGTGGCTACTGAATGCGGTGAAATGACATGACACATGGGGTTAATATTCAAACAGGGAGTTATGTACTCAAAGAATAGGATTTGGGTTTCGCTAGTAACAGGCATGCAAAAAGATGTCAGAGAGCAGAAAATGAAACACCATGCAATAACAATACCACAGAAATGCAGCATGCAACAGGAATAAAGGAATTTAATACTCGCGGGAAAAGGAAGCCCACACAGTAAGGATTTCCAGAACAATAGGAATTTCCCATACAAGAGGAAAATCCCATACAAGAGGAAATTCCCATGCAATTGGAAATTCCAACATAATAGGAATTTTCCATATAAGATTTAATTCCCATGCAATGGGAGACTTTTGGAGGGTCGGTCTTGAGTCAACAGCGCACGGTGTATTGCGCGTGCGTGCGCGTGCGCTATTGACTTGAAGACCGGTTCTCCAAAGTCTCCCATTGGAAATTCCAATACAATACTAGGAGTTTCCCATACAAGAAGATTTTCCATGCTAGACCAATTTCCCATACAATACGCATTTTCCCATACAATAAGAATCTTCCCATATATGGGAAAGTTCCATGCAATAAGAATTTCTCATAGTCATACAATAGGAATTGTATATTCTGTCATACTCTGTCATTTCAATGAAAAAGGAATTTTGAAAATGAATCTGAAAGACACAAACTGCACTAGAACAAAATACAATGTGCTACCATTTCAAACTTGAAAACCACAAAACACATGAATTTTGCTACTGGAAATATGACGTACTGTATGTGTACACATAGAATAACTACCGTAGTCTGTCAACATTTACACTAAAAACAGAAACATACAGTGTACACAAGGTATGTTACATGACCTCTGACCTGGAAAATAAAATGATTCAGTGACTTGTGCTACATGAAAAACAAACATGTGACCAACAACACAACACAAAAATGTCCTGGAGAAAGTTTCCCAAAAGACTGACACATATCTAGAAACATTTGTTTCATTTGAGATTTCACAATATTCCAAAAACTGGGCTGAATATATATCAGGCTGGTTTTGCTCCAGCTTCTTATTGGGCGGGGAATGAACTTCAGACACTCATTGGCCTAAATATGAACTTCAGACATTGCTCCGGTCTCTCATTGGCCTAAAGTATGAACTTCAGACATTGCTCCGGTCTCTCTTTGGCCTAAAGTATGAACTTCAGACATTGCTCTGGTCTCTCATTGGCCTAAAGTATGAACTTCAGACATTGCTCTGGCCTCTCACTGGCCTAAAGTATGAACTTCAGACATTGCTCCGGTCTCTCATTGGCCTAAATATGAACTTAAGACATTGCTCCGGCCTCTCATTGGCCTAAAGTATGAACTTCAGACATTGCTCCGGTCTCTCATTGGCCTAAAGTATGAACTTCAGACATTGCTCCGGCTTGTCATTGGCCTAAAGTATGAACTTCAGACATTGCTCCGGTTTCTCATTGGCCTAAAGTATGAACTTCAGACATTGCTCCGGTTTCTCATTGGCCTAAAGTATGAACTTCAGACATTGCTCCGGCCTCTCATTGGCCTAAAGTATGAACTTCAGACATTGCTCCGGTCTCTCATTGGCCTAAAGTATGAACTTCAGACATTACTCCGGTCTCTCATTGGCCTAAAGTATGAACTTCAGACATTGCTCCGGTTTCTCATTGGCCTAAAGTATGAACTTCAGACATTGCTCCGGCCTCCCATTGGCCTAAAGTATGAACTTCAGACATTGCTCCGGTTTCTCATTGGCCTATTAAAGTATGAACTTCAGACATTGCTCCGGCTTCTCATTAGCCTAAAGTATGAACTTCAGACATTGCTCCGGCCTCTCATTGGCCTAAAGTATGAACTTCAGACATTGCTCCGGTCTCTCATTGGCCTATTAAAGTATGAACTTCAGACATTGCTCCGGCCTCTCATTGGCTTAAAGTATGAACTTCAGACATTGCTCCGGTCTCTCATTGGCCTAAATATGAACTTCAGACATTGCTCCGGCCTCTCATTGGCCTAAATATGAACTTCAGACATTGCTCCGGCTTCTCATTGGCCTAAAGTATGAACTTCAGACATTGCTCCGGTCTCTCATTGGCCTAAATATGAACTTCAGACACTGCTCCGGCTTCACATAGGCCCAAAGTATCAACTTCAGACATTGCTCCGGTCTCTCATTGGCCTAAAGTATGAACTTCAGACATTGCTCCGGTCTCTCATTGGCCTAAAGTATGAACTTCAGACATTGCTCCGGTCTCTCATTGGCCTAAAGTATGAACTTCAGACATTGCTCCGGTCTCTCATTGGCCTAAAGTATGAACTTCAGACATTGCTCCGGTTTCTCATTGACCTAAAAGTATGAACTTCAGACATTGCTCCGGTCTCTCATTGGCCTAGAGTATGAACTTCAGACATTACTCCGGCTTCTCATTGGCCTAAAGTATGAACTTCAGACATTGCTCCGGTTTCTCATTGGCCTAAAGTATGAACTTCAGACATTGCTCCGGTTTCTCATTGACCTAAAGTATGAACTTCAGACATTGCTCCGGCTTCTCATTGGCCTAAAGTATGAACTTCAGACATTGCTCCGGTTTCTCATTGGCCTAAATATGTAGACATTGCTCCGGTCTCTCATTGGCCTAAATATGAACTTCAGACATTGCTCCGGTCTCTCATTGGCCTAAATATGAACTTCAGACATTGCTCCAGTCTCTCATTGGCCTAAATATGAACTTCAGACATTGCTCCGGCCTCTCATTGGCCTAAATATGAACTTCAGACATTGCTCCGGTCTCTCATTGGCCTAAAGTATGAACTTCAGACATTGCTCCGGTCTCTCATTGGCCTAAAGTATGAACTTCAGACATTGCTCCGGCTTCTCATTGGCCTAAAGTATGAACTTCAGACATTGCTCTGGCTTCTCATTTGCCTAAAGTATGAACTTCAGACATTGATCCGGCCTCTCATTGGCCTAAAGTATGAACTTCAGACATTGCTCCGGTCTCTCATTGGCCTAAAGTATGAACTTCAGACATTGCTCCGGCTTCTCATTGGCCTAAAGTATGAACTTCAGACATTACTCCGGCTTCTCATTGGCCTAAAGTATGAACTTCAGACATTGATCCGGCCTCTCATTGGCCTAAAGTATGAACTTCAGACATTGCTCCGGCCTCTCATTGGTCAACGCCCTGGCTTCTCAGTGAAATTGGAATATGAATACCTGGAGCAGTAACTGACTGACTGAATGTGTTTTCTATTATTTCCAGGGGGAGGGGGATAGGTGGTTGGAAGGGAGAGGTTTACCAATGGAGAAAATTAAAGGTTATATCATACTTTGGTTTTTATCAAAGAAATTCAGATTCATGGGCAAAAATATCAAGACAGATACAGTAATAGTCATCTGTGAAAATTTCAGTCGAATACGGTGTCCACTTTTTGAGAAAACAGTGAAAAACAGCCACAGTATTTCTTTAGTCTTTTCTCTTTTATTTTTGATCTTTTAAAAGATCAAAAAGATTTTCGGTCGTTGTTTTACTAATTTCTGAATAAATGCACCATTTCGGGTGGAAAAATGTCAACAGTATGTTTCTACCACCACCATCTTCATACCCTGTAAGTTATACGTGAATCTGTGAACATTTCTGTTTTGGTCTCTTACCAAAGTATGATACTACATGTACCTTTAATAATAACAGGCATTTATAAAGCGCCTTTCCAAGAAATTTTACCCCATATGGTGTAGTATTACTGATAGAAATGGTAGGGCCACTGCTAGACTACTACATCAAAATAATCATTCTTGTCCAATCTTGTTATCAAAAGCTCCTTCATAGTCGAGTCCAAGATCCATACATACACTTTGAGGAGAGATTTCATTGGTCGAGTGAAATGACCAGACAACCAATGAGATTGAGGAGCAATGCCTGTACATTATGTCATGCTGGTATTAACAAACCTGTGGAGACATCATGTATGCATAGCCACCATATGGAGATGCAGGGGGTCGCTGTTGGAAGTAAAAGATAAACACCAATCGCTATTGAGTTTAACTCCTGGGGCCAATTTCATAGAGCTGCTTAGCACAAAAATTTGCTTAGCACAACAAATAATGTCTCGCCCAATATAACAAACCAGCAAGGAAAATTGCATTTGATATTCATGGTCAGCGAACAACAGCCAAAGAACAATCCCAAGCGATACACAACACGTGGACATTTGGTTGTTAACCCTGTTTTTTATTTTTTTTAAATGACAGAAATGTCATGCTTAGCAAATTTTCGTTCTAAGCAGCTCTATGAAATTGTCCCCTGGTGGGGGATTCAGATCTCAGCATCAAATTTAACAGCTCGGGGTACCGGCCAGGTTTGCATGGTTGCAAGTTTACCAAGAAATGAGTGCATGCCACACAAGTGACTGAAGAAAAACAAGCAGGGTACCAACCAGAAATGCAAGGTTATTGGTTACCAGTGACTGTGTAAAAACCATAACGATGTAACGAAAATGCAGGGTACCACCAAAGTTTGTATGGTTATTAGTTATCAACAGTTATGTTATCAATCCTTGTTATGTTATAAAAACCAACATAACGAAACAGCAGGGTACCAATTTATTTGTAGAAGGATTTGTAATTTCTATTGTGATCAACCACACACAGGAGTTGTCTCACACACAAGGCCTCAAAATTAGACGGTTAGTGTCAAGAAATATCAGGTCGTAATAATTGTCATAGCTACCTGTTGTGGGTTCTGCTGTTGCCGTTGCTGCTGCTGCATTTGCTGCTGTTGTTGGATCTGCTGCTGCTGAAGTTGCTGCTGTTGAAGTTGCTGTTGCTGCAGTTGCTGCTGCTGCAGCTGCTGCTGTTGTATCTGTTGCTGCTGCAACTGCTGCTGTTGTTGCTGGAATGTCTGTTGTATGAAATACCAGATGTACTTGTTTTTCTTTGACGATGGTAATAAAAAGTCAATTCTTAATATTTCCAGAAATCAGATATGACAAAATATCTGAAAAGTTGGAAGAAACCGACAAGAATTTAACTTCTTAAATGCTCTCAAAGATTTCCTCAAGCATTTACAATTTAAGTATTATACCATTCATTTGTGTACAACATCACAGACTGCACTTCAAACAAAGTTGGTCAATCTGCATGAAGTCATCAAAGCAGAGTACCGATAAATGCAAACGATCACAGAATTCAAAAGATCGGGCGCCTGCACAGGATCACGGATTCTGCGGATCGGGATCCCATTAAGCGTACCCTGCATAGGAGGTGGATCCCTAAATCTGGGATCCTTTGCATTAAACAAACAGGCCCTGAACTGATATACAGTGAAATGCCACTATATTCATATTTAAAAATATTAAAAATCCTTCATATACTGTTTCTCAGGTAACAGCATTTCTGCGAGTATCGATAAAATGATCCTTGGGATATGGCGGTGTGTGAGTTGTTTCATGGCTTCTGACTGTCAAACGAACAAAGATAATTGACTATTAGGGACAACACCAATGTAGGGCTCAGTTGGTAGAGCGCCTGTACGGTATTCAGGAGGTTGCCGGTTCAAATCCTGCTCCAGTCAATTTTCTTTGTTCACCTTTCAATGACTTACAAATTCCGTCAGTTTCCCTTGTGGTTATTTTACAATTAAAAAAATTCATACCGCTGAAGCTGTTGGAAAGTATTGAACCAACAATGCAATGAATTGTCCTTAAATAAGAAACTTTGCAGTTATGCTGAATTTGAGCACAAGACAGATTTCTTCCTGTTTAATACATGACAGATCATGCCAACCAATTTGGCTGCTTATAAACAGAAAATTTCGATTCCACTTCAATAGTTTTGAAAAAAAATGAAATGAATTGATTGGAAACGAAATATCCGGCCACAAACTATTTTGTACATGGTATTGTATATCATCTCAGGTCTGGTACCTTGAATCCTTGCTGTCCTCTCCCACCAGGTCCCTGCGGCAATTGCTGCAGCTGCTGCGGCATTTGCTGCGGCTGCATCTGCTGAGAATAAGACCACAGCACGGCAAAGTTATATCTCGGATCTAGAAACAAAAAACCCTAAACTTCTTTGCCCTATAAACTGCCCTGAACCTGAACAGTTATGGCTAGGGTGTATTGACAATCATCGAAAAGAAAAATACAACCAATGACGAATACATAAACAGTGGAACGCCGATATAACAAACACCGCAAAACGTAACATTCAGGTATACCTATACAGAACATCATCCTTGACTCCCAATTTTTGTTTCGGCCTACAAAACTTACTGAACATTCCTGTTGAAAAACAAATCCAATGATTTTACAGAAACGGTGAATGTTTACTCCTGTGGGTTAATCAAATGCTGCTTGGTTATTTGTAATTCCTGAACATTTTTATGCTATTTAGTTTAAGTCAAATAAAAATTATGAAATGTTTTTGTACATGTATGTAAAGTATAATGTACTGTATGAAAAAAACAACAATCAAAAGTGGGCGCACTTCATTGGGCAAGAGGGTGCTTTTAAAAATGGCCGCCGGCGGCTGAAAATTGCTATACCGAACAACCACTATGCCGAAATAATTCTGTTCATCCCTTGGTGTTTGTTATATCGGCGTTCCACTGTATATCAACCCAGCAAACTTGCAAGATTCCAAAATCGATCAAAAATTAGCCAGCTTCTCTTCACAGTCTCAATCCCTCAAAAAAAAAAAAACATTCCCAATAAACTATTACACTATAGACCTATATTCAAGATCTAAAAGATGAATAAAAAATATCTCACTCTGGACATTCCATCACTTGAAATTTGTTTCCGATTCTGAAAGAGGAAAAAAAACGTCTTCAGAGGAGTGGACTATTAAAGGGCCTGTTTGTTTAAAGCAAAGGATCCCGCATTTAAGGATCCATGTCCTATGCAGGGTATGCTAAAATGGGATCTGGATCCACAGAATCTGTGATCCTTTGCATTGAACAAACAGGCCCTTAGGCAACTGGTATTGGCACAAGGGTTGTTATTTCTCTAATATGTATACAATAAACTTCAATCCTCCAAAACTCAGAGTACTTTGAAAGATCCTGGGGATATAATATAACTTCATGAACAACTGGGGCCAATTTCATAGAGCTGCTTAGCACAAAAAAATTGCTTAGCACAAAAATAGCTTGCCCAATAAAACAAACCACCATTGAAAATTCCATTTGATATTCATGGTCAGCGAACAACAGCCAAAGACCAATTGCAAGTGATTGTGTGTTGTGTACACATGAAAATTTGGTTGTTAATCCTGTTTTTACTTGGACAGAAATGTCATGCTTAGCAAATTTTTGTGCTCTATGAAATTGAACCCTGGTTGAGTGGTCGATGGTAGTCTATTTTGTCAGAGAGACTCAGGGCACAAAACTTTCTCAGGACTGAGGAAGTTTTGCCAAGCATACAGAGCTACTTGCCAGGGGCCAATTTCATAGAGCTGCTTATTAAGCACACAATTTGCATAAGCATGAAAAGCCTTCCTTGATCAAACAGGATTGCCAACCAAACTTTCATTTTGCATTGTATTCGGCCATTGTTTGCCGAGCATAACATTCACAAGGAGTTTTGGCTGGCATACTGATTTTATTTACCAAGGTTTTCGGTGTTTAAGCAAATGTTGGTGCTTATGCAGCTTTATGAAATTGGCCCCATCACATGATGTGCAATGCTTATGAATGCCCAATCTCGGACCGATCTGCAAGTCATTTCTTCTCACCTTGAATGGCTGCTGTCCGCGGATCATTTGCCCTTGCTGTCCAGGGGCCATAGTGCCCATCTGTTGCCCCATGTTGGCCCCGCCGGCTGGCTGGCTCATCCCCTGCCAATCAAGAACAAGGAGATCGGAATTTAAAGGTTACCTGAAATCAAAACCAATATGAAGTTAAATAAAAACTCAACATGTCCATCATTGTTTGTGCTAAAAAATATTGCCCGAAACAAAAAAGATATTCTAAAAACAATGTATACCCGATCAGACAAAATGTGAGTGCTGTTCTGTGACCTTTACCAAACATGTATTATAGCTTTATTAAAGGGCCGAGATCAAAAGTATTTTTCCCGTTCGCCCGCGGGCGTTCCTTCAACTTTGCCTGGGGATTAACTTTTTCTAACAATAGGACCGTTCGCCCGCGGGTCAGCAACACCACTAGAGCTCATTAAAGTGTCTATTCATCGCGTGCATTGTGATGTTAATTCGCCGTTCCATAGTGGCCAGTCACGCCGGAAATAGCAAGGGTATGTGGAATACTTCGTGATTGAAACTTGGTGTATTGTGTACACATTGGTTGAGTTTAACAAACGTATAAAAATATGTTTTCATTTTCATTTCCGTTTAGACTTACAGGAAAATGGAAAATCAGTCCCTGTGGCTCCTGTGTGTTCTTTAATAAAGAAAGGGGATCTTTGCTGTGATAACTAGACTTGTGACAGTCCCTCGACTCCCTGCCTACCTGTTGAGTCGTGCCGGGAATGAATCCAGGCTGTGACTGCGGCGAGCCAGACGCCCCTGAAAGGTGCTTCTGCAGCTGCATCTGCATCTGTTTCTGCCGCTGCTGCATCGTCAGCTGACCTGCTGTGCCATGCTGCTGTCTACTTCCTATCATCTGCTGCATCTGCTGCTGACCAGGTGGGGGCGTGCCCTGCTGACCGGGCCTTGACCCAGGCATTGAGGTCAGTCCCTGAAGTGCAGCCATTGGGTCTACCAAAAATTGAAATACATGAAATAGAGTAATTTTCTCCATCCAGATAATAAGACCTAGGGCCTGTTTGTTTAATGCACAGGATCACGGATTCTGCCGATCCGGATCCCATTTAAGCGTACCCTGCATAGGAGGTGGATCCCTAAATCTGGGATCCTTTGCATTAAACAAACAGGCCCTGAACTGATAAACAGTGAAATGCCACTATAACGAACACCGGTGTACCAAACATTTGGATATACCGAACATCATCCTTGGCTCCCAATTTGTGTGTACAATATATACCGAAAATGGTTCTTTAAAACGAACAACCAATATAACAGACAATATATTTGCATCCCATGTTCGTTATAGCGGCATTCCACTGTACTTTGAGCAAAGGTGTTGCTATGACAAGTGTTTTGATATATACAAAAAAAAAGATTAAAAGGAGTGAAAACTGCTGAAAAAATTTGAAAAAAATAGGAATGTTGTTGTTTCCAGGCAAAACAACTGAAAATGCACAACTTCAATACTTTTTAAAAATATAAAAAGTGTATTGCTTGAAGCCTTACTGAGCCCCACCCTAAAAAAGGCTTGTATTTGGCAGTTCCTTGGTTTCTCTTCATCCTTGCACCACAGAGCATGCAGAAATATCCTTAATGGGGCCCATGACCCCATGCAGCAGCCTCCAACAGCACTATTCAATGTCCTCTCTTTACCTTGAGAATCTGTGACCACCTTGGTTATTACTTTAAAATGTTGCTTTTAATACTTATGTATTGCCAACACAGCATGTCCCTCCCTTTTCAACCTCAACGGCTCCGCCCAGACCACCTTACTGTGCATGGATTTTTGGGAGGATTCATCCTGTGATGCATGGGTTTTACCTTGTGCTCCTGCGCCCATCTGCTGCATTTTTCCCTGAGCTCCTTCCTTCCTTGAATCTGAAAATAAAAAAAAAAGACGAGCAAAATTATTCCCATAAAGTGGATTTAAAACAAGGTTTATGCCATTAGGATGCATGTGAATCTTTTGGGTCCACAGACATGACAGACTGAGATAGAATGACAGACTGAAAACCAACTATCATCATTTGTGCTAAAAAATATTGTACAGTACATCAAATTGGAGGTATTTTAGACTATGTCACCGAATACAAGTCGCAAACCTGCCAACCTTTGGTTCAGATCAAAGAGCAAAATCATACAATGTGCATGATCTACATTAGCATGAGCTACTGCGATGCGAGCCTACAGGGGGTACTTCTTTTCTATGTGACAACACAAGCATTGTTTAGTGTTCCAAGGGGGATTTTTTTGGGGGCAGGGCATACATGTACTGTTTTTTTTTGTTTTTTTGGGGTCAAAATTAAGCCCTTACATAAAAATATAAATTTATAGAGTCATTAATAAATGCATTAAGCAATAAAATTTAAAGCACTTTCATCCCTTTCCCAAATTTGATGTGCAGTAAACCTTTAACAATATAATGTATAATTGTATGTAAAATGTGCAATGGACCCATTCCAAATGACCTACATGTAGCCGGGGTCATTCAAATTCATGCTGTACTACAAAATGGTTTTCAGCTGACAGGCCGATAGTGAATACATACAATGTATACGTAAGTACAGGAGAATACTGTACAACTATTTCCCAGATATTATGTATGCATACAATTACATTACATGAATCTGCCAAGCACTATTTCATGCATACGGAAGATAATCTAACAAAAAACAAACAAACAAACAAACAAAACTAATTTTCTATGCCAAAAAGGAACAAAATCTGTGGAGAAATATACTTACTGATGTCTCGCATGTGAATCATGAGGCGAGCTACCAGCGCCAGATATTCCTCCTAAAATACAGTGTGCAAGAAGACAGAAAGACACTAATTACATGTATGATATGAGCTACTGACAATTCAGCATTTGCAGTGAGTCACTGCAATACCTGCACCCAGATGGTGAACCACATGTAAATTCACAGTGTATGGCACGGTGTACAATATGCACGCACTGAAGCACTGTGCACACAGTTAGCTATGCGCCGGCTATTTCGTAATACTTAATTTGATATTAATCCTAATCGGCGATTCTCCCAGGCATCTGTGTGCACAATAGATGCATGCATCTGTATAATAAATAATTGCAGAACAGGTCTGTGACTCTGTGTGCCTTGCATAATTAACGATGCATTCATGTCATGCAGACCAGGGGCTTGATATGGTTCCTGTCACCTAGGGCCTTTTCCAAACCTCGGCTCCGGCTCCGGCTCAGACTCCGGCTCCGGCTCCATTTCGTGAATCCATTCTGAAATAACGGGTATCAAAATAGAGGCTTTTGCCTCTATTTTGATACCCGTTTGGAAGTAGATACTCTATTTTGAACAAGAAAACAGAGATTGAGCTTCCATAAAAAGCAACTACCTATATTTTCAGCATATGGATGACAGAGACGAAGCCGGAGCCTGAGCTGGAGTCGAGGTTTGGAAAAGGGCCCATGTCACATAATTGTGATGTTCGACTCTGACGCAGCGAGTGAGTAGCTCGCTACCAATAAAACATCCTGTAAAGGTACTGTGGCCTAGTTGTCTGGCATGTCAAACTCAAGATCCTGTGGTCAATCTGCAGATTGTGGGTTTGAATCCAGCCATAGTGGTGCTTGCATCCTTAAGCAAGACGCTTTGTTACATCTTTTCCTTCTCTTCACCCAGGTGCAATGGTTTCAGAAATGTAAATTATGGCCCGATGACCAGGGATAATTTTAATGTACAGCGTTTTGATCTTCTTGGAAAGGCGCTTTAAACTATAAAATGCCTGTTATCATTATTATTATTAGATGTCCGCATCTTGGAGCTCAGTTAGTTGTGTAAATATCTACATAAGGGTCAAGATGTACTGACCATTCAGCATTACATGTTTATCATTGAGGAGTACCATTAAAGGTTTACTGTAATCAAAACTCATGAAGTTTTAAAAACACATATGTATTGTTATCAAACTCAACATGTCTATCATTGTTTGTGCTAAAAAATATTGTGTATAGAAAAGGAGGTATTTTACACCCATAATTTAGCACCTGCGACGAAAAAGCTTGCTTATAAATATACTGTACATGTACGTCACATAAAGCAGAACGCCACACAGTATACTGTGGTGCGAGCCTATACTAGTTCTGTAGGTGACGTCATGCGCTATTGTTGCGGAGACTGGTTCCAAGGGGGACTTTTTTTTTGGGGGGGGCATGATTTTGTAACTTTTGGGTCAAAATTAAGCACAAGTTACATACAAAAAATATAAATTGATATAATTATTAATTATGTAAAGTATTAAGCAATGATTTTAAAGCACTTTCACCCCTTTCCAAAATTTGATTACAGTAAACCTTTAAGGAGTACCATTAAAAAAGTGAGTCTGTCCTTCCCAATAGCGCTCCGCACTTACGCTAAAAATAGCACCGGATCTCAGACAAACATTGCAACCATGCACGTGTGTGGGTGTGCGCGTCCATGTACACTACGCGTGTGAGACAATGTTTGTCTGACAGTCGGGGATTTTGTGACGTCATTAGTGCGGAGCGCTATTGCTCTACATTCCATGCACCTTGCAGCCCATTGAAGCTTTATATCAAACGAATAAAAATGCGTAATTTGTTTTAGAATCATCAAATAACCACAAGGGAAACTGACTGAATTCTAAGTCATTTAGAATTCTAATGTACAAATCTGTTGACAGTCTACATGGTCTAGATATTTGTGGAGCCTGAAGTTTGGCTTCAAGGGTATTTTGTTAATAATACAAAATGTTGCATTCAGGGCCTTAGGGCCTATTCATGCAAAATAATCTGCAGCAATCAGTTTTGGCATGTTTTAGTTATCCCCCTTAATAATCATGTTAATAACTGTACACACTGGACATGTACGTTCACAGGTGTGTATGGAACATGGCTCACGCATCATAGGCCCACATACTGTACTGAACCTGGGTCTGTCCACACTAATGGTACCTTTTGTGTACAAAAGATAACTTTTGGGGTGTAACGTGGGAAGTGGATTTAAGATCAGGTTTTTTGCTAATTTTTGTTTCCTAAATATTCCTGTAGTCATTCGTGGTTGTACTGAAAATAAACAGGCTGATTCGCTGGATATGTAGGAAATTACAAGGTCATCTTGAAGATGAAATGAACGATTATGTTCATAACATGGACAGACATTCTTGTGTTATATAAGTATTTTTCTTGTTATAATTAATGCAGACTTGTTCCATATATATTACTTGTCCAATGTTAACTTGTCATCACTCAAAATTAAAGCAACCTATTTCATATTTAAGAAATTAGGATGCGTCTTAAACAATGTTTGTAACATGGACAGAAATTTTGTGACAAATTTCTGTCCATGTTACAAACATAATATCTTGAAGGTGTAGACCCTCCAGTTGCTAAAATACCAATTGTTATATACTATGATTGGCCAGTGGCAATCCCTCAATGGATAGCTCTGCTGTAGAAACAAAACTAGGGATAATTAATTCATTTCACTACTAATTCCCATCACTTTATGATGAAATGTCTGTCCATGTTACAAACATAATATCTTGAAGATGATCCCCTGTAATATCTCCAATACTAAGGAATTTATCAAGCTTTTTGGCTGGCCAAGTTCTTACAAGAATGTGGGATGTAGTGAAAGAGAAAACATGGCAAATTACTTGATGTATCAACTTATGTCCCTGGTTCCCTCTAAATGTCACACTAAAAGTCCCCATTAGTGTGGACAGACCCACCTCTATTTTCCCACTTTCCTCAGACATATGCATATTACTAAGTATTGACAGGTGAGATCTGTGCAATGTACATTATGTTCACTGTATGCATGTACATGTAAACACTCTCTACACTATTTCAGGCTCCGCAGTTGTGTGATACATTTTGTATGTATTATAAAGTGACCAGAGAACAATTATTACCAATACTAGTAAATTAAAAATGAAAAAAAATTACCTTTAGGGTATCTTATGGAGGTCATATTCTGCAATCAACCCATGAAATCAATGTATACTGTATTGTAAACTGTAGCCTACATGTACATATTATATAGTCAAACTATCAATAATTTACAATTATGAACATTTTAACTATTTAACTAATTTAAAGGTAGTATCATACTTTGGTAAGAAACCAAAACAGAAATGTTCACCAATTTATATGACTTACAGGGTATGAAGATGGTGGTGGTAGAAACATACCGTTAAAATGTTTCCGTCTGAAATGGTGCATATGTCCAGAAATTAGTAAAACAACGACCGAAAATCTTTTTGTTATCTTTTAAAAGATCAAAAATAAAAGAGAAAAGACTTAAGAAATACGGTGGCTGTTTTTCACTGTTTTCTCAAAAAGTGGGCAACGTATGGGACTGAAATGTTCACAGATGACTGTTACTGTATCTGTCTTGATATTTGTGCCCATGAATCTGTATTTCTTTGATAAAAATCAAAGTATATGATACTACACACTGTACCTTTAATTAAATGCCAGTGTGGCACAAGTGTACAGTGTACAGGGTGATGATAAATTTGGATTTCCTTACACCGTGGAATTGAAAAGTGATTCTCCTGACCAATAATTGCATTCAAATAAAACACCCATGCTGGAGATTGATGACCATGGATCACCTGGATCATCTAGACCATCTACATGTACTAGACTGAACATCTGATGAATTAAAGAGGTCATGTACAGTATCTTCCAAATGAGTTACATCCACCAAAATGTCCAACTTGTTTTTATAACTCTGTCTGAAATCAATGATTCAATACAATTTCCAAGAATCAATGCCAATTTTATAAATAATTTAAAGTCCTTCAGTGGATAGATCTAGGTAAATATAAACACTTGTTAATACCTTATTGCTCACATGAAATCCAGAGTTTCAGCAATTTATAATTATTCCAAAGATAGACCAGGAATAAAATAACTTACATGTACAATGTACATACACACAACTAGTCAGCAACCTCCAAATATGGCACAGTCCGAGTCAAATCAATAAGCTGAGTAACACTACCGCAATATGTTGCACAATACATGTACATGGAAGCCTGCCTCTGGTACATCACATTCAGAATTCATCTAAATTTTGATCTCAAACAAAATTTGGGAATCCAAACATGTCATGGAGCTCAAAAACAGAAAACATAGACAAAATGCATACAAAAATAGGTCTTCTACAGGAAATGATTTCTAAACATGACTACTTCCTCATATTTTGAAGCTCATTGATGAAAGGCAGCTTTATTCAAGATAGTTTGACCGTGACGTTATGCGAAGTGATGTCACCAATTGTGCAATTGATGCATTATTGAACATGAAAAGGACCCGGACTTTTGTACTTTTTTTCTCTCCAATTGCCTACGCAACATTTACAAGGACAGCTTCTGCAGTACAGTATGCCCATGGACTGGTTTACGCAATGCGGTCCTTCTCACTGAATCCAAAGTCTGCCAGAAAATCTGTGTCAGCCATTATTCTGTGACTGTTATCGTCCGTTCCAATCACCAAATTGCGATAACTGTGACTACATGAAAGAGGTAATTGTGCATTTACTGCATTTTATTTTAGCTGTTGAACTTCCTGAATCTGGCAAAATCCAACAAGTTGCGTGCCTTACTGTGTATCTCTATGGCACAAACTTCAGAGCCAAGTCTGCAATTTTGTGCAAGTTGGGTCCACGTTGATGAGTGCCTCGTCGGTTCTTCTCAGAACCATGTCAACTCAAAAAAGAGACAGGCTACTCCATGGTGCCACCGCAAACTATTCTTGACTATTCTGACTACATGTATGTACCTTCAGTTCACCATGAATAGCCTAAAATCTTGGCCAAATTGGTAGTGTGTGGTTCGGTTTGCGGAAACACAGATGTAATATTTGTTTTCATACTTTTGCACCTCTTATTGTATTGTTGAAGTCAGTATCTTCCTAGAGATACTGTGCTACATGTATGTACACTTACCCTGTACATGTATGTGAAGGTCCATGGGTTATGGCTAGCAACCAAACAAAGAAATTACCACTGAAGTTATACAGTAGTTTATTGCTACATCATGTACACATAATTATGTACACTGTACATGTACTGTAGGCAGTTACAGCACAACTTACTAAGACATCACCCAGAGTTGACAGTTCAAATTCTGCATCAGTTAGGCCTAATACATGTATCCTTGTCTTCCACTTCCCTCAAATATTTTATCAAATTCATGAGATACAAATATTTCAAATGTTTATATTTGTTCTAAAAATAATTAGGGCTACATGTTAACTACACGTACAATATAGCAAACTATGCCAAAAGCTGATGATATACGAAAATGCACATTATATGAATTTTTCACACCTCCTTTTGATCTGTGTTGAAACCAGCCCGGCAAGTTTTTGAACTGGTTCGCTCACACTACGTTTATGGTGAACTGGCTCATACGACACAGATCACGGCAAAGAATGCAGTTTGGTACCGGGTTGAGATTTTCAACCCTGGCCCCTTGGGCCGATTTCACTAACGCTTTGCGATCATTGTTAAAAAGCCCAAATCCATCGCTAAACGGACACTTGATCATTTTACGTTTAGCGATGGATTTACATGTAGGCTTTAGCGATGATTGCAAAGCGTTAGTGAAATCGGCCCCTAGTCCCTACCAAGGTTGATTTCGATCCTGTTCAGCCGGTCTACCCTTGTTGGCTCGGGGTTGAAACTTTTCAAGTGTGAAAACGTTTGAAACAAAATCTTCAGACCTCGATCCGCTACCAACCCCGAGATTTTGGATAGTATGAAAAGCCTCTAAACTGAGCTTACCCTGCTTTTTGCTTTCTGAAATACATGATTTTCCATCTCCATGCTTGACTTGGTCGTTGGATTTCCCGTCCTGTGAACTTCATCCTCTCTGTGAACAAAGCATTCCAGAAAATTATTTACTTGGGGTGGATTGTAATAAGAGGTCATAAAGCTGTCTATATGCCTTAGCCGGTCTTAAAGGGCTTGGAGCTACAGTAGTTGGTCTATAAGTTAGACCATTGCAATGAAGCAGTCGTACTGCTTAGCCAGTCTTTAAAGAGTTAGCCTGTTTGGGAGAGGCTTAAAACTTGTATATATGATTATTTTGTGAAGAACTCATTTTCTTTTCTTTCCTGGTGACCGTGAATAGCATATTTTCCGAAAGAATAGCAATTGGACAATATTTTCAGATAATGCAAGTACTCAACATTCTGGAGAAATTTCAGCTTGTAAACGTTTCTCCTATTTTTATGTAGCAGAGGCTATGTTCAGAGCAGGAGGTACATTGTGTAAACATTTCATCCCAAACCCCTTGTGTCCATACTTCACAGGGTTAAACAGAAACCAGTCTATCTCTGGTGTTTAGAGGTCACTCGTGTTGCATAACCTAAAACGAACTTCCCATATTTTATTACCCCCCTGAATCCTCCAAAATCCTAGTTTTGGAGGATTTCGGAGGACTCAGGATATAATGTCATTTTCAAGTGAGGACCACTTGAGGAGTGGCAAGGATTCATGATGAATGCATTTTTTAAAGTAGGGCTAATGAAAGATTCTGAAGGATTCAGGATTCAGGGTCCTCTCATTTTGAGTATAAGTGAGATCACTGGAGGACTGTGGAGGATTCAGGATGAACACAGTTTTTAAAGTATGACCATTTAATTAGAGGATTGCGGAGGATTCACGATGGTCACAGTATAGGCCTAATGCCCCCAGGTGGTTAGGGTTCACAAGTAATGACATTCATCAGATGCTGGGTTTTTCAAGCAAATCAAGATTTAGTGTCTTTTCCAAAGATCGTTTATCCGAACGATTTATGGAACAAACAAAAAGTAAACTATTCTTCAAAACCATTCCTTGTGTTTTATAAGAAAAATCGAGTCGGGTTTTCACTATTTTTTCGTGACTCAGATGTCCGATTGAGCTCAAATTTTCACAGGTTTACTATTTCATGTACATGTTTGATCAGACAAAGTATGAGTGCAGTCCTGTGACCTTTACCAATCATGTATTGTACCTATAAGGCACATTTGTAAACCGGTCTACGTAGTCTAGGGACCTATTTGTTTAATGCACAGGATCATGGATTCTACTGATCCGGATCCCATAGCGTACCCTGCATATAGGACGTGGATCCGCAAATCTGGGATCCTGTGCCTAGACCGTCCCTCCTCGGCGGTCTAAGTTTTTGAAGAGAGACTGTTTTAGCACCAAAAAGAGTCTATCGTAGACCGTTCAGACACAAGTAGGTATGAGTCTTTTCAGTTTAAACCGAAGATAGACTGCTTTTAGTACATGTACTGTGTCTGAACGCCCCCAGAGATAGGACCCAGGATCTGAGCATATACGTAGCCCATCTCTTCTCCCATTGCTCCATCGCTTCTCAGAATGTCAACGATGAAATGCAGCAATTTTGACGCCTGCGCAAGTTTTAAACCGGTCCGTGCGCAATTTTCAATCTAACATTCATTTGGGATTTTTTTTAACCTCGGCACGTAGCTACCACGTTCACTCCAGTTAGGCCTAGGTCAAAAACGATGGACACAACCTCACAGGTTTTCTTTCAAAAAACAAGTCACTTTGGACAAACGGTTAAAAATTGCGCAGGTTGAGAGATTGCGCTCAACATTTACATGTATATTTGCTTGTGTTAACAATTTTTGCATGAGATAAAAATCTATGTTTTCCGATGGAAATACAGGTAGAAGGTACAATCGTTTGGGACTTTTTCAGATCATCCACCATCTTGTGAAGTTGTGTGGTTCTCCACCAACACATGTGACTTCAATCATGCTTGTTTAAAAACTAATTGTAATTGAATGGGCGGAGAGCCAAACCAAGATGGTGGACAATCTGAAACGATTGTCAGGATTTCCTAATTTTCAGCATGAATGACCGAACCGGAGCCGGAGCCTAACCCTGAGCCACTGTTTCGAAAAGGCCCCTTTCCAAAATTAGAAAAAATAACTCATTCTCTAAATCTCATTCTACTGTACTGTTTATATAATTTTAACAATCACAAACAGCGCCCTCGTACGAGCCAAATCATTAAGTTACTCACATTTGAGTGACTACTTTTGACCTGAATGATTGGCCTTTCCAGTCATCTTCCATCCCAGAGTAAACACCGCCGATGGATGGTCCCGGTATCATGTTAGACATCTTCAAGACTTTCCCTCAATCAGGACGCAAGCAACAGATTCTACGGCCAAAAAACTAAGTTTATTCGGGATACGTTCTTTACGCTACTCGATCGCATGTACACAAAGCAACGTTAAAAACTGTTTAGTCCGACTATCAACAACATCATTCGTACAGTCTGAATACAGAGAAGGCTAGGTACCAGACAATATTCTTGCCATTAATTTTTTCAGCGGTGCGACTGAATCTGCGTCTAGTTTCCTGGAACATACGGAAGCGCTAAATGGCCATCATCATTTTGTCGTAAATAATAATGACATGATTTGTCGATCTCGCTCATATGAAGTTAGACACATCTGTATTGTTATAAAACTCAACATGTCTGTTATTGTTTGTGTTAAACATTTTGTATGTAAAAAAGGACGTATTTTAGACCTCAAATTTACCAAATTTTTTCGACAATGAAAAACCCAATAGTCACAAACAGAACGCCATCAGAATATTCAATTAAACTATATGTTGTTTTTATTGTATGTTCTTTGTCTCATGTTAATGATTTCTGAATAAAAAAAAATTAAAAAAATACATAAATAAAATTAATTCACAAAACTGCCGACCCCGCGTTAGTTGTTCAAATCGAAGAGCAAAATCCTATAATACAATGTGCACGAACCAGCATGGGCTAAGTTTACACCAAATTGAGGCTGAGTTTCAGCCCAGCCACCGTAATGTCTTTCTACATTAATGTCTTTCATTATTTTATTGGTACTTCAGATATTTTGTCGGTATTAAATGACATTCAACTTCGAAATATATCTATCTATCTATATATATATATATATATATATATATATATATTTTTTTTTTGGGGGGTGATAATACACGCCATCCCCCACCTCAAAAATTGTGGGGGTGGGGGTTATATCCCCCCCCCCCCCGCTACCCCAGGATCGACACCCATCCGTGTGATAATGTCTTGTAATTATGTTGCATGACGTCAGTGCGGAACAGAGATGACAGATTTACCTATAACATATAACAGGGTATAAAGATTAAAGATAGTGATGGTATATAGAAACATGATCCTTGTGGTTTTTTAGTCTTTGCAGGGAATTTATACTACACCTGTACGTTTAATTCGCTTTTAAATGCTCTAAAATGCGAATTTCCGACTCTGTTTTGATTAAAAAGTCCCTGATTTGGTAGGGGGTATCCCACCTCCCTCACCCCGCTCGGTCACTTCAATCCCTCGCATAGGACACCAAAATCACCAATCACCCCCCCCCCCCCACCCCCCACCCCCAATCATAAAAAGAAATCGATACCTATGGAGATGCCCACAATGCTGTATCGAGTTGCATCCAGTATTTGAAACAGTCCATACAATTCCGTTGCACTGCAGATGTCTTACAACATTTCAAAAAATTACAATTCATGCACCGAGTCCTCCGGCATGGTTGACACAGTGATATGATCAAACATTATACAGGCCTCCTATCAAATGCCGACCTTGGCTTTGTCCGCACGTACAAAGGCACATATCAAATTATACATTATTGATATTGGAAACGGATAACAATCTCCGACGGATGCCATTTTCTGTCTTTGGAAAATGAGTTCTTAGAGACTTGCTCGGCCTTTCTTCGGGCACGAAATGCCGGGGTGTACGTGTTGTCAGCCTTAACAGTGCCTTTCAATTTCAATCTTTAGACGGTAGCCCCCTCCCCCTGGAGTTAAAGGTTGTATCATACTTTGGTAAGAGACCAAAACAGAAATGTTCACAGATTTACATATAACTTTCAGGGTATGAAGATGGTGGTAATAGAAACATACCGTTACAAAATTTCCGCCTGAAATTGTGTATTTATTCAGAAATTAATAAAACAACGGCCGAAAATCTTTTTGATCTTTTAAAAGATCAAAAATAAAAGAGAAAATACTTAAGAAATACTGTGTCCGTTTTTCACTGTTTTCTCAAAAAGTGGGCACCGTATGGGACTGAAATTTGTACAGATTACTTTAACTGTATCTTCCTTGATATTTTTGCCCATGAATCTGTATTTCTTTGACAAAAACCAAAGTATGATACTACCTTTAAGTGAACACCAATCCTTGATTGAATCACCAGGGCAATATCGTGATGTTTTCCCCTTTTACTCTCTCTAATGTTTAAAGTAGGGCGCCGTGTCCTTTAAATCTCTGGCTGCGGCCGCAAAAATTAATTACACACGCCCCTATGGAAGCACAAAATCTGTAGGCCTATAGCAGACTGTGCTACGTATTGAAATACGCCAATTGTAATACTATGACTATGTCACTAAATCCTAAACCATTTTAACACTGCTGCTCTTCAGAACCAAAGACTGACTGAAGTCAAGGTGAAATGCGACAGTTTCACGAATTGTATTCTTTCAGCCTGGAGTGAATTGATGTTCGGTACAATAATTTGCGATGTGCCACATGCCGTTCAAATGTACAGGAGTTAGTATCAGGCCAATAGAAAGTCATAACATCTGAAACTCTGACTGTCGAGAAGATTTAATACCCATCATGGGATTAGGCATAACATCGGGTGAGTGCAGTGAAGAAAACACTATTAACATCACCGAGGAGACAGTTTCTGAGTGGCTGTATACTTCAACTGATGTCAAGATCATAACCATCGTCATGCCGATTATTTGCTGTCTTGGTATCCTCACTAACTCGTGTTTTCTCTTTGTCGTGTGCCGTGTGCCTTCAATGAGAACGGAGACTGGTATATATCTAACCAACTTAGCGATCACTGACATGCTTTATCCGAGTATATCCATCATGAGGCGTATTTGGAATTATGCAGTATCGCCAGTGGCGTTCCACGGTCCATTCGTGAATTCGGCAGAATGTGTCAGTTATTGGCTTTCTATTTACGTCTCATACTACGTTGGCATTGCATTGGTAACCATGGTCACATATGAGAGGTATCTTGCATTGTCTTACCCCATTAAACATCTTCAAATCCGCGGACGACAACGAACCTGTAAAATGGTTGCCATCTGCTGGCTGGCGGGGTTCGTATATGGGGTATCGCAAATTCCTGTTTTTGGTAAACTAAACTTGACGTGTCTGCGATGGCCTAAAGACAAAGATTCAGGATTACCGTCATCTTATGCATACTGCGATTTGGTTCAGCCGTGGGTTTTGTATTACGGTATGCCACTTGAAAGTGTTTCCTGGCTGATTGCAATGGTATCTAACGTGTACATGTACATTCGCATCATACAAACATTATACAAACGCAGGAAACATATCGATAGAAAAGAAAGCAAAAAGAACGAACAGCAATCAAGCCAAGTTGCCAAAATGTTGGTAGTCAATGGCGTTGTATTCTTCTTATGCCAGGCCCCATATTACGTCATATATTTCACTGCCTGGATTTGTGACGTAGCCCAAATACCTGATCCACTGTCTGCTGCGCTGGGAAATGCTGGTTCACTCATTGCCATAGCGACACTATATACAAATTCAATGGTGAATCCGTTGATTTATGGTGCAATGAGTTCACAATACCGAGCTGCGTTTCGTCAAGCATTCCAGCGAAGGAGGCGACAGATTCAGCCAGGTTCCACTCATCGTCCTTCATCTACCGGCCAGGCTGCAAGAGACCACAGTGTCACCATGGAAACCGAGATGAGACCACACGAATACATTTGAGTCGCTGTATACAAATTCGGAACTGTTTTATAAGAGTGTGCAAAAATTAATACAATGGAAGAAAGAATGAGAAATCTATTTTGTCTTTTAAAACAGCCTTTTCCAAAAATCCGTGCTGCCATCTGAATGACTGATGTGGAAACACCATGTAATAATCGTTCGTACTTTCGCACTTCTATATCGTTTGCAATAAGGTCTCAATGTTTCGACTAGTCTGCTGTAGTACTCATCATCAGGTGTGTCCTTCTTAATAAAAAGATTCTACCGTTCCTCCTGCCTAAAATATGATTCCATGACTTGACCCTGCTGCCTGATCTTCGTCATCCTTGGTCGGTGACATCTCGCAACGTACCCAGTGCTTGATTATTTCCATGGTTTAGGTTCTACTGGTTCGTCTGAATTGGTTCCTTCTTGACAGGAGGAACCGAAGTGATGACGCTGCATCGGACTCTACCTATTCACAGAACCTCTCCAAGAGGCGTTATTAAAAGTACAGTACATGATTGGTAACATACTCGATGTTCACATATTTACGTATAACTTTCAGGGTATGAATTGATTGTGCTGATAGAAACATACCGTTAAAATATATATCGCCTGAAATGGTGTATTTATTCAGAAATTAGTAAAACAAAGACCGAAAACAGTAGTGATCTCAGGGTATAGATCAAACCATTCTCTCTGTTTTACAAGTTAATTGAGTCGGGTTTTCCTATCTTCTCGTGACTCAGATGTCCGATTGAGCTCAAATTTTCACAGGTTTATTATTTCATACATGTCTGATCAGACAAAGTGTGAGTGTTTTTCTTTAACCGATTGTGTTGTACCTTTAAGTGGACGTGACCTATATTCTTGCGATTTCTTTCCGTAGCTGCAATTACGAGCATTGCCGAGTTTAATTCCTCACCTTGAGTATAGTGCCTTTTAGCTATTGGGGCGAATTTGTACTAAGTGGCCAAATCAAAACTTGCGACACGGTGTGTGTCAAATCAAAACTTGTGACACAGTGTGTGATGTGATGGGTTGAGTAGAACTGTGAAGAATCATGGTTGCCAAAGCAAATCTTCAAAGGCCCTTTGAGGATCAAATCTTGAAAAGACAACATTTAAGGAATCGCTTTAGTTTGCTGAATCTTTAAGTTCAGTTTTCTGCAGCGAAGACGAAGATTTACGTATAACTTATAGTGTATGAAGATGGTGATGGTAGAAACATGTCGTTAAAATGTTTCCGCCTGAAATGGTGTATTTATCCAGAAATTAGTAAAACAATGACCGAAAATCTTTTTGATCTTTTAAAAGATCAAACATTAAAGAGAAAAGACTTAAGAAATACTGAGGCCGGTTTTTCACTGTATTCTCAAAAAGTGGGCGCCGTATGAGACTGAAATTTCCACAGATGACTGTTACTGTATCTGTCTTGATATATTTGCCCATGAATCTGTATTTCTTTTATAAAAAAAACAAAGTATGATACCACTGGTGTCATGACACCACTGGGGGATGATTGGTGATTTGGTGTCCTATGCGAGGGAGCGAAGCAACCGAGCCGGTGGAGGCTGTGGGAGGCGGGACACCCCTGCCAAACCAGGGACCTTTTAATAAAAACAGAGTCAAAAAGTCGCATTTTAGAGCATTTAAAAACGATATTCAGAAGAATTAAACATTATATGTGTAGTATAAATTCACTGCGAAGACAAAAAACAACAAGGATCGATATTTGTATGCAATCAACTTGAATGGCATTAAACCTCAAAATATTGGGGGGGGGGGTGATACACGCCACCCCACCCCCCCCCCCCCCCACCCCCACCCCCGGGATCGACACCCATGTATGATACTACCTTTAACATGCACTCCAAGCCGCAATGATGTTTCATAAAAGGCCTTATAATGCTAATCAATTTACATTATACAATGTACGTCCACCTTGAAATTAAGACTGTGTTGCGCACCAACATAATATAAAACCTACACGTAATTGCAAGAGTATTGTGCTGTCTCCAATGCACCTTTAACTTTCCATACAATTTTGATAAAAGGGACGAAATGCCAGGACAGAAATTAAACAAAAGGTATACGTTTAATTTGTCCCGGCCCGAGGAATATGATCTAATTATAAAATATCTCGAGCTTGAGTGGTTATACACACAACGGGGAGATAGGAAAGGTGTGCATTTTGCCATTATGACAGGAATATAGGATTATTGTTTAACACTACTGCTATAGAGAAACACGCACAGACTAACTCAAGACAAGCTGAAATGCGACAGTTTCACTAGTCTATTCTTTCAGCTTGGAGTCAACGTGTGCTAAACTGTTTGCGATGATCCATGCTTTCAAGTTCACCGGAGTCAATATCACAAAACCTAGTGAAATCCATTTCTGGGCTGATGGAAGAGAAACTGATGTCGTACTGAAATTCAGTGAAAATGCGTGCAGATATTGATATGCCTAAAGTATTGATGCGATGCAAATCGGCATTTGAAAGAATCATATCATCTTCAAGGGCATGCACAATCTGCCAAAGTGATGCTTCCCCTTGCAACTGCAAAATAGAGTCAAACTGCATCTACACAGGAAGATTCATTCGCTATAACATTCTGACTGGATATTGTTTGTAATTTTTCGAGAAGATAATCCATCATGGGATCAGGCATAACATCAGGTGAGTGCAGTGAAGAGAACACTATTAACATCACCGAGGAGACAGTTTCTGAGTGGCTGTATACTTCAACTGATGTCACGATCACAACCATCGTCATGCCGATTATTTGCTGTCTTGGTATCCTCACTAACTCGTGTTTTCTCTTTGTCGTGTGCCGTGTGCCTTCAATGAGAACGGAGACTGGTATATATCTAACCAACTTAGCGATCACTGACATGCTTTATCCGAGTATATCCATCATGAGGCGTATTTGGAATTATGCAGTATCGCCAGTGGCGTTCCACGGTCCATTCGTGAATTCGGCAGAATGTGTCAGTTATTGGCTTTCTATTTACGTCTCATACTACGTTGGCATTGCATTGGTAACCATGGTCACATATGAGAGATATCTTGCAATGTGTTACCCCATTAAACATCTTCAAATCCGCGGACGACAACGAACCTGTAAAATGGTTGCCATCTGCTATCTGGCGGGGTTCGTATATGGAGGATCACTAATTCCTGTTTTTGGTAAACTAAACTTGACGTGTCTGCGATGGCCTAAAGACAAAGATTCAGGATTACCGTCATCTTATGCATACTGCGATTTCGTTCAGCCTTGGGTTGTGTATTACGGTATGCCACTTGAAAGTGTTTCCTGGCTGATTTCAATGGTATCTAACGTGTACATGTACATCTGCATCATACAAACATTATACAAACGCAGGAAACAATATATCGATAGAAAAGAAAGCAAAAAGAACGAACAGCAATCAAGCCAAGTTGCCAAGATGCTGGTAGTCAATGGTGTTGTATTCTTCCTATGCCAGGCCCCATATTACGTCATATTTTTCACTGCCTGGATTTGTGACGTAGCCCAAATACCTGATCCACTGTCTGCTGCACTGGGAAATGCTGGTTCACTCATTGCCATAGCGACACTATATACAAACTCAATGGTGAATCCGTTGATTTATGGTGCAATGAGTTCACAATACCGAGCTGCGTTTCGTCAAGCATTCCAGCGAAGGAGGCGACGGATACAACCAGGTTCCACTCATCTTCCTTCATCTACCGGCCAGGCTGCAAGAGACCACAGTGTCACCATGGAAACCGAGATGAGACCACACGAAGACATTTGAGTCGCTGTGTACAAAATAATTCGGAACTGTTTTATAAGAGTCTGCAAATACAATGGAAGAAAGAATGAGAAATCTATCTTGTCTTTTAAAACAGTTTTCCCTCACGCACTATAAAGACAAAGAACCCAAAATCTGTGCTGATGTCTCAACAATGTGTCGTTCTCAGAAAATGAATAATACTTTCCAGGCTCCTGCCTTAATTCAGATTCCATGACTTGACCCACTTGGTGCATGATCTTCGTCATCTTGGTCGTGGCATCTCCCACATTTTTTAGGTTGGTCGTACCCCATACTATAAAACAGTGCTTGATTATTTCCATGGTTGAGGTTCTAATGGTTCATCTGACTTGGTTCCTTCTTGACAGGAGGAGCCGAAGTGATAACACTGCATCGGAATCTACCTATTTATATAACCAAAAGCTCTCCCAATAGCGTTTCACCTAATTGTGTCAGTGTCAAACTTTGGGAATTTAAGTTAAGTGGAAGTGATCCATATTGCTGCAAACTCGGAATCTCCATTTCTATCCCTACAACTAACGAACATTAAGCAACTCCAAGTCGTCACCTTGAGTGGCTTTCAGCTTTGAGGGCGAATTTCCATAAAGTATGGGAAACAAAATATCTTTGAAAGCTCCTTCAATAAGCGTTTCTCCTCACTTTATGTTTAACTTTGGAAAACAAATTCTAGGTGGATGGGACCCATTTTTCTGGCAACTCGGAAACTCAATTTCAGTATCCCTAGCTCTAACAAGCATTGTAACTGCAATTCGTCACCTTAAGTGGCTTTTAGCATTTTGGGGCGAATTTCTGTTGGACTGAAACATTGTGATTACATTAAGATCGGATGTACTCTGGGAGTAATATGCATGGATCTATACTATATAAAAGAGCCTGTCTGACAATGACAAGATGCAGCTATGTGCTTCGAATTTGAATGCAATCTCTGAGACCTCAGACATTCCATTTTCGAAGGTCCATCTCTTTCTATAAGTTGCTGACTTGCAAACGTTCAGACCAATAGAACAGCACGGCACCAAGACTGTATTCTGAAACTCTGAAATGTATATCCAGAAGATTATCCACTATGGGATCAGGCATAACATCAGGTGAGTGCTGTGAAGAGGACACTATTAACATCACCGAGGAGACAGTTTCTGAGTGGCTGTATACTTCAATTGATGTCAAGATGCCAACCTTTATCATGCCGATCATTTGCTCTCTTAGTGTCATCATCAACTTGAGTTTTCTCTTTGTCGTGTACCGTGTACCTTCAATGAGATCGGAGACTGGTATTTACCTAGCAAACCTGGCAATAGTTGACGTAGTCTATCCGGGTTTATCCGCCTCAAGGCATATCTGGAGATATGCAGTATCGCCAGTGGTGTCCCACTATCCATTTGTGAATTCGGTGGAATGTGTCAGTTATTATCTCCCTGTTTACTCTTTATATAACGTTGGTATTGCATTGGTAACAATGGTTACCTTTGAGAGGTATCTTGGGTTGTGCCATCCCCTTAAACATCTTCAAATCCGCGGACGACAACGTACCTGTAGAATGGTTGCCATCTGCTGGCTGGTGGGGTTCATATTTGGAGCAGCTTTGTTTCCAGCTTTTGCTAGAGTAGAGTGGTCGTGTCTGCGATGGCCTGAAAACAAGAAATATTCAGGATTTCCATCAGCTTATGGATACTGTGGATTCTTACAGCCATGGGTTGTGTATTACGATATACCGGTTGAATGTTTTCCCTGGCTGGTTGCGGTGCTAGCTAACGTATGCATGTACATCCGAATCTTAAAAACATTAAGTAAGCGAACGAGATGTAATCGCAGTCAAGAAAACAAGAAGATGAGCCAACAATCAAGCCAAGTTGCCAAGATGTTGGTAGTAAATGGTGTTGTATTCTTCCTATGCCAGACCCCATATTACGTTATATTCGTCACACGCTGGATCTGTGACGTATCCCAAATACCTAACCCAATCACTGCTGCGCTGGGAAATTGGTCTACAGCTTCTTTGATTGGCCTAGCACCACTGTATTTGAATTCGATGGTGAATCCATTGATATACAATGCAATGAGTTCACAGTGTCGAGCTGCGTTTCGTCAAGCATTCCAGCGAAGGAGGCGACAGAAACAGCCAGGTTCCACTCATCGTCCTCCTTCATCTATCAGTCAAGCAAGAAACCAAATTGTTATCATGGAAACTGCAGAAAGACTGCACGAAGACATTTGAGTCATTTTGCAGATTTTACACGATCTGTTTAATTATGATGTACCATTAGACTCTGCACAGTCATACACCGATCAGAGGTATATCTATCGGTAAAGTTGTTTGGATTCTTGTTTATCAAATAGAATAATTATCACAGGTATCAAATAATACTCTTAATATTTGAGAAATTGAGATACACGTATAGGCCTTCCTCCGTAGCAATTTGAAAGTGTTCATTGTGTTTGAACTTTTCTTCTTTATGCACTACATGTATAGACAAAGAACAAACAAAGAATGTACCGCTGTGTTAACCATTATGTACGTACGTCTTTATAATAAGATATGTCCTCCGGGTGCAGACCAGTAAATAAATTCCCATAGGCTCCCATGCTGAATTATTAAAAATACTCAGATGTTTCTCAGACACTCAAGCTATACACCAAAATGAAGCTGAAAACTTCAATTTTCATTTTCATTTCAATTTTCTATAGGGTAACCAATGGCTTTTTGAGGAAAATCCATCCAAAGGAAAATACCCTGAAAACAGCCATGTTGACTGGTGCCAGACTAAAAAAATGTACCCCTCCTCTACATGCCCAAGTAGAGCGAGTTTAGGGCCAGAATTCATCCAAACAGCTCAAAGTTGCAAGTCCATCCCCTGGCGACCGGGTTCCATCCATTTTCTCTGCAAGACTTCCCATGTAGGGCCCAGCAAATGATTTTATAAAAAAGATTTTGAGGGTATACACAAAATTAATGAGCTCCGCGGACTGATCTGGACCTATTTACTGGTCTGCACCCCTCCTGCCTAAATTCTGATTCCATGACCTGACTCTGGTGCGCATGATCCATGACTTGACCCTGGTGCGCATGATCCATGACTTGACCCTGGTGCGCATGATCCATGACTTGACCCTGGTGCGCATGATCCATGACTTGACCCTGGTGCGCATGATACCATCCTGACCCTGGTGGGTGCAGACCAGTAAATAGGCCCAAATCGGTCCGCGGAGCTCATTAATTTTTTGTATACCCTCAAAATCTTTTCTCTTAAAGCGTCTGGTGACCCCTACGTGGTAAGTCTTGTAGACAAAATGGATGAAACCCGATCACCAGAGTTTGGACTTTCACCTTTGAGCCGTTTGGATAAAATCAGGCCATAAATTCGCTCTATTTTTGCCCTGTAGTGGAGGGGTACTATTTTTGGTCTGGCACCGGTCAATTCGGCCGTTTTAGGGGTATTTTTCTTTGATTGTACTTTTCGGCAAAAAGTCATCGGTTAACCTATAGAAAATTGAAAAGATAATGAAAATTGAAGTTTTCACCTTTATTTTGCCGTATTGGTCGATTGCCTCAGAAACTTCTGAGTATTTTTAATATTTTTTTTAATTGGCCATTTTGCGTGGGAGCCTTTGGGAATTTATTTTACTGGTCTGCACCCTATAGCATGATCTTTGTCGTGACATCTCTCGTTCTTTTAGGAGAAGTATTATTTCGGTCAGTACGAATTCTCTCACCATGTTTGTTGGGCGTATTGATCAAGTTCAGATATACACCTTCGGGGGATATCCTGTGTCCATATGAGGCAGCTATTTGTCTCCGGGATGACATACCCTTGCCATATGTGACCACTAGTCACGGAACGTGAATTTCCTGAAAATACTTCAAAATATTTAAAAGTAGAATCAAGGGCCCGCGCCTTCATCCTTTCTTAGCCATTTTGGATAAGATATTGGCACTGAGTTGTCTTCATGTACTTAGGCATGCAACTTAAATTTAGCTCATCCCCAGAATACATTCCGGTGGTAGTAGGTCCGACTCCCGCTTCTGTAAGCTTTCATTGGGCACCTTTAAATGACTACATTCAATGTGGTTTGCTAATTTCCCCTATGATTGATTTCATGATAGCATCGATTTTATGTTGAATGATTGAAACATATGAAGGTTTTTAATAATTATTATGTCGGTTGATGATGGTCAAATGGTCTCAGTATGATCCTGTGAAGGTTAACAGTGTAGATACTCTCCACAATAAGGCTACACAGTACGTTAGCATTATAGTGGAGAGTCGTTTTATACAATGCATGCAATATAATGGAGTTGAAGTTTGTCGCATTATACACGAATCCGACGAACAATTCTTGTAGTTAGCCCTGCGGTGTATCCCCCAACACAGTAATAGTGGGGCGTAGCCTTAATTCTTTTATTGCCACACAAAAGGCGGACGGGGACACCGCAGTAATGGTGGATGGTTTGTCGCACCGTCTGATCGGTGTATAGGCCTACCATCTGATTGCGATTTCACGAGACAGTAGACAATGATTTGTTATAATAATACAGCTTGGAAGCTCCTTTTGATTAAAGGGCAGAAACTGTCAATGTGAATAATTTCCAGCCCAAAAACCACGCAATTTCCGACCTTAATATGATTATATAAACATTCCACTGACTCTTCTTGATTATATTTACAGTGGAAACAGAACTTCATCTCCCACAGAATCGAAAGGAAAATAACTACAAAGAATATCTCCCCTTTTCATGCAAGACTGCCATTGTCGACTTAGCATTTTCCAATTAGTATCATTTTGATCGAGTTATGCACAGAGTGTGGACATATAAAGATCTGTACCAACAAGTCAGGTTTATTGTGCAGTATCTTTGTGCCTTCGTTCACTCACAGTCTTGAGTACGTTGATGCCTTCTGATGTTTTAATCTTCAAAAAGCAAGAAAATTATCTTCGATAAAGCCAGAAAGCAAATTATACTAAGAAGGGGAAAGAACGTGATGTCAAATCGCAGCTTATAAAATACTAGAAGATGTAACTTGGATGCCTTTATCCGAAAAGCATTTTCAAGGAAGATGCTGGTGTAAATGGGTGAGCTCCATAACTTCCCATGTACCATTCTGTGTGCTATCTGCAAACTGGAGGACTGAGCAAAACTACCCATCCAGCAGTTCGTTAACACTGTCAACTAGAATTGTGTATTTCTTTCAATATTCCAATCCATCATGGGATCAGGCATAACATCAGGTGAGTGCAGTGAAGAAAACACTATTAACATCACCGAGGAGACAGTTTCTGAGTGGCTGTATACTTCAACTGATGTTAAGATCATAACCATCGTCATACCGATCATCTGCTGTCTTGGTATCCTCACTAACTCGTGTTTTCTCTCTGTCGTGTGCCGTGTACCTTCAATGAGATCAGAGACTGGTATATACTTAGCAAACTTGGCAGTCGCTGATATACTCTTTCCGAGTTTAGTCGCCATTATAGATATCTGGAGATATGCAGTATCGCCAGTGGTGTCCCACTATCCATTCGTGAATTCGGCAGAATGTGTCACTTATTGGCTTCCTATGCATGTCTTATACTACTTTGGCATTGCATTGGTAACCATGGTCACATATGAGAGATATCTTGCATTGTGTTACCCCATTAAACATCTTCAAATCCGAGGACGACAACGAACCTGTAAAATGGTTGCCATCTGCTGGCTGGCGGGGTTCGTATGTGGAGGATCACTAATTCCTACTTTTGGCAAACTAAACTTGACGTGTCTGCGATGGCCTAAAGACAAAGATTCAGGATTACCGTCATCTTATGCATACTGCGATTTCGTTCAGCCGTGGGTTGTGTATGACGGTATGCCACAGGAAAGCATTTTCTGGCTGATTTCAATGGTATATAACGTATACATGTACATCCGCATCATACAAACATTAAGCAAACGAAAGAAATTGAATTGCAGAAATGAAAAGAAGCAATCAAGCCAAGTTGCCAAAATGCTGGTAGTCAATGGTGTTGTATTCTTCCTATGCCAGGCCCCATATTACGTCATATCTCTTACTGCCTGGACCTGTGACGTAGTCCAGATACCTAATCCAATCACTACTGTGCTGGGAAATTGGTCTACAGCTTATTTGATTGGCCTAGCACCACTGTATTTAAATTCGATGGTGAATCCATTGATATACAATGCAATGAGTTCACAATGCCGAGCTGCGTTTCGTCAAGCATTCCAGCGAAGGAGGCGACAGAAACAGCCAAGTTCCACTCATCGTCCTCCTTCATCCATCAATCAAACAAGAAACCAAAATGTTACCATGGAAACTGCAGGAAGACCACATGAAGACATTTGAGTCGTTTTTACATTATTTTACACGATCTGTTTAATTATGATTTACCATTAGACTCTGCATAGTCATACACCGCTCAGTGGTATGTATCTATCGGTAAAGTTGCTTGGATTCAAATTGATAGAATGATTATCACAGGTATTAAATCATAGTCTTAATATCAGAAATCGAGATACGTAGGCCTACCTCCGTAGCGGTTTGAAAGTGTTTATTGTGTTTGAACTTTTCTTCTTTATGTACTATATAGACAAAGAAAAAACTACAAAAGAATGTACTGCCGCAGGCTGTGTTAACCATTTTGTACGTAACGTCTTTATATCGACCACTTGGTTCCTCTTTGACCCGAATTGGACTCGGTTCCGCACCGCCCAATGCACGTAGCGTCATCAACATTCAATTAATGTGGAACAAGCCAACATGCATAAATACGGCATTTCTCCCTCTTCTGTGTGGAGCTTTGGGAATGTTTTTACCAGTTAGATGTGACCCATTTTTAATGCAAAATACAAATATCCATTTCCGTCCCTGGCTCTAACGGGCAACTGTAACTCTTCACCTTGAGTGGCTTTCGGCCTTATTTAGGGCAATTTCCCGCGCATTATGGAGGAAAACAAAATTAATATCGTGCAGGCTGGACAGTGTAGGCCTGCTATACTGACAGTGTCTCAGGAATTGAAGATCATTCAATACTGCATGACTGTCTTGAGAACTGCGAACGAATATTATCCATGCAGATGACGCAGTTAAGAGTGAATTGGAGCTTGATTCACGTTTAGATAGCGTCGGCTTCCAGAGAGATATGTTTTCCAAATCGTCATAGTTGCAGGAAAGACTGTGTGAACAAACTGTGTGGTTTTATATTTTGATTTGACGAATACTGGAAATAACGTTTGCCGATCAGTAGTTCAAGCAGTTCCAAAAATGTTAAGATGCAGTAACGCAATTCGGCATTTGAACCGTATTTCTAAGAAAGACACACGCGGAGCTTGGTCTTATGAAAGCTTTATTTTTGCTGATTGAGAGGAAACAAACGTTCATACCAATAAGAAGGAATAACGTGAAGACTTGGTACTGTAATTGTGTGCATTTTCAAGACGCTAATCCATCATGGGATCCGGCATAACATCAGGTGAGTGCAGTGAAGAAAACACTATTAACATCACCGAGGAGACAGTTTCTGAGTGGCTGTATACTTCTACTGATGTCAAGATCATAACCATCGTCATGCCGATTATTTGCTGTCTTGGTATCCTCACTAACTCGTGTTTTCTCTTTGTCGTGTACCGTGTGCCTTCAATGAGAACGGAGACTGGTATTTGCTTAGCAAACTTGGCACTCGTCGATGCAGTCTATCCGGGTTTATCCGCCGCGAGGCATATCTGGAGATATACAGTATCGCCAGTGGTGTCCCACTATCCATTTGTGAATTCGGCAGAATGTTTTAGTTATCTTCTTGGCGTTTACTCTATATACAACATTGGCATTGCACTGGTGACCGTGGTAACATATGAAAGATATTATGCATTGTGCCATCCCATTCAACATCTTCAAATCCGCGGACGTCGACGAACCTGGAGAATGGTTGCCATCGGCTGGCTTTTGGGATTCATCACTGGTGTCGTTCTGTCCCCTGCTTTTGGTAAATCAACATTGTCGTGTCTACGATGGCCTGAAAACAACAAATATTCGGGATTTCCATCAGCTTATGCATACTGTGGATTGGTACAGCCGTGGGTTGTGTATTACGAAGTACCTCTTGACAGTATAACGTGGCTGATTGTAGTAGTATCTAACGTGTACATGTACATTCGGATCATGGGAACATTAAACAAGCGAAAGAAATTAAATTGCAGAAAAGAAAACAAGAAGACGAGCCAACAATCAAACCAAGTTGCCAAGATGCTGGTAGTCAATGGTGTTGTATTCTTTTTATGCCAGACCCCATATTACTTCATATCTGTCACTGCGTGGATCTGTGACGTAGTCCAGATACCCAATCCAATCGATTCTGCACTGGGAAATAGGTCTACAGCTTCTTTCATTGGCCTAGCACCACTGTATATGAATTCAATGGTGAATCCATTGATTTACACTGCGTTAAGTTCACAATACCGAGCTGCGTTTCGCCAAGCATTCCTCATGCGAAGGGGGCGACAGATACAGCCAAGTTCTACCGTCTTCATTAATCAGTCAAGCCAAGCAAGACAACATAGCGTTTCCATGGAAACTTCTAGACCTCGCGAAGAAAATTGCGTCGGTTAATAAGTTGAAGTATATTCGTGTGTTACACATACGTATGGTGACTTTAAAGGGACATCACAAACAAATATTGACGCCAATATTCGCGACTTTTACCACAAGTCGCAAATATGTACGTCAATATTCAGACGCCAATATTTACGACATGGCCTCAAGTCGCGAATAATTTGCGTCAATATTTGTTTGCGATGTCCCTTTATAGCCACCATAGATACGAGATAACTAAATTAGTGTGTAACAGTTTAACGGCTTCTGGTTACCATTTCAAGCAAGTCAGGGGCCGTCCATAAAGTACGTACGCACGAAGGGGGAGGGGGGGGGAGGGGGGGGGGGGTTAAGGCCAATGCGTACCGTACGCAAACGAACAATTTGCATAGCATTACGCTCGAAAAGAGGGGTAAAAAACGTGAAAAAGCACCGGGATTGGTTTGTTTTTTTCCCTTTTTTTCTTATTCAACATGATAAAAAATAGTAAAATTCATCTGTAAATGTATAAAAACCTGTTAAACTTTAGTCATTCATTTCAGAATTTGAAAGTGACGTCCCAATTACGGTACCGGCCCGGATTACGGTGACATTTTAATGATGCTAAAGCAAGGGACCACGAGAAGTGAAAAACCTTATGTGGAATGCGTATGCGTACAGGGGGGGGGGGACCAATGCGTACGCCATGCGTACAGAGGGGGACCGGGAGGGGGGGTCAAATAAGTCGGCATTTCGTGCGTACGTACTTTATGGACGGCCCCTTATGGCAATTGTAATGGACATACACGATTTTCTTCTTTCCTTTGGAGCATTAATATCTTGGACAGTGATATGCAGCTTAGCTATATATTTTGTGATCAGCTTTGAAAAATAGCCAAATAATTGCAATCGTTCAGAATGTGTCATTCGTACTTAATGTATAAACAATTAAAATTTTGTTTCAAAATTGTTTTAAATTTTATTAGATTATTTTGGCACGATACAGCTTGCAGGACAGCCATTAAAAGTAATCAATCTATATCTGAAATATGGCACAAGTTGTATTCATTCAATACCAGCACCTACTTTTTAAAGGTGTAATACACGATTGGGAAAGGTCAGAGAACAGCGCTCATTACTTTGTCTAATTCAACATGTACTGTCATAAACACAATCATGCAGCTATGTAAATTTTGAGCTCAATGGGACATCTGAGCTTCGAGAAAATAGCGAAAAAAACATAATGAATGGTCTTTATCTTACCCCGAGATGAAACTTTTTTCGGTCTTTGTTTTACTAATTTCTGAAAAAATACACCATTTCAGGCGGATATATTTTAACGGTATGTTTCTATCAGCACCATCTTCATACCCTGAAAGTTATACGTAACATTAAGTATGTTACCAATCATGTAGTATTGTGCCCTTAATAATGATTTCCAAAGTTTGACACACATTTAGGAGAAACGCCTCTGGAGATGTTCTATGAACAGGTTGAGTCCGATGCAGCGTCATCACTTAAATGGTATGTTTCCACCATCACCATCTTCATGTCCTGAAAGTTATATGTAAATCTGTGAACATTTCTGTTTGGGTTTATTACCAATCCTGTACTGTACCTGCAATATACTGGAACCTTTGATTTATCTTATTGAACTATGATTGATTAAGTCTAAATCCGTTGAGCTTGTTTAAATATATTAATGTTTTGTAATGTATAATGTTTGAATCTATTTATACACTTATCTATCTCAAAGTAGGTTATGACATCATTAATTAAGCTCCTCATTTACATATGACCTTTGTGCGGCAGTGTGACGTTACGTCAGTCAGTAAGTGATGAAATAGGGGCCATATTTTTGACACATCTTTGTAGAATTTCACTTTGTAATTATGTCAATTTCTATAAATACTACGTGTAAATATCTAATTTTACATAATTGGCTATGTCCCGGCCGGGACACGGTAACCAGTCTATGTTGAGCACTTGCCTTGTCACTCTTACACTTGGTATTCATACGACAAAATCTAGTACCGGTTATGACTATCTATTTTCATCAATCCGGTCAATAATGCATTCTTTTTGGATATTACGTTGAACAAATTATAAATGTAATTTTGCCATTTTTAATTTTGTTGGATAACGCCCCAAAATATTTTTAGGGAAGTTTTTGTCAGTAAAAGTTTAATATCGTTGCGCGAAGAACTCCGCCGTGGCCAGCGCGCGCAACTCTGCCTTTCTTGCAGCATATTCCGCGTGGCATGGACGTAAGTTTACTTTTTCTACAAATTGTCAACTATCTTCCGTCATGAAAAAGATGGACACGGTAATGAATTCTGTGTTATTGTAGACCATTACTCACCCCTGATCCTTTTGAGTGCGCTATTTGGGTGACAGGTAATTACAATCTGTCATTTGGAATGATTTTAGTCGTTCTATTCATGCACCTTACGTTTTCGTTTTAAGAAACTTTTCGTGATCAACGGCCGTTTTATGTGTCAACTCAACGGTTTTTTGTTTATTGTTAGCTTTCAGTTTTCACGGTTACGATATCGATTAAGCCATTTGATAAGGGGAACCCAGTGATTTTGTGTGAACCCACTTGTTAACTGGTTGGAGAAATGTGGTATAAATTATAATAATTACGTTGGGGTCTGTCACGCGGCCTAGCAAAGCGGCCGTTAGTCAGCCTTGCGGTAGATCATATCCTGGGAAAGAGACGCAGACTAATTAAGAAGTCTCAATCGATGTGAACAATAATTTGAGGTTTTTTTTTTTTTTTTTAATACTTATCAGTGTCGTGTAATTACTAATTCTTAGCTGTTTAGTACAGCTATACTGCTGCCCATGCTTTCAGCCTAGGGCCAATAGTATTCTTCATGAAGTCCATTGATTGTCTGGGTTCCATTTTTGTCAGCGTCAGGGCATGCAAGAGCTAGGCAGCTCACTTTCCATAACATGTTCAAACTATGTTTTTTGTCATGATACTTTGAACTGTATATCAGAAAAATAATGTGACATGTGAATTGTAGTTAAAATTCTGAGTTTCACTTTTTCACTTTTTTTCCTTTGATTATCATCTAGGTTTAATAGGAAATCCAATCAGTTAATAAATCACTGTGGCAATCAATGCGATGTTATTGGTTATACTGGTGTGATTCTTTCTTATAAGCTGCTGCCATTTCTCTATGAACCTCCTTCAATGGTGGAAATCTTTATCAAGGTATTGGAAATCTAATCCAATGAACACAAAAATATTCCAATTTCAAATGGTCTGATTTTATCATTTGCATCAGAATTGCAATTTTATCGCTTGGCCTCGGGCGCCGTTTTCCTTTGCTAATGTAGGCCTACGTACGTCGCTGATAACCAGACAGTGTAAGGGGAGGTGGATCACGCACTGCAAACGTGTGTCATCACCACTTGAAGGGCATTACTAGAGGCAGACTTATCATGGTAATTGCAAGAAGTTGGTCAGTCCATCAAGCCTCAAGCCATTATCAAAATATCAACATCACACTTTGTGCTCCATTTCTTTATTTGCTATCAACATAAAGGCATCTGTCTCAAGGACGAGGGCAAAAGACTTGCTTAATTGGGAATGAAGGCCTATACGATTCATCAAGTGCTTTCACAAACAAACTTCAGAAGAACCCAAGTACGAGAAATTGAATTAAAACTAGGCGCTAAGTAATGCACTTGCCACTCGTGGCCAGAATCAAGTTTAATTCGCAAAATTATCTTGTTGTGATCGGTGTGTTGCATGAAGAACACCCGCGCTAGAGTCTGGACCTATAAAATGTCATCCCCAATATTGAGCAAGTTTGGATCGCAGCACTAGCCTCTTGATCTAGGAAACTACGAGCTGAACGAAGTCGAGCTAAATGCCACAGTGTGGGGAATTCCATCCATTTAGAGTATCGATGCTTGGCCGGCGAGGACCCGTTTTTTCACCGGTGTGTTTTTAGGATCGCCACTGGCAAACTCACTAAAGCCAGACTTTTTATTTATGTGAGACTTCTAAAGCTTCATTTTCTTGCAATTTCAAAACATTTTTCCAAAACGAAAACGCAGTATAAACATCGTGGACTGGATTTCTGGTCTTTCAAGAAGCTAATCCATCATGGGATCAGGCATAACTTCAGGTGAGTGCAGTGAAGAGAACACTATTAACATCACCGAGGAGACAGTTTCTGAGTGGCTGTATACTTCAACTGATGTCACGATCACAACCATCGTCATGCCGATTATTTGGTGTTTTGGTATCCTCACTAACTCGTGTTTTCTCTTTGTCGTGTGCCGTGTGCCCATAGTGCGGACAGAGACTGGTATATACTTGGCAAACTTGGCAGTCGCTGATATACTCTATCCGAGTTTATCCGCTATGAGACATATCTGGAGATATGTAGTATCGCCAGTGGTGTCCCACTATCCATTCGTGAATTCGGCAGAATGTGTCAGTTATTGGCTTCCTATGCATGTCTTATACTACTTTGGCATTGCATTGGTAACCATGGTCACATATGAGAGGTATCTTGCACTGTGTTATCCCATTAAACATCTTCAAATCCGTGGACGACAACGAACCTGTAAAATGGTTGCCATCTGCTGGCTGGCGGGGTTCGTATGTGGAGGATCACTAATTCCTGCTTTTGGTAAACTAAACTTGACGTGTCTGCGATGGCCTAAAAACAAAAATTCAGGATTACCGTCATCTTATGCAAACTGTGGGTTCGTACAGCCGTGGGTTGTGTATTACTATGTTCCACTGGATAACATTTTCTGGCTGATTGCATTGGTATATAACGTGTACATGTACATCCACATCGTACAAACATTACGCAAGCGAAAGAAATTGCATTGCAGAAATGAAAAGAAGCAATCAGGCCAAGTTGCCAAGATGTTGGTAGTCAATGGTGTTGTATTCTTCCTATGCCAGGCCCCATATTACTTCATATATCTTACTGCCTGGATCTGTGACGTAGCCCAAATACCTAATCCAATCACTGCTGCGCTGGGAAATTGGTCTACAGCTTCTTTGATTGGCCTAGCACCTCTGTATTTGAATTCGATGGTGAATCCATTGATATACAATGCAATGAGTTCACAATGTCGAGCTGCGTTTCGTCAAGCATTCCAGCGAAGGAGGCGACAGAAACAGCCAGGTTCCACTGATCGTCCTCCTTCATCCATCAGTCAAGAAAGAAACCAAAGTGTTACCATGGAAACTGCAGGAAGATCGACTGAAGACATTGAGAACATCAACTGTTCATTAATGATTTAGAGTTAGACTGCACAGTCATACACCGATCAGAGGTACTGTATATCTATCGGTAAAGTTGCTTGGATTCTTGTTTATCAAATTGATAGAATGATTATCACAGGTATTAAAATAATCATAGTCTTAATATTTGAGAAATTGAGATACACGTGTAGGCCTACCTCCGTAGCGATTTGAAAGTGTTTATTGTGTTTGAAGGCTACTTTATGCACTTATTAGACAAAGAACAAACTGCAAAAGAATGCACTGCTGTGTTAACCATTATATCAATACGTCTTTATAATAAGATACATTTCCTCCTGCCTAAATTCTGATTCCATGACCTGACCCTGGTGCGCATGATCCATGACCTGACCCTGGTGCATGATCTTTGTCGTCTTGGTCGTGGCATCTCTCGTTCTTTTAGGAGAAGTATTATTTCGGTCAGTACGAATTCTCTCACCATGTTTGTTGGGCGTATTGATCAAGTTCAGATATACACCTTCATGGGCTATACTGTGTCCATATGAGGCAGCTATTTGTCTCATGTATATCCTTGCCATATGTGACCACTAGTCAGAACGTGAATTTCCTGAAAATGCTTAAATATTTAAAAGTAGAATCAAGGGCCCGCGTCTTCATCCTTTCTTCGCCATTTTGGACAAGATGTTGGCACTGAGTTGTCTTCATGTACTTAGGCATGCAACTTAATTTCAACTCATCCTCAGAATACATTCCGTTGGTAGTAGGTTCGACTCCCGCTTCTGTAAGCTCTCATTGGGAACCTTTAAAATGACTACATTCAATGTGGTTTGCTAATTTCCCCTGTGATTGATTTCATGATATGTATTTTATGTTGAATAATGATTGAAACAGATGAAGGTTTTCAATAATCACTCTGTCGGTTGATGATGGTCAAAATGGTCTCAGTATCCTCCTGTGAAGGTTAACAGTGTAGAGACTCTCCACAATAATGCTACACAGCGCTTTAGCATTATAGTGGAGAGTCGTTTTATACAATGCATGCAACGGAGTTGAAGTTTGTCGCATTATACACGAATCCGACGAGCAATTCGTGTAGTTAGCCCTGCGGTGTATCCCCCATAGTAATAGTGGGGCGTAGCCTTAATTCTTTTGTTGCCACACAAAAGGCGGACGGGGACACCGCAGTAATGGTGGATGGTTTGTCGCACCGTCTGATCGGTGTATACCATCTGATTGCGATTTCACGAGAGAGTAGACAATGATTAGTTATAATAATATACAGCTTGGAAGCTCCTTTTGATTAAAGGACAGAAACTGTCAATGTGAATCAAGTCATCATTTCCAGCCCAAAAACCTCGCTTTTTCCATCCTCAATATAATTATATAAACATCCCACTGACTCTTCTTGATTATATTTACACTGGAAACAGAACTTCATCTCCCACATAAAAAAAGTTCCCCCTTTTTCATGCAATTCGGCCATTGCCGAGCATTTTTCATTAGTAAATGATCCAGTCATGTACAGATTGTGTGCGTATAAAGATATGTACCAACAAGTCAGGTTTATTGTGCAGTATCTTTGTGTCTTCGTCCACTCATAGTCTTGAGAACGTTGATGCCTTCTGATGTTTTAATCTTCAAAATTCGGGAAAATTAATTTCTGTGAAGCCAGAAAATAAATTCTCCTGAGAGGTGTGAATCACGTGAGATCAAAACGCAGCTATAATATGATATATTAGAAGATGTAACTTGGATGCCTACATCCAAACATTATTTTGAAGGAAGATGTTGGTGTAGCTCCAAAACTTTCCATGTACCATTCTGTGTGCTATCTTCAAACTGGAGGACTGAGCTAAACTACCCATCCAGCAGTTCGTTAACACTGTCAATCGGAATTGTGTATTTCTTTCAATACTTTAATCCACCATGGGATCAGGCATAACATCAGGTGAGTGCAGTGAAGAGAACACTATTAACATCACCGAGGAGACAGTTTCTGAGTGGCTGTATACTTCAACTGAAGTCAAGATCATAACCATCGTCATGCCGATTATTTGCTGTCTTGGTATCCTCACTAACTCGTGTTTTCTGTTTGTCGTGTACCGTGTACCTTCAGTGAGATCAGAGACTGGTATATACTTAGCAAACTTGGCAGTCGCTGATATACTCTATCCGAGTTTATACGCCATGAGAGATATCTGGAGATATACAGTATCGCCAGTGGTGTCCCACTATCCATTTGTGAATTCGGTGGAATGTGTCAGTTATTATCTCCCTGTTTACTCTTTATATAACGTTGGTATTGCATTGGTAACAATGGTTACCTTTGAGAGGTATCTTGCGTTGTGCCATCCCCTTAAACATCTTCAAATCCGTGGACGACAACGAACCTGTAGAATGGTTGCCATCTGCTGGCTGGTGGGGTTCATATTTGGAGCAGCTTTGTTTCCAGCTTTTGCTAGAGTAGAGTGGTCGTGTCTGCGATGGCCTGAAAACAAGAAATATTCAGGATTTCCATCAGCTTATGGATACTGTGGATTATTACAGCCATGGGTTGTGTATTACGATATACCGGTTGAATGTATTCCCTGGCTGCTTGCAGTGCTAGCTAACGTATGCATGTATATCCGAATCTTAAAAACATTAAGTAAGCGAACGAGATTTAATCGCAGTCAAGAATACAAGAAGACGAGCCAACAATCAAACCAAGTTGCCAAAATGCTGGTAGTCAATGGTGTTGTATTCTTCCTATGCCAGACCCCATATTACGTTATATTTGTCACACGCTGGATCTGTGACGTATCCCAAATACCTAATCCAATCACTGCTGCGCTGGGAGATTGGTCTACAGCTTCTTTGATTGGCCTAGCACCACTGTATTTGAATTCGATGGTGAATCCATTGATATACAATGCAATGAGTTCACAGTGTCGAGCTGCGTTTCGTCAAGCATTCCAGCGAAGGAGGCGACAGAAACAGCCAAGTTCCACTCATCGTCCTCCTTCATCCATCAGTCAAGCAAGAAACCAAAGTGTTACCATGGAAACTGCAGAAAGACCACATGAAGACATTTGAGTCATTTTGCAGATTTTACTCGATCTGTTTAATTATGATGTACCATTAGACTCTGCACAGTCATACACCGATCAGAGGTATATCTATTGGTAAAGTTGTTTGGATTCTTGTTTATCAAATAGAATAATTATCACAGGTATCAAATTATACTCTTAATATATGAGAAATTGAGATACACGTATAGGCCTTCCTCCGTAGCAATTTGAAAGTGTTCATTGTGTTTGAACTTTTCTTCTTTATGCACTACATGTATAGACAAAGAACAAACAAAGAATGTACCGCTGTGTTAAGCATTATGTACATACGTCTTTATAATAAGATATGTCATCCGGGTGCAGACCAGTAAATAAATTCCCATAGGCTCCCATGCTGAATTATTAAAAATACTCAGAAGTTTCTCAGACACTCAAGCTATACACCAAAATGAAGCTGAAAACTTCAATTTTCATTTTCATTTCAATTTTCTATAGGGTAACCAATGACTTTTTGAGGAAAATCCATCCAAAGGAAAATACCCTGAAAACGGCCATGTTGACTGGTGCCAGACTAAAAAAATGTACCCCTCCTCTACATGCCCAAGTAGAGCGAGTTTAGGGCCAGAATTCATCCAAACAGCTCAAAGTTGCAAGTCCAAACTCTGGCGACCGGGTTCCATCCATTTTCTCTGCAAGACTTCCCATGTAGGGCCCAGCAAATGATTTTATAAAAAAGATTTTGAGGGTATACACAAAATTAATGAGCTCCGCGGACTGATCTGGACCTATTTACTGGTCTGCACCCCTCCTGCCTAAATTCTTATTCCATGACCTGACTCTGGTGCGCATGATCCATGACTTGACCCTGGTGCGCATGATCCATGACCTGACTCTGGTGCGCATGATCCATGACTTGACCCTGGTGCGCATGATCCCATCCTGACCCTGGTGCATGATCTTTGTCGTCTTGGTCGTGGCATCTCTCGTTCTTTTAGGAGAAGTATTATTTCGGTCAGTACGAATTCTCTCACCATGTTTGTTGGGCGTATCGATCAAGTTCAGATATACACCTTCGGGGGATATCCTGTGTCCATATGAGGCAGCTATGTGTCTCCTATATGGATGACATACCCTTGCCACATGACATCTGACCACTAGTCACGGAACGTGAATTTCCCGAAAATACTTCAAAATATTTAAAAGTAGAATCAAGGGCCCGCGCCTTCATCCTTTCTATCGTAGCCATTTTGGACAAGATATTGGCACTGAGTTGTCTTCATGTACTTAAGCATGTGTAACTTGATTTAAACTCATCCCCAGAATACATTCCGGTGGTAGTAGGTCCGACTCCCGCTTCTGTAAGCTTTCATTGGGCACCTTTAAATGACTACATTCAATGTGGTTTGCTAATTTCCCCTATGATTGATTTCATGATAGCATCGATTTTATGTTGAATGATTGAAACATATGAAGGTTTTCAATAATCACTCTGTCGGTTGATGATGGTCAAATGGTCTCAGTATGATCCTGTGAAGGTTAACAGTGAAGAGACTCTCCACAATTAGTTAGCATTATAGTGGAGAGTCGTTTTATACAATGCATGCAATATAATGGAGTTGAAGTTTGTCGCATTATACACGAATCCGACGAACAATTCGTGTAGTTAGCCCTGCGGTGTATCCCCCACAGTAATAGTGGGGCGTAGCCTTAATTCTTTTGTTGCCACACAAAAGGCGGACGGGGACACCGCAGTAATGGTGGATGGTTTGTCGCAACGTCTGATCGGTGTATACCATCTGATTGCGATTTCACGAGAGAGTAGACAATGATTAGTTATAATAATACAGCTTGGAAGCTCCTTTTGATTAAAGGACAGAAACTGTCAATGTGAATCATTTCCAGCCCAAAAACCTCGCAATTTCCGACCTTAATATAATTATATAAACATCCCACTGACTCTTCTTGATTATATTTACACTGGAAACAGAACTTCATCTCCCATAGAAAGAGAAAGGAAAATAACTACAACGAATATTCCCCTTTTCATGCAAGACTGCCATTACCGACTTAGCATTGTCACATAAGTATTTGATCCAGTCATGCATGCACATTATTGTGGGCATATAAAGATCTGTACCAACAAGTCACGTTTATTGTGCAGTATCTTTGTGTCATCGTCCACTCACAGTATTGAGTACGTTCATGCCTTCTGATATTTTAATCTTCAAAGAGCAAGAAAATTATTTTCGGTGAAGCCAGAAAATAAGTTCTCCTGAGAAGTGTGAATAACGTGAGATCAAGACGCAGCTATAATATGATATATTAGAAGATGTAACTTGGATGCCTACATCCAAACATTATTTTGAAGGAAGATGTTAGTGTAGCTCCAAAACGTTCCATGTACCATTCTGAGTGCTATCTGCAAACTGGAGGACTGATCAAAACTACCCATCCAGCAGTCCGTTAACACTGCCAACCGGAATTGTATATTTCTTTAAATACCCAAATCCATCATGGGATCAGGCATAACATCAGGTGAGTGCAGTGAAGAAAACACTATTAACATCACCGAGGAGACAGTTTCTGAGTGGCTGTATACTTCAACTGATGTCACGATCATAACCATCGTCATACCGATTATTTGCTGTCTTGGTATCCTCACTAACTCGTGTTTTCTCTTTGTCGTGTACCGTGTACCTTCAATGAGATCAGAGACTGGTATATACTTAGCAAACTTGGCAGTCGCTGATATACTCTATCCGAGTTTATCCGCTATGAGACATATCTGGAGATATACAGTATCGCCAGTGGTGTCCCACTATCCATTTGTGAATTCGGTGGAATGTGTCAGTTATCTTCTTTTTGTTTATATCTTGTACTACGTTGGCATTGCATTGGTAACCATGGTCACATATGAGAGATATCTTGCACTGTGTTATCCCATTAAACATCTTCAAATCCGCGGACGACAACGAACCTGTAAAATGGTTGCCATCTGCTGGCTGGCGGGGTTCGTATATGGAGGATCGCAAATTCCTGCATTTGGTAAACTAAACTTGACGTGCCTGCGATGGCCTAAAGACAAAGATTCAGGATTACCGTCATCTTATGCATACTGCGATTTGGTTCAGCCGTGGGTTGCGTATTTCTATATTCCACAGGAAATCATTTTCTGGCTGATTGCAATGGTATATAACGTGTACATGTACATCCGCATCATACAAACATTAAGCAAGCGAAAGAAATTGAATTGCAGAAAAGAAAAGAAGCAATCAAGCCAAGTTGCCAAAATGCTGGTAGTCAATGGTGTTGTATTCTTCCTATGCCAGGCCCCATATTACTTCATATCTCTTACTGCCTGGATCTGTGAAGTAGCCCAAATACCTAATCCAATCACTGCTGCGCTGGGAAATTGGTCTACAGCTTTTTTTAGTGTCCAAGCACCACTGTATTTGAATTCGATGGTGAATCCATTGATATACAATGCAATGAGTTCACAATACCGAGCTGCGTTTCGTCAAGCATTCCAGCGAAGGAGGCGACAGAAACAGCCAGGTTCCATTCATCGTCCTCCTTCATCCATCAGTCAAGCAAGAAACCAAAGTGTTACCATGGAAACTGCAGGAAGATCACATGAAGACATTTGAGTCGTTTTTACAGATTTTGCATGAACTGTTTAATTATGATTTACCATTGGACTCTGCACAGTCATACACCGCTCAGTGGTATGTCTCTATCGGTAAAGTTGCTTGGATTCAAATTGATAGAATGATTATCACAGGTATTAAATCATAGTCTTAATATTTGAGAAATTGAGATACACGTATAGGCCTACCTCCGTAGCGGTTTGAAAGTGTTTATTGTGTTTGAACTTTTTTTCTTTATGCACTATATAGACAAAGAACAAACTGCAAAAGAATGTACTGCCGCAGGCTGTGTTAACCATTTTGTACGTACGTCTTTATATCGACCACTTGGTTTCTCTTTGACCCGAATTGGACTCGGTTCCGCACCGCCCAATGCACGTAGCGTCATCAAGATTCAATTAATGTGGAACAAGCCAACATGCATAAATACGGCATTTCTCCCTGTTCTGTGTGGAGCTTTGGGAATGTTTTTACCAGTTAGATGTGACCCATTTTTAATGCAAAACACAAATATCCATTTCCGTCCCTGGCTCTAACGGGCAACTGTAACTCTTCACCTTGAGTGGCTTTCGGCCTTATTTAGGGCAATTTTCCGCGCATTATGGAGGAAAACAAAATTAATATCGTGCAGGCTGGACAGTGTAGGCCTGCTATACTGACAGTGTCTCAGGAATTGAAGATCATTCAATACTGCATGACTGTCTTGAGAACTGCGAACGAATATTATCCATGCAGATGACGCAGTTAAGAGTGAATTGAAGCTTGATACACGTTTAGATAGCGTCGGCTTCGAGAGAGGTATGTTTTCCAAATCGTCATAGTTGCAGGGAAGACTGTGTGAACAAACTGTTTGGTTTTATATTTTGATTTGACGAATACTGGAAATAACGTTTGCCGATCAGTAGTTCAAGCAGTTCCAAAAATGTTAAGATGCAGTAACGCAATTCGGCATTTGAACCGTATTTCTAAGAAAGACACACGCGGAGCTTGGTCTTATGAAAGCTTTATTTTTGCTGATTGAGAGGAAACAAACGTTCATACCAATAAGAAGGAATAACGTGAAGACTTGGTACTGTAATTGTGTGCATTTTCAAGACGCTAATCCATCATGGGATCAGGCATAACATCAGGTGAGTGCAGTGAAGAAAACACTATTAACATCACCGAGGAGACAGTTTCTGAGTGGCTGTATTCTTCAACTGATGTCAAGATCATAACCATCGTCAAACCGATTATTTGCTGTCTTGGTATCCTCACTAACTCGTGTTTTCTCTTTGTCGTGTACCGTGTGCCTTCAATGAGAACGGAGACTGGTATTTGCTTAGCAAACTTGGCACTCGTCGATGCAGTCTATCCGGGTTTATCCGCCTCGAGGCATATCTGGAGATAAATTATGCAGTATCGCCAGTGGTGTCCCACTATCCATTTGTGAATTCGGCAGAATGTTTTAGTTATCTTCTTGGCGTTTACTCTATATACAACATTGGCATTGCACTGGTGACCGTGGTAACATATGAAAGATATTATGCATTGTGCCATCCCATTCAACATCTTCAAATCCGTGGACGTCGACGAACCTGGAGAATGGTTGCCATCGGCTGGCTTTTGGGATTCATCACTGGTGTCGTTCTGTCCCCTGCTTTTGGTAAATCAGCATGGTCGTGTCTACGGTGGCCTGAAAACAACAAATATTCGGGATTTCCATCAGCTTATGCGTACTGTGGATTGGTACAGCCGTGGGTTGTGTACTACGAAGTACCTCTTGACAGTATAACGTGGCTGGTTGTAGCAGTATCTAACGTGTACATGTACATACGGATCATGGGAACATTAAACAAGCGAAAGAAATTAAATTGCAGAAAAGAAAACAAGAAGATGAGCCAACAATCAAACCAAGTTGCCAAGATGCTGGTAGTCAATGGTGTTGTATTCTTCCTATGCCAGACCCCATATTACTTCATATCTGTCACTGCGTGGATCTGTGACATAGTCCAGATACCCAATCCAATCGATTCTGCACTGGGAAATAGGTATACAGCTTCTTTCATTGGTCTAGCACCACTGTATATGAATTCAATGGTGAATCCATTGATACCGCTTTAAGTTCACAATACCGAGCTGCGTTTCGCCAAGCATTCCTCATGCGAAGGGGGCGACAGATACAGCCAAGTTCTACCGTCTTCTTTAATCAGTCAAGCCAAGCAAGACAACATAGCGTTTCAATGGATACTTCCAGACCTCGCGAAGAAAATTGCGTTGGTTAATAAGTTGAAGTATAGTCGTGTGTTACACATACGTATGGTGACTTTAAAGGGACATCGCAAACAAATATTGACGCCAATATTGACGCCAATATTCGCGACTTTTACCCCAAGTCGCAAATATGTACGTCAATATTCAGACGCCAATATTTACGACATGGCCTCAAGTCGCGAATATTGGCGTCAATATTTGCGTCAATATTTGTTTGCGATGTCCCTTTAAAGCCACCATACATACGAGATAACTGAATTAGTGTGTAACAGTTTAACGGCTTCTGGTTACCATTTCAAGTAAGTTGGGGCAATTGTAATGGACATGAAACGATTTTCTTTTTTCCTTTGGAGCATTTATATCTTGGACAGTGATATGCAGCTTAGCTATATATTTTGTGATCATTTTTGAAAAATAGCCAAATCATTGCGATCGTTCAGAATGTGTCATTCATGGTTATAATGTAAACAATTTCAAATTTTGTTTCAAACTTGTTTTAAATTTTATTAGATTATTTTGCCACGATACAGCTTGCAGGACAGCCATTGAAAGTAATCAATCTATATCTGAAATATTGCACAAGTTGTATTCATTCAAATTCAATGCCAGCACTTACTTTTTTAAGGTATAATACACGATTGGTAAAGGTCAGAGAACAGCGCTCATTACTTTGTCTAATCCAACATGTACATGTACTGTCCTAAATTAACACATGCACCTGTGCAAACTTTGAGCTTAATGGGACATCTGAGCTTCGGGAACATAGCGAAAAAAAACTTACTAAATTTTTCTGATAAAACATAATGAATGGTTTTGATCTTACCCAAAGATGAAACTTGTTTTCGGTCTTTGTTTTACTGGAAAAATACACGGGCAAATTAATACTTTAATGGTTTGTTTCCACCATCACCACCTTCATATCCTGAAAGTTATATGTAAATCTGTGAACATTTCTGTTTGGGTATACATGTATTACCAATCCTGTACTGTACCTGCATGTAATATACTAGAACCTTTTATTAATCTTATTGAACTATGATTGATTTAGTCTTAATCCGTTGAGCTTGTTTAAATAAATTAATGATTTTTTTTATATGTTTGAATCTATTTTTACACTTATCTATCCCAAAGTAGGTTATGACATCATTGATTTAGCTCCTCATTTACATATGACCTTTGTGCGGCAAGGTGACGTTACGTCAGTCAGTAATTGATGAAATAGGGGCCATATTTTTGACACATCTTTGTAGAATTTCACTTTGTAATTATGTCAATTTCTATAAATACTACGTGTAAATATCTAATTTTACATAATTAGCCATGTCCCGGCCGGGACACGGTAACCAGTCTATGTTGAGCACTTGCCTTGTCACTCTTACACTTAAGTGTAATTGGTATTCATACGACAAAATCTAGTACCGGTTGTGACTATCTATTTTCATCAATCCGGTCAATAATGCATTCTTTTTGGATATTACGTTGTACAAATTATAAATGTAATTTTGACATTTTTATTTTTGTTTAATAACGCCCTAAAATAATTTTAGGGAAGTTGTTGTCAGTAAAAGTTTAATATCGTTGCGCGAGGAACTCCGCCGTGGCCAGCGCGCGCAACTAGCTCTGCCTTTCTTGCAGCATATTTCGCGTGGCATGGACGTAAGTTTACTTTCTCTACAAATTGTCAACTATCTTCCGTCATGAAAAAGATGGACACCGTCATGTATTCTGTGTTATTGTAGACCATTACTCACCTCTGATCATTTTGAGTGCGCTATTTGGGTGGCAGGTAATTACAATCTGTCATTTGGAATGATTTTAGTCGTTCTATTCAGCACCTTACGTTTTCGTATTAAGAAACTTTTCGTGATCAACGGCCGTTTTATGTGTCAACTCAACGTTTTTTTTTTAATGTTAGCTTTCAGTTTTCACTGTAACGATATCGATTAAGCCATTTGATAAGGGGAACCCAGTGAACCCACTTGTTAACTGGTTGGAGTAATGTGGTATGTATACAGGTACGTTGGGGTCAGTCACGCGGCCTAGCAAAGCGGCCGGTCAGTCAGCCTTGCGGTAGATCATATCCTGGGAAAGAGACGCAGACTAATTAAGAAGACTCAATCGATGTGAACAATAATTTGAAGGTTTTTTTTATACTTATCAGTGTCGTGTAATTACTAATTCTTAGCTGTTAAGTACAGCTACTGCTGCCCATGCTGTCAACCTAGGGCCAATACTAAATAGTATATTTCGTGAATTCCATTGATAGTCTGGGTTCAATTTTTGTGAGCGCCAAGGCAAGAGGCAGCTCTCTTTCCGTAACATGTTCAAACTATGTTTTTGCCATGGTACTTCGAAGTATATATCAGAAAAATAATATGAACTGTGAATCGCAGTTTAAAATAAGTTTCACTGTTTCAAAATGTTTCCTTTGATTATAATCATCTAGGTTTAATAGAAAATCCAATCAGTTAATAAATCACTGTGGCAATCAATGCGATGTTATTGGTTATACTGGTGTGATTCTTTCTTAAGCTGCAGCCATTTCTTTGTGATCCTCCTTCACCGTACTGCATGGTGGAAATCTTTATCAAGTTAAAATCTAATCCAATGAACAAAAAAATATTCCAATTTCAAATGGTCTGATTTTATCATTTGCATCAGAACTTGGAATTGGGGCGCAATTTTATCGCTTGGCCTCGGGCTTGATGAAGGAGATCTCGCATCCAGCGATGACCGTGACCGGGTCGTGGCGCGATTCAAAGCAGAGCGGTCAATATACTCGCTGCCGGCTGATCTCGAATTCCAAGTATCTGAGTCTGGAGATTTGTGGGTCAAGTGGGGTCGTGACTGGAAACTCTTGACATGGAAGAATGATCTAACAAAGTTTCTGAGCAGTTCTTCAATCGAGAGATATGGGGTACTCTTGGCCCGAGCCTTGGGAGTGACGCCTGATGGTGCCCCGCAGTCCCGTGATATTCTCGATGAACTGATTAACTCTGCAGAAAAGGCCGATGCGGCTGTCCAAGCAAGCGCCGATGACACTGATAAGAGCGTTGATAATCTCAGTATGTCAATTGAGTCAATTACCGCAGAAGACATCCTGCCCCTTAGAGACCTTCTAGGACTCGACAGAGCTCTGAGAGATTTGCGTGGCACAAAAGCGGTGCAAGAGAGCAAAAAGGTTTCTCTCCAACAGGCAATCGCGGATCTTCGCAACGAACTTGAGCGCCCTGGGACGTCTGAACGAGCTGATCAAATCGAGCGTGAAATCCAAAAGGCTGAAGAGCAGCTCGCAGCAACCCAAGAAAGCATCGACACCCTCAACCTACAACTCCGATCGCAGGTCCGCCAAATCCGAGAGACTATAACAAGGGTCTTAGACAAAAACACAAGCCTGGCCGAGCGGCTGCGGACTCTGTTCCGCGAGCAGGGCGTCACCATAGCCAGCATTATAACTGCGCTTGGCTTCATCATCAGCACTCTGATCCTTGCCTTGACTGGCGGGTCCGGGGTTGCACCACCTCCCACACCTCCCACGCCCCCAAATAAGTAGGGGATAAAAGAGTGGGCAAAAAAGCACTTGCAAGCTCTCGGGCACACATTAGCCCAATTGGCTGGAAAGGCCGCAGCCGCGCTACCCGGCATCATCGGAAGCATTATATCTTGGCTCCTCAACCTCTTGAGTAAAACTGCCGGCTGGCTTGCAGAAAACCTGTGGGCACTCGTGGTTGCCATCGGCGGCCTGTTGATCGTGATTGTGCGAGAGCGGCTAGCGTAGAGCAAGCCAACCCAGGCCAACAGCTACACCAACAACAACCAGTGCGGTGAGTCCGTCGTAGTGGGCTTGCACCTCCGGTTGTATTGCAACGTGTGGGACCGCCTCGACTGGTGTTGCAACGGGCGCCTTGACTGGATGCAGCTGTGTTGTCGGTTGTATCGCAACGGGTGCCTCTACTGGCTGTGCTGGCCCTGCAGCTGGCCCCTCCATATCGTACGACTGTTATTGAGTCGAGACGTTTATGTTGGTGTTGATACCTATTTTTTGCCCCGGTTCTGCGACAACTATCTCATTGTTGTAGTCTTGAATGGTTCCAATATGAAGCTCCATGTCGCCGGGAGCCATATACAACCCGACCCCAAAGACGAAGTTTACCTTAGAGCGGGCGTATCGAAGCTTGTCCTGGTAGCGCGCTATCGCACTCGGGAGGTCCACGGGACTCGCGATTGCATCTTCAACGTTCGCCAAGAACTGTTTCTGGGCGTCAAATGCGGTGCCAGTGCCGATGATGCTCGTGCGGGTCTGGCCTTCCCCCCCTAGGATGGCCCAGACATATGTGCGGATAGAGTCGTTGATTCTTTCAACCCCGACCTGGGTAAACCCTTCCGTCTTGCCGAGTATAAAGGTCCTCCATGCCGTTTCTCCAACATCACCTTGGTCTATATAGTCTATAGTATATGGGTTTCCTGCGACACCAGATGCTGAAAATGACATGAGGTCTTTCCGATATGTGTTTGACGTCAGATGTTTGCTTGGTTCAAGGATCTTTCTGAGCATGTCACTCACTTGTTTGATAGGTCGCATCTTTCCATAATACCAGTGATATAGCGTTCCAAGCCCATTATTTTCGCTAAGTTTTTGTCGCCAGTCGGTGTGTGGAGAGACACCCAGTGGCGTCGCCAAGGGGGGGCCAGGGGGGGCACGTGCCCCCCAGGAAAACCTCGTGCCCCCCCCTCGTGCCCCCCCCCCATTTGAGATTTGGGTTGGCGAAAAAAATATAATATATATTATTGTAGTGCCCCCCCCCCCAACAATTGCTAGTGCCCCCCTTGTGCCCCCCCAGACTCAAAAGTCTGGTGACGCCACTGGAGACACCAAACTCCGCGCAGATGCGTTCATACGCCCTCTGGTTGTATGGGGTGTCAAAGGCATCCCACATGTCGTCCTGTGGGAGCGGCACTTGCATCTCTTCAAGAATCCTGCGGATTTGGTAGTACACATGGAAACGATAGAGCGATCGCACCATCGGGGTCTCAGAGTTAATATGGTCCTCTGTAGAGACACCGCACCCTGTGGTAGCACACCACACTGCAAAGTTGACCTTGTTTTGCCAAAATTTCATCGGGCTTGAATTCCAAGCCTGGACAACTTTGTCTGAGGTCACCCGCGGCAGACGATATTTTTTTAAGACGTCGGGGTACTGCGCTTCGAACCATTCGTCGAACTCGCCGGGAATGCTCGATCGTATCTGAACGCGGGCTTCGACGAGTTGTGGCACACTCTTTGCGCCGGTACTGCGCATCGCTATTAAACTGAAACGGTGACGCCATAATATAATCTGGCTATCATGTATCAGACGATATTCATAACACTGACTCAACTTCAAAATGGAGAGGCCACGACTCTACAATCGGTTGTAGATAATACAGGCGGCAAGCTCTATATCGCCCTCCGAGAACTCCATTATGAGGTTGGCTATCACAACATGGGTTCATCGTCTGAAATTTTGTGGCGCTCTGAGTCTACTCATGGAGCTCGGAGGATTATGGTTCCGCCTGGGTTATATACCATTGAACACCTATCGACATTTTTCATGGAAGTGATTCCTGGTTTAACATTCAATATATCCAAGGCAACTGGTGTGATCACGCTCAATATCCCAGGGTCTGATGGCGAGATAAGACTCAGTAGTGATTTACGCCGGATTTTGGGCATTGACGAAAAGGGTTGGTTTGGTGGGATATGAGGGAGACAACCCGGTACAATTTATTCCCCACAAGTGGTTTTATATTTATCTTGACCAACTCTCAACTAGCTCTAATCATGTTGATGGTGCTCCCTCGACCCTGTTTGCGATAGTCCCAGCCGCAGCTGGTGGTACTGTAAACATAACCCCTCCATACCCCATGTATAAAAAATTACAAATTGGACATATCCATCAATTAAATATACGTGTGTTAGATGAAAAAGGTGTGGTAGTGAAAAACCATCAGATACCCATCACCGCAGTTCTTGAGATTCGAGAAAATGCCTAAGCTGCCAACAGCGCCGCCAGTCGAGACGACTGAAATAGAGTCGATATATCCTAAGCTCGATCCACCCGGGTCGCAACAAGACGAGGGGTCTAGCTTTCGTCTGACTGAAATCCGCGACCTAGAGCGCCGCCTAGAGCACGAGAGAGCTGAAAGAGCCAAGCTATACAAAAAATACCGCAGAGCTATCAACGTCGTTGATGGTGTTGACACAGTATTGGTCGCATCTAGTATTGGAATGGGTGCGGCGGGTGTGGGCCTGCTCTCCACGATCATAGCCGCACCCGTTGTCGTTGCACTCGAGGCGGCTGCTCTCGTTTGTGGTCTGACCGGTATTGCCGGGAAATACGTCTCACGGCGGCTCCTAGTAAAAGCCGAAAACGCGACGAGATTCGCATTCTCGCCCTATCTAAGCTCAACAGCATAACGGATGTGATCATAACGGATGGGCACATCTCCCAATCCGAGTTCAAGCTCGTATTCGAGGAGGTAGAAAAATATAGCCAAATGAAGGCTGATATTCAGAAAAAATCTCGCAAAGCTTACACCGCTCAAGGGAGCGAAGTGGCAAAAAACGAGCTCATGGCCGAGGCCCTAGCCTTACTAATGAAAGAGCTCGCTGCCAAGCAACCGACATCGAAATAAAATGTGGTTGCTTCAAACTTGTTTATACATCGCGCACATCCCCTGATCGCCCGCCGCCATATTGCAACCCGCCGTAGCCTGCGTCAGTAGCTGGCCCTGCCCAACCGTTTAATGTGAGCCTTTTAATCGGTTGGCAGTACAACCGTTTCTGTTTTGCACACACGCCTTAATGATTAACACCAAGGCTGGTGCCAATCATCAACCCGGCACGCGCCACAGAGTGACCTTTGGACCGCTACAACCAACCACACGCCTGGGCTAGCGAGTGGCAAGGGCGGGTGCGCCAGAACCCCCATTTTTTATACTACTTTATATAACACCTTAGTAGATCCTTGTCATTTGATTGGAGGATTGTATGTCACGTGATATTTGATAAATAGACCAATTCATGGCTTACGTCACAGCCGTTAAAATTTGTTCCATCCACCGTGTATTTTTGGTTCCATCCGATTTGTACCATTGTACGCCAGGGACTCTAATACGTGATTGGTCAAGCGGCGTTCCATTTATTTGTCACTGCGTGCGCGCGTACGCGTTGGTGTGCAACGCGCGTTACTGTAATTAGAGCATATAGTTTGCCAAGATTTTAAGCTTTTTTTGTCTCGCGAGCTCTTAAAATGTTATCCTCCAATCAAAATCAAATGACAAAGATCTACTTAGATGTTATATAAAACAAATAATGAATGTTTCACATTCGTAGAATGGAAAAAATAATTTCATTCGGCTTCGCCTCGTGAAATGGAACAGTCCATCTGTCACCTCATGAAATTATTTTTACCATTCCACTCATAAACATTCATTATTTGTATAGAGGAACACCGCTAGAGTCTGGACCTATAAAATGTCATCCCCAATATTGAGCAAGTTTGGATCGTAGCACTAGCCTCTTATATTCTAGGAAACTACGAGCTGAACGAAGTCGAGATAAATGCCACAGTGTGGGGATTTATATCCTTTCAGAGTATCGATGCTTGGCCGGCGAGGACCCGTTCTTTCACCGGTGTGTTTTTAGGATCGCCACTGGCAAACTCACTAAAGCCAGACTTTTTATTGATGTGAGACTTCTAAAGCTTCATTTTCTTGTAATTTCAAAACATTTTCCAAAACGAAGACGCAGTATAATTAAACATCGTGGACTGGATTTCTGGTCTTTCAAGAAGCTAATCCATCATGGGATCAGGCATAACATCAGGTGAGTGCAGTGAAGAGAACACTATTAACATCACCGAAGAGACAGTTTCTGAGTGGCTGTATACTTCAACTGATGTCACGATCACAACCATCGTCATACCGATTATTTGGTGTCTTGGTATCCTCACTAACTCGTGTTTTCTCTTTGTCGTGTACCGTGTACCTGCAATGAGATCAGAGACTGGTGTTTACTTAGCAAACTTGGCAGTCGCTGATATACTCTATCCGAGTTTATCCGCTATGAGACATATCTGGAGATATACAGTATCGCCAGTGGTGTCCCACTATCCATTCGTGAATTCGGCAGAATGTGTCAGTTATTTGCTTCCTATGCATGTCTTATATTACTTTGGCATTGCATTGGTAACCATGGTCACATATGAGAGATATCTTGCACTGTGTTATCCCATTAAACATCTTCAAATCCGTGGACGACAACGAACCTGTAAAATGGTTGCCATCTGCTGGCTGGCGGGGTTCGTATGTGGAGGGTCACTTATTCCTGCTTTTGGTAAACTAAACTTGACTTGTCTGCGATGGCCTACAAACAAAAATTCAGGATTACCGTCATCTTATGCACGCTGTGGGTTCGTACAGCCGTGGGTTGTATATTACTATGTTCCACTGGATAACATTTTCTGGCTGATTGCATTGGTATATAACGTGTACATGTACATCCACATCGTACAAACATTACGCAAGCGAAAGAAATTGAATTGCAGAAATGAAAAGAAGCAATCAAGCCAAGTTGCCAAGATGTTGGTAGTCAATGGTGTTGTATTCTTCCTATGCCAGGCCCCATATTACGTCATATCTCTTACTGCCTGGATCTGTGACGTAGCCCAAATACCTAATCCAATCACTACTGCGCTGGGAAATTGGTCTACAGCTTCTTTGATTGGCCTAGCACCTCTGTATTTGAATTCGATGGTGAATCCATTGATATACAATGCAATGAGTTCACAATACCGAGCTGCGTTTCGTCAAGCATTCCAGCGAAGAAGGCGACAGAAACAGCCAGGTTCCACTCATCTTCCTTTATCCATCAGTCAAGCAAGAAACCAAAATGTTACCATGGAAACTGCAGGAAGACCACATGAAGACATTTGAGTCGTTTTTACATTATTTTACACGATCTGTTTAATTATGATTTACCATTAGACTCTGCATAGTCATACACCGCTCAGTGGTATGTATCTATCGGTAAAGTTGCTTGGATTCAAATTGATAGAATGATTATCACAGGTATTAAATCATAGTCTTAACATTTTTTGAGAAATTGAGATACACGTAGGCATACCTTCGTAGCAGTTTGAAAGTGTTTATTGTGTTTGAACTTTTCTTCTTTATGCACTATATAGACAAATAACAAACTGCAAAAGAATGTACTGCCGCAGGCTGTGTTAACCATTTTGTACGTAACGTCTTTATATCGACCACTTGGTTCCTCTTTGACCCGAATTGGACTCGGTTCCGCACCGCCCAATGCACGCAGCGTCATCAAGATTCAATTAATGTGGAACAAGACAACATGCATTAAATACGGCATTTCTCCCTGTTCTGTGTGGAGCTTTGGGAATGTTTTTACTAGGTATAGATGTGACCCATTTTTAATGCAAAATACAAATATCCATTTCCGTCCCTGGCTCTAACGGGCAACTGTAACTCTTCAACTTGAGTGGCTTTCGGCCTTATTTAGGGCAATTTCCCGCGCATTATGGAGGAAAACAAAATTAATATCGTGCAGGCTGGACAGTGCATAGGCCTGCTATACTGACAGTGTGGCAGGAATTGAAGATCATTCAATACTGCATGACTGTCTTGAGAACTGCGAACGATGACAGCAGATGACGCAGTTCAGAGTGAATTGAAGCTTGATTCACGTTTAGATAGCGTCGGCTTCGAGAGAGATATGTTTTCCAAATCGTCATAGTTGCAGGAAAGACTGTGTGAACAAACTGTTTGGTTTTATATTTTGATTTGACGAATACTGGAAATAACGTTTGCCGATCAGTAGTTCAAGCAGTTCCAAAAATGTTAAGATGCAGTAACGCAATTCGGCATTTGAACCGTATTTCTAAGAGAGACACACGCGGAGCTTGGTCTTATGAAAGCTTTATTTTTGCTGATTGAGAGGAAACAAACGTTCATACCAATAAGAAGGGATAACGTGAAGATTGGTACTGTAATTGTGTGCATTTTCAAGACGATAATCCATTATGGGATCAGGCATAACATCAGGTGAGTGCAGTGAAGAACACACTATTAACATCACCGAGGAGACAGTTTCTGAGTGGCTGTATTCTTCAACTGATGTCAAGATCATAACCATCGTCATGCCGATTATTTGGTGTCTTGGTATCCTCACTAACTCGTGTTTTCTCTTTGTCGTGTACCGTGTGCCTTCAATGAGAACGGAGACTGGTATTTGCTTAGCAAACTTGGCACTCGTCGATGCAGTCTATCCGGGTTTATCCGCCTCGAGGCATATCTGGAGATATACAGTATCGCCAGTGGTGTTCCACTATCCATTTGTGAATTCGGCAGAATGTTTTAGTTATCTTCTTGGCGTTTACTCTTTATACAACATTGGCATTGCACTGGTGACCGTGGTAACATATGAAAGATATTATGCATTGTGCCATCCCATTCAACATCTTCAAATCCGCGGACGTCGACGAACCTGGAGAATGGTTGCCATCGGCTGGCTTTTGGGATTCATCACTGGTGTCGTTCTGTCCCCTGCTTTTGGTAAATCAGCATGGTCGTGTCTACGGTGGCCTGAAAACAACAAATATTCGGGATTTCCATCAGCTTATGCATACTGTGGATTGGTACAGCCGTGGGTTGTGTATTACGAAGTACCTCTTGACAGTATAACGTGGCTGATTGTAGCAGTATCTAACGTGTACATGTACATTCGGATCATGGGAACATTAAACAAGCGAAAGAAATTAAATTGCAGAAAAGAAAACAAGAAGATGAGCCAACAATCAAACCAAGTTGCCAAAATGCTGGTAGTCAATGGTGTTGTATTCTTCCTATGCCAGACCCCATATTACTTCATATCTGTCACTGTGTGGATCTGTGACATAGTCCAGATACCCAATCCAATCGATTCTGCACTGGGAAATAGGTCTACAGCTTCTTTCATTGGCCTAGCACCACTGTATGTGAATTCAATGGTGAATCCATTGATTTACACCGCTTTAAGTTCACAATACCGAGCTGCGTTTCGCCAAGCATTCCTCATGCGAAGGGGGCGACAGATACAGCCAAGTTCTACCGTCTTCTTTAATCAGTCAAGCCAAGCAAGACAACATAGCGTTTCCATGGATACTTCCAGACCTCGCGAAGAAAATTGCGTTGGTTAATAAGTTGAAGTATAGTCGTGTGTTACACATACGTATGGTGACTTTAAAGGGACATCGCAAACAAATATTGACGCCAATATTGACGCCAATATTCGCGACTTTTACCCCAAGTCGCAAATATGTACGTCAATATTCAGACGCCAATATTTACGACATGGCCTCAAGTCGCGAATAATTGGCGTCAATATTTGCGTCAATATTTGTTTGCGATGTCCCTTTAAAGCCACCATACATACGAGATAACTGAATTAGTGTGTAACAGTTACCATTTCAAGTAAGTTGGGGCAATTGTAATGAACATGAAACGATTTTCTTCTTTCCTTTGGAGCATTAATATCTTGGACAGTGATATGCAGCTTAGCTATATATTTTGTGATCAGCTTTGAAAGATAGCCAAATCATTGCAATCGTTCAGAATGTGTAATTCATGGTTATAATGTAAACAATTTCAAATTTTGTTTCAAAATTGTTTTAAATTTTATTAGATTATTTTGGCACGATACAGCTTGCAGGACAGCCATTGAAAGTAATCAATCTATATCTGAAATATTGCACAAGTTGTATTCATTCAATACCAGCACCTACTTTTTAAAGGTATAATACACGATTGGGAAAGGTCAGAGAACAGCGCTCATTACTTTGTCTAATTCAACATGTACTGTCATAAACACAATCATGCAGCTATGTAAATTTTGAGCTCAATGGGACATCTGAGCTTCGAGAAAATAGCGAAAAAAACATAATGAATGGTCTTTATCTTACCCCGAGATGAAACTTTTTTCGGTCTTTGTTTTACTAATTTCTGAAAAAATACACCATTTCAGGCGGATATATTTTAACGGTATGTTTCTATCAGCACCATCTTCATACCCTGAAAGTTATACGTAACATTGAGTATGTTACCAATCATGTAGTATTGTGCCCTTAATAATGATTTCCAAAGTTTGACACACATTTAGGAGAAACGCCTCTGGGAGATGTTCTATGAATAGGTTGAGTCCGATGCAGCGTCATCACTTAAATGGTATGTTTCCACCATCACCATCTTCATGTCCTGAAAGTTATATGTAAATCTGTGAACATTTCTGTTTGGGTTTATTACCAATCCTGTACTGTACCTGAAATATACTGGAACCTTTGATTTATCTTATTGAACTATGATTGATTAAGTCTAAATCCGTTGAGCTTGTTTAAATATATTAATGTTTTGTAATGTATAATGTTTGAATCTATTTATACACTTATCTATCTCAAAGTAGGTTATGACATCATTGATTAAGCTCCTCATTTACATATGACCTTTGTGCGGCAGTGTGACGTTACGTCAGTCAGTAAGTGATGAAATAGGGGCCATATTTTTGACACATCTTTGTAGAATTTCACTTTGTAATTATGTCAATTTCTATAAATACTACGTGTAAATATCTAATTTTACATAATTGGCTATGTCCCGGCCGGGACACGGTAACCAGTCTATGTTGAGCACTTGCCTTGTCACTCTTACACTTGGTATTCATACGACAAAATCTAGTACCGGTTATGACTATCTATTTTCATCAATCCGGTCAATAATGCATTCTTTTTGGATATTACGTTGAACAAATTATAATGTAATTTTGCCATTTTTAATTTTGTTTGATAACGCCCCAAAATATTTTTAGGGAAGTTTTTGTCAGTAAAAGTTTAATATCGTTGCGCGAAGAACTCCGCCGTGGCCAGCGCGCGCAACTCTGCCTTTCTTGCAGCATATTCCGCGTGGCATGGACGTAAGTTTACTTTTTCTACAAATTGTCAACTATCTTCCCGTGAAAAAGATGGACACGGTAATGAATTCTGTGTTATTGTAGACCATTACTCACCCCTGATCATTTTGAGTGCGCTATTTGGGTGACAGGTAATTACAATCTGTCATTTGGAATGATTTTAGTCGTTCTATTCATGCACCTTACGTTTTCGTATTAAGAAACTTTTCGTGATCAACGGCCGTTTTATGTGTCAACTCAACGGTTTTTTGTTTATTGTTAGCTTTCAGTTTTCACGGTTACGATATCGATTAAGCCATTTGATAAGGGGAACCCAGTGATTTTGTGTGAACCCACTTGTTAACTGGTTGGAGAAATGTGGTATAAATTATAATAATTACGTTGGGGTCTGTCACGCGGCCTAGCAAATTAAAGCGGCCGTTAGTCAGCCTTGCTTTAGATCATATCCTTGGAAAGAGACGCAGACTAATTAAGAAGTCTCAATCGATGTGAACAATAATTTGAGGTTTTTTTTTTTTTTTTTAATACTTATCAGTGTCGTGTAATTACTAATTCTTAGCTGTTTAGTACAGCTATACTGCTGCCCATGTTTTCAGCCTAGGGCCAATAGTATTCTTCATGAAGTCCATTGATTGTCTGGGTTCCATTTTTGTCAGCGTCAGGGCATGCAAGAGCTAGGCAGCTCACTTTCCATAACATGTTCAAACTATGTTTTTTGTCATGATACTTTGAACTGTATATCAGAAAAATTATGTGACATGTGAATTGTATATAGTTAAAATTCTGAGTTTCACTTTTTCACTTTTTTTCCTTTGATTATCATCTAGGTTTAATAGGAAATCCAATCAGTTAATAAATCACTGTGGCAATCAATGCGATGTTATTGGTTATACTGGTGTGATTCTTTCTTATAAGCTGCTGCCATTTCTCTATGATCCTCCTTCAATGGTGGAAATCTTTATCAAGGTATTGGAAATCTAATCCAATGAACAAAAAAATATTCCAATTTCAAATGGTCTGATTTTATCATTTGCATCAGAATCGCAATTTTATCGCTTGGCCTCAGGCGCCGTTTTCCTTTGCTAATGTAGGCCTACGTACGTCGCTGATAACAAGACAGTGTGAGGGGGAGGTGGATCACGCACTGCAAACGTGCGTCATCACCACTTGAAGGGCATTACTAGAGGCAGACTTATCATGGTAATTGCAAGAAGTTGGTCAGTCCATCAAGTCTCAAGCCATTATCAAAGTATCAACATCACACTTTCTGCTCCATTTCTTTATTTGCTATCAACATAAAGGCATCTGTCTCAAGGACGAGGGTAAAAGACTTGCTGAATTGGGAATGTAGGCCTATACGATTCATCAAGTGCTTTCACAAACAAACTTCAGAAGAACTCAAATACGAGTAATTGAATTAAAACTAGGCGCTAAGTAATGCACTTGCCACTCGTGGCCAGAATCGAGTTTAATTCGCAAAATTATCTTGTTGTGATCGGTGTGTTGCATGAAGAACACGGCTAGAGTCTGGACCTATAAAATGTCATCCCCAATATTGAGCAAGTTTCGATCGCAGCACTAGCCTCTTGATCTAGGAAACTACGAGCTGAACGAAGTCGAGCTAATTGCCACAGTGTGGGGAATTCCATCCGTTTAGAGTATCGATGCTTGGCCGGCGAGGACCCGTTCTTTCACCGGTGTGTTTTTAGGATCGCCACTGGCAAACTCACTAAAGCCAGACTTTTTATTGATGTGAGACTTCTAAAGCTTCATTTTCTTGCAATTTCAAAACATTTTTTCAAGACGCAGTATAAACATCGTGGACTGGATTTCTGGTCTTTCAAGAAGCTAATCCATCATGGGATCAGGCATAACATCAGGTGAGTGCAGTGAAGAGAACACTATTAACATCACCGAGGAGACAGTTTCTGAGTGGCTGTATACTTCAACTGATGTCACGATCACAACCATCGTCATACCGATCATTTGCTGTCTTGGTATCCTCACTAACTCGTGTTTTCTCTTTGTCGTGTGCCGTGTACCTTCAATGAGATCAGAGACTGGTATATACTTAGCAAACTTGGCAGTCGCTGATATACTCTATCCAAGTTTATCCGCTATGAGGCATATCTGGAGATATACAGTATCGCCAGTGGTGTCCCACTATCCATTCGTGAATTCGGCAGAATGTGTCAGTTATTGGCTTCCTATGCATGTCTTGTACTACTTTGGCATAGCATTGGTAACCATGGTCACATATGAGAGGTATCTCGCATTGTGTTATCCCATTAAACATCTTCAAATCCGTGGACGACCACGAACCTTTAAAATGGTTGCCATCTGCTGGCTGGTGGGGTTCGTATGTGGAGGATCACTAATTCCTGCTTTTGGTAAACTAAACTTGACGTGTCTGCGATGGCCTAAAAACAAATATTCAGTTTAGAGGCTCTCCACAATAATGCTACACAGTACGTTAGCATTATAGTGGAGAGTCGTTTTATACAATGCATGCAATATAATGGAGTTGAAGTTTGTCGCATTATACACGAATCCGACGAACAATTCGTGTAGTTAGCCCTGCGGTGTATCCCCCATAGTAATAGTGGGGCGTAGCCTTAATTCTTTTGTTGCCACACAAAAGGCGGACGGGGACACCGCAGTAATGGTGGATGGTTTGTCGCACCGTCTGATCGGTGTATACCATCTGATTGCGATTTCACGAGAGAGTAGACAATGATTAGTTATAATAATACAGCTTGGAAGCTCCTTTTGATTAAAGGACAGAAACTGTCAATGTGAATCATTTCCAGCCCAAAAACCTCGCAATTTCCGACCTTAATATAATTATATAAACATTCCACTGACTCTTCTTGATTATATTTACACTGGAAACAGAACTTCATCTCCCATAGAAAGAGAAAGGAAAATAACTACAACGAATATTCCCCTTTTCATGCAAGACTGCCATTACCGACTTAGCATTGTCACATAAGTATTTGATCCAGTCATGCATGCACATTATTGTGGGCATATAAAGATCTGTACCAACAAGTCACGTTTATTGTGCAGTATCTTTGTGTCATCGTCCACTCACAGTATTGAGTACGTTGATGCCTTCTGATATTTTAATCTTCAAAGAGCAAGAAAATTATTTTCGGTGAAGCCAGAAAATAAGTTCTCCTGAGAAGTGTGAATAACGTGAGATCAAGACGCAGCTATAATATGATATATTAGAAGATGTAACTTGGATGCCTACATCCAAACATTATTTTGAAGGAAGATGTTGGTGTAGCTCCAAAACGTTCCATGTACCATTCTGAGTGCTATCTGCAAACTGGAGGACTGATCAAAGCTACCCATCCAGCAGTCCGTTAACACTGCCAACCGGAATTGTATATTTCTTTAAATACCCAAATCCATCATGGGATCAGGCATAACATCAGGTGAGTGCAGTGAAGAAAACACTATTAACATCACCGAGGAGACAGTTTCTGAGTGGCTGTATACTTCAACTGATGTCACGATCATAACCATCGTCATACCGATTATTTGCTGTCTTGGTATCCTCACTAACTCGTGTTTTCTCTTTGTCGTGTACCGTGTACCTTCAATGAGATCAGAGACTGGTATATACTTAGCAAACTTGACAGTCGCTGATATACTCTATCCGAGTTTATCCGCTATGAGACATATCTGGAGATATACAGTATCGCCAGTGGTGTCCCACTATCCATTTGTGAATTCGGTGGAATGTGTCAGTTATCTTCTTTTTGTTTATATCTTGTACTACGTTGGCATTGCATTGGTAACCATGGTCACATATGAGAGATATCTTGCACTGTGTTATCCCATTAAACATCTTCAAATCCGCGGACGACAACGAACCTGTAAAATGGTTGCCATCTGCTGGCTGGCGGGGTTCGTATATGGAGGATCGCAAATTCCTGCATTTGGTAAACTAAACTTGACGTGCCTGCGATGGCCTAAAGACAAAGATTCAGGATTACCGTCATCTTATGCATACTGCGATTTGGTTCAGCCGTGGGTTGCGTATTTCTATATTCCACAGGAAATCATTTTCTGGCTGATTGCAATGGTATATAACGTGTACATGTACATCCGCATCATACAAACATTAAGCAAGCGAAAAAAATTGAATTGCAGAAAAGAAAAGAAGCAATCAAGCCAAGTTGCCAAAATGCTGGTAGTCAATGGTGTTGTATTCTTCCTATGCCAGGCCCCATATTACTTCATATCTCTTACTGCCTGGATCTGTGAAGTAGCCCAAATACCTAATCCAATCACTGCTGCGCTGGGAAATTGGTCTACAGCTTTTTTTAGTGTCCAAGCACCACTGTATTTGAATTCGATGGTGAATCCATTGATATACAATGCAATGAGTTCACAATACCGAGCTGCGTTTCGTCAAGCATTCCAGCGAAGGAGGCGACAGAAACAGCCAGGTTCCATTCATCGTCCTCCTTCATCCATCAGTCAAGCAAGAAACCAAAGTGTTACCATGGAAACTGCAGGAAGATCACATGAAGACATTTGAGTCGTTTTTACAGATTTTGCATGAACTGTTTAATTGTGATTTACCATTGGACTCTGCACAGTCATACACCGCTCAGTGGTATGTCTCTATCGGTAAAGTTGCTTGGATTCAAATTGATAGAATGATTATCACAGGTATTAAATCATAGTCTTAATATTTGAGAAATTGAGATACACGTATAGGCCTACCTCCGTAGCGGTTTGAAAGTGTTTATTGTGTTTGAACTTTTTTTCTTTATGCACTATATAGACAAAGAACAAACTGCAAAAGAATGTACTGCCGCAGGCTGTGTTAACCATTTTGTACGTACGTCTTTATATCGACCACTTGGTTTCTCTTTGACCCGAATTGGACTCGGTTCCGCACCGCCCAATGCACGTAGCGTCATCAAGATTCAATTAATGTGGAACAAGCCAACATGCATAAATACGGCATTTCTCCCTGTTCTGTGTGGAGCTTTGGGAATGTTTTTACCAGTTAGATGTGACCCATTTTTAATGCAAAACACAAATATCCATTTCCGTCCCTGGCTCTAACGGGCAACTGTAACTCTTCACCTTGAGTGGCTTTCGGCCTTATTAAGAGCAATTTTTCGCGCATTATGGAGGAAAACAAAATTAATATCGTGCAGGCTGGACAGTGTATAGGCCTGCTATACTGACAGTGTGGCAGGAATTGAAGATCATTCAATACTGCATGACTGTCTTGAGAACTGCGAACGATCCATATGCAGTTCAGTGTGAATTGGAGCTTGATTCACGTTTAGATAGCGTCGGCTTCGAGAGAGATATGTTTTCCAAATCGTCATAGTTGCAGGAAAGACTGTGTGAACAAACTGTTTGGTTGTATATTTTGATTTGACGAATACTGGAAATAACGTTTGCCGATCAGTAGTTCAAGCAGTTCCAAAAATGTTAAGATGCAGTAACGCAATTCGGCATTTGAACCGTATTTCTAAGAAAGACACACGCGGAGCTTGGTCTTATGAAAGCTTTATTTTTGCTGATTGAGAGGAAACAAACGTTCATACCAATAAGAAGGAATAACGTGAAGACTTGGTACTGTAATTGTGTGCATTTTCAAGACGCTAATCCATCATGGGATCAGGCATAACATCAGGTGAGTGCAGTGAAGAAAACACTATTAACATCACCGAGGAGACAGTTTCTGAGTGGCTGTATTCTTCAACTGATGTCAAGATCATAACCATCGTCATACCGATTATTTGCTGTCTTGGTATCCTCACTAACTCGTGTTTTCTCTTTGTCGTGTACCGTGTGCCTTCAATGAGAACGGAGACTGGTATTTACCTAGCAAACCTGGCAATAGTTGACGTAGTCTATCCAAGTTTATCCGCCTCGAGGCATATCTGGAGATATACAGTATCGCCAGTGGTGTTCCACTATCCATTTGTGAATTCGGTGGAATGTTTTAGTTATCTTCTTGGCGTTTACTCTATATACAACATTGGCATTGCACTGGTGACCGTGGTAACATATGAAAGATATTATGCATTGTGCCATCCCATTCAACATCTTCAAGTCCGCGGACGTCGACGAACCTGGAGAATGGTTGCCATCGGCTGGCTTTTGGGATTCATCACTGGTGTCGTTCTGTCCCCTGCTTTTGGTAAATCAGCATGGTCGTGTCTACGGTGGCCTGAAAACAACAAATATTCGGGATTTCAATCGGCTTATGCATACTGTGGATTGGTACAGCCGTGGGTTGTGTATTACGAAGTACCTCTTGACAGTATAACGTGGCTGATTGTAGTAGTATCTAACGTGTACATGTACATTCGGATCATGGGAACATTAAACAAGCGAAAGAAATTAAATTGCAGAAAAGAAAACAAGAAGATGAGCCAACAATCAAACCAAGTTGCCAAAATGCTGGTAGTCAATGGTGTTGTATTCTTCCTATGCCAGACCCCATATTACTTCATATCTGTCACTGCGTGGATCTGTGACGTAGTCCAGATACCAAATCCAATAGATTCTGCACTGGGAAATAGGTCTACAGCTTCTTTCATTGGCCTAGCACCACTGTATATGAATTCAATGGTGAATCCATTGATTTACACCGCTTTAAGTTCACAATACCGAGCTGCGTTTCGCCAAGCATTCCTCATGCGAAGGGGGCGACAGATACAGCCAAGTTCCACCGTCTTCTTAAATCAGTCAAGCCAAGCAAGACAACACAGCGTTTCCATGGAAACTCCCAGACCTCGCGAAGAAAATTGCGTCGGTAAATAAGTTGAAGTATACGTATGGTGGCTTTAAAGGGACATCACAAACAAATATTGACGCCAATATTGACGCCAATATTCGGGACTTTTACCCCAAGTCGCAAATATGTACGTCAATATTCAGACGCCAATATTTACGACATGGCCTCAAGTCGCGAATATTGGCGTCAATGTCCCTTTAAAGCCACCATACATACGAGATAACTGAATTAGTGTGTAACAGTTACCATTTCAAGTAAGTTGGGGCAATTGTAATGAACATGAAACGATTTTCTTCTTTCCTTTGGAGCATTAATATCTTGGACAGTGATATGCAGCTTAGCTATATATTTTGTGATCGCTTTGAAAAATAGCCAAATCATTGCAATCGTTCAGAATGTGTAATTCATGGTTAATGTAAACAATTTCAAATTTTGTTTCAAAATTGTTTTAAATTTTATTAGATTATTTTGTCACGATACAGCTTGCAGGACAGCCATTGAAAGTAATCAATCTATATCTGAAATATTGAACAAGTTGTATTCATTCGATACCAGCACTTACTTTTTAAAGGTATAATACACGATTGGTTAAGGTCAGAGAACAGCGCTCATTACTTTGTCTAATCCAACATGTACTGTCATAAACACAATCATGCAGCTATGTAAATTTTGAGCTCAATGGGACATCTGAGCTTCGAGAAAATAGCGAAAAAAACATAATGGTATGTTTCCACCATCACCATCTTCATGTCCTGAAAGTTATATGTAAATCTGTGAACATTTCTGTTTGGGTTTATTACCAATCCTGTACTGTACCTGCAATATACTGGAACCTTTGATTAATCTTATTGAACCATGATTGATTAAGTCTAAATCCGTTGAGCTCGTTTAAATATATTAATGTTTTGTAATGTATAATGTTTGAATCTATTTATACACTTATCTATCTCAAAGTAGGTTATGACATCATTGATTAAGCTCCTCATTTACATATGACCTTTGTGCGGCAGTGTGACGTTACGTCAGTCAGTAAGTGATGAAATAAGGGCCATATTTTTGACACATCTTTGTAGAATTTCACTTTGTAATTATGTCAATTTCTATAAATACTACGTGTAAATATCTAATTTTACATAATTAGCCATGTCCCGGCCGGGACACGGTAACCAGTCTATGTTGAGCACTTGCCCTGTCACTCTTACACTTGGTATTCATACGACAAAATCTAGTACCGGTTATGACTATCTATTTTCATCAATCCGGTCAATAATGCATTCTTTTTGGATATTACGTTGTACAAATTATAAATTTAATTTTGACATTTTTATTTTTGTTTAATAACGCCCTAAAATAATTTTAGGGAAGTTTTTGTCAGTAAAAGTTTAATATCGTTGCGCGAAGAACTCCGCCGTGGCCAGCGCGCGTACCTGGGCCCTTTTCCAAACCTCGGCTCCGGCTCAGGCTCCGGCTCCGGCTCCATTTCGTGAACCCATTCTAAAATAACGGGTAGCAAAATAGAGACTTTTGGCTATGGTGTGGAAGTAGATACTCTGGTTTGAACCAGAAAACAGAGATTCAGCTTCAATAAAAAGCCACAAGCTATATTTTCAGCATATGGATGACAGCGCTGGAGCCGGAGCCTGAGCCGGAGCCGAGATTTGGAAAAGGGCCCTAGCTCTGCCTTTCTTGCAGCATATTCCGCGTGGCATGGACGTAAGTTTACTTTTTCTGCAAATTGTCAACTATCTTCCGTCATGAAAAAGATGGACACCGTCATGTATTCTGTGTTATTGTAGACCATTACTCACCCCTGATCATTTTGAGTGCGCTATTTGGGTGACAGGTAATCACAATCTGTCATTTGGAATGATTTTAGTCGTTCTATTCAGCACCTTACGTTTTCATATTAAGAAATTTTTCTTGATCAACGGCCGTTTTATGTGTCAACTCAACGATTTTTTTTTAATGTTAGCTTTCATTTTTCACGGTAACGATATCGATTAAGCCATTTGATAAGGGGAACCCAGTGAACCCACTTGTTAACTGGTTTCTAGTAATGTGGTATGTATACAGGTACGTTGGGGTCAGTCACGCGGCCTAGCAATTAAGCGGCCGTCAGTCAGCCTTGCGGTAGATCATATCCTGGGAAAGAGACGCAGACTAATTAAATCTCAATCGATGTGAACAATAATTTGAGGTTTTTTTTAATACCTATCAGTGTCGTGTAATTACTAATTCTTAGCTGTTTAGTACAGCTACTACTGCCCATGCTGTCAGCCTAGGGCCAATACTGAATAGTATTTTTCATGAAGTCCATTGCATGATAGTCTGGGTTGCATTGTTGTCAGCGCCAGGGCAAGAGGCAGCTCTCTTTCCGTAACATGTTCAAACTATGTTTTTGCCATGGTACTTCGAAGTATTATCAGAAAAATTATATGAACTGTGAATCGCAGTTTAAAATTAGTTTCACTTTTTCAAAATGTTTCCTTTGATTATAATCATCTAGGTTTAATAGAAAATCCAATCAGTTAATAAATCACTGTGGCAATCAATGCAATGTTATTGGTTATACTGGTGTGATTCTGTCTTAAGCTGCAGCCATTTCTTTGTGATCCTCCTTCACCGTACTGCATGGTGGAAATCTTTATCAAGTTAAAATCTAATCCAATGAACAAAAAAATATTCCAATTTCAAATGGTCTGATTTTATCATTTGCATCAGAACTTGGAATTGGGGCGCAATTTTATCGCTTGGCCTCGGGCTTGATGAAGGAGATCTCGCATCCAGCGATGACCGTGACCGGGTCGTGGCGCGATTCAAAGCAGAGCGGTCAATATACTCGCTGCCGGCTGATCTCGAATTCCAAGTATCTGAGTCTGGAGATTTGTGCGTCAAGTGGGGTCGTGACTGGAAACTATTGACATGGAAGAATGATACAACAAAGTTTCTGAGCAGTTCTTCAATCGAGATATATGGGGTACTCTTGGCCCGAGCCTTGGGAGTGACGCGCTGATGGTGCCCCGCCGTCCCGTGATATTCTCGATGAACTGATTAACTCTGCAGAAAAGGCCGATGCGGCTGTCCAAGCAAGCGCCGATGACATTGATAAGAGCGTTGATAATCTCAGTATGTCAATTGAGTCAATTACCGCAGAAGACACCCTGCCCCTTAGAGACCTTCTAGGACTCGACAGAGCTCTGAGAGATTTGCGTGGCACAAAAGCGGTGCAAGAGAGCAAAAAGGTTTCTCTCCAACAGGCAATCGCGGATCTTCGCAACGAACTTGAGCGCCCTGGGACGTCTGAACGAGCTGATCAAATCGAGCGTGAAATCCAAAAGGCTGAAGAGCAGCTCGCAGCAACCCAAGAAAGCATCGACACCCTCAACCTACAATTCCGATCGCAGGTCCGCCAAATCCGGGAGACTATAACAAGGGTCTTAGACAAAAACACAAGCCTGGCCGAGAGGCTGCGGACTCTGTTCCGCGAGCAGGGCGTCACCATAGCCAGCATTATAACTGCGCTTGGCTTCATCATCAGCACTCTGGTCCTTGCCTTGACTGGCGGGTCCGGGGTTGCACCACCTCCCACACCTCCCACGCCCCCAAATAAGGAGGGGATAAAAGAGTGGGCAAAAAAGCACTTGCAAGCTCTCGGGCACACATTAGCCCAATTGGCTGGAAAGGCCGCAGCCGCGCTACCCGGCATCATCGGAAGCATTATATCTTGGCTCCTCAACCTCTTGAGTAAAACTGCCGGCTGGCTTGCAGAAAACCTGTGGGCACTCGTGGTTGCCATCGGCGGCCTGTTGATCGTAATTGTGCGAGAGCGGCTAGCGTAGAGCAAGCCAACCCAGGCCAACAGCTACACCAACAACAACCAGTGCGGTGAGTCCGTCGTAGTGGGCTTGCACCTCCGGTTGTATTGCAACGTGTGGGACCGCCTCGACTGGTGTTGCAACGGGCTTCTTGACTGGATGCAGCTGTGTTGTCGGTTGTATCGCAACGGGTGCCTCTACTGGCTGTGCTGGCCCTGCAGCTGGCCCCTCCATATCGTACGACTGTGATGGAGTCGAGGGTTCATCGTCTGAAATTTTGTGGCGCTCTGAGTCTACTCATGGAGCTCGGAGGATTATTAGTAACCCTATATTAGGGTTCATCTGTGAAAAAATTTTATGAAAAGGTTTTTCAACTGATTTGAGTAGGTATGGGTGTCAACATTTACCAAAAAAAAGTTAGGTGGGGTAGGGGGTGGGGAAAGTACTTTTTCTCGAGGTCAAAGGTCATTGACCTTTTCTAATAGCACTAACACCTGTAACTAGGCAATTAAATATAGTATAAGGGTGATATTGGTTTCAAAATGCAGAGAATCACACCGGAAGGTGACCCAAAATAAAATTTGAAATCTACGATGAAACCCTGACCTTCCAATTTGAGGTCAAAGGTCATTGACCTCTTGTAATACCACCGAAAACTGTAATTATGCAATGAAACATAGTACATGAATGAGATTTGTGCCAAAAACAGGGAATCCTAAACAATCTATCATATTTTGAACTTGCTTCATAGGTGTAGGCCTTACATAATGCCAATACTTAGGCATAAGTGATGGATAATAACTACTACGCATTAGCTTGTGTCAAGGTCATTCACTAGAAACTGTATCTGAACAGCAATATCTATGTGTACAAACCTCAAAATACACACATGTCATTTGTCATAATGTTCTTATGCACCGCATTGTACCGCAAAATGATGAATGTCCACTTTTACTATGAACTTAACATTGACCCTCAATTAAGAGGTCAAAGGTTAAATAATATAATAGGTGTATAACCAGACTAAATTCATGTGCAGCTGATGTGAATTTAAAAGACATGCATCTCTGCTCGCGAAGATGAAATACATATTAAATTTAGATTATTAATGCCATATGCATAACATTGTACTGCAAGAATGCAAACATACAAGATTGTAATTGTCCCTAAGAATCGTTTGATCTCCTCTATAGGTAAAATGGAACGTTCTTTTTGTTTAGGAGGGCCTGAATCGTTTAGATCCTAATAAATCTTTATCGAAGGCTAAATGACAAGAGGACAAGAAGAAATGGGGCTGGGGAACTGGGATCAACAAGGTAACTATGGGGTATCAGAAAGAGGACTAGGGAAGATGGAGAATGAGGTGCCGCCCAACAAGTTCGCTTGGGGTTTGAATTAAAATGAAAAGGAGACAACAAATAAATAATTTAATAATAATAATAATTTGGGAGGCTAATCGTCCTTACTCGCAGTCATGCATGGGGTGCTGAATTGCGAAGGATGCGACATAAACATGATCGAGTAGCGGGCTTTCCTGGGTACCCTTGGCTGCCAGCAACATCAACCCATATGATCACGGAGCACAGCCTGAGATCAAAAGGGTAACATTTTTTTGAAGGGAGGAAACCCGAAAACCCCGGAGAAAAACTCTTATAGCATAGGAGAGAACCAACACACAACTCTACTTTCATATGACCCAAGCCGGGATTGAACCCGGGCCGGGCCATGTTGGTGAGCGGCGAGTGCTCCCTATGTTACTCAAATTTCCTTCCTGGATGTTTAGGCCATGGGGTTGAATGTCCGCAGAGTTTTCATCCGTACTTTCTCGCTGCTTAGATGGACCAAGTCTCTGCGGTGGCCAAGTGAATCAGTGCCCTGTAAGATCATATCAGATATTATGTGGTTAGACAGATTGAAGTGGAGACCCACTGATCTCTAGTCCACGCGGGACGTCGTGTCGGACGAGGCTCTCAATGCCACCCAGGAGCTGCCAGTGCTGGACGCCAGACCAACTGAGGAGGAGCTGAGCAAGGCTATTGACTCTCTGTCGACTGGACCGGCCAGGCTCCAGGAGAGGAAAGCATACCCCTTGAGGTCATCAAGAGCGGGAAGGATGCACTGCTGCAGGACCAGCATAAGCTGCTCTGCCTGTGCTGGAGGGATGAGGTCTCTGTGCCGAGGGACATGCATGACACCAGGATTGTGACTTTCAATAAACACAATTGCATCTGCAGTGGTTGTAACAGCTACAGGGGTATCTCCATACTCAACATTATCGGCAAAGTCTTTGCAAGAGTCGTCCTGGCCCGACTGCAGGTCCCACCAGTGCGAGTCTACCCTGAGTCTGACACAGTGCGGGTTCAGGGCATGAAAATCTACTACCCACATATTTTTCCATAAGACAACAACAGGAGAAATGTCGCAAACGGATCAAGCCTCTCTACCTCACCTTCATCGACCTGATGAAAGCCTTTTACCTTGTCAGCAGAAGCGGACTGTTCAGCATCCCGTAGAAGGTTGGCTGTCCCCAGCCCCGGAGACTGCTTACTATCGTGGAATCCTTAAAGAGCACTGTTTTCTTCAACTGAGGAGTATCTGAGCTGTTTCCCGACGATCAGCAGTAGAGTAAAGCAGGGCTGAGTGCTCACTCCGACACTCTTCTGGATCTTCTTCTCCACGTTCCTGTCCTATGCCTTTCGAAAAATGACAATGGTGTGTAAACCTGCACACGTCTGATGGGCACCTCCTCAACCTCGCCAGACTCTGGGCAAAGACCTAGGTCCGAAGCGTCACCATTAGGGAAGCCATATTTGCTGATGATGCAACCCTAGCGACCCACATCGTCCCAATGGAATTTGGTCTCACCATCAATTTAGAGACAAAGGTGATGACCCAGGGCACTGACTCACCTCCATCCATCCACATCGGGGACTACATCCTGAACCCAGTCAGCCAGTTACAGTACCACGGCTCAACGATCGCATCAAACCTGTCGCCGGAGCCAGAGATCACCGCCAGGATCTCCAAGGCAGTGGGGGTGATGTACGAGCTCCAAAAGAGGGTGTGGTCGAACAACAACTTGACTGACCACACCAAGATGCAGGTTTACAGAGCATGCGTTCTCAGCACCCTGCTCTACTCAAGTGAGGCTTAGACACTCTATGCAATTCAGGAGAGGATCAAGGCTCAACAGTTTTCACATTCGCTGCCTCAGGATCGGATCCCCTCCACCGAAGTGCTTGAGCATGCAGGCAGTGGTCGATTTCACAAAGATTTACAATTAACCTTTTTATATGAGTTGTACCCGTTTCCATAGTAACTAGCATTGTGATATCGTGCTTAGCAATTAATATTGATATGCCCAGGACTGCCATCTATCTTTGCCCTCCTGACCCAGAGCCGCTTGCCTCTTGCATCCCAAAGAATCTGCTCTACGGTGAGCTCGCGGTCTTCCCCCACCGCTTCAAAGATTCCTGCAAATGTAACTTGAGAGGTGTGGGAATGGGAATGACTCGCTGAGGACCATGGAGCCTGGAAGTCAGCCGTTCGAAGCAGGGACAAACCATTATTACCATCCTCCAGTAGAAGTTCCATAGACCCATGGAGCAGCCACAGCCTTCGTCTGCCCATCCTGTTACACGGACTGTCATTCCTGCATCAGCCTGTACGTACAGCTGCAGCAGGAGATGCAGCACCTAACAGTGACTCTCAAAGAGTGCATCCATTGTCTTATAGGAATATAAAGAAGCAAGGAGGCCAACGCCGACAATGAGAGTTCTGTGCACTAGTACAGTACAAAGGACAAATGACATGTGTGTATTTTGAGGTTTGTACACATAGATATTGCTGTTCAGATACAGTTTCTAGTGAATGACCTTGACACAAGCTGATGCGTAGTAGTTTAATATTATCCAGCACTTATGCCTAAGTATTGGCATTATGTAAGGCCTACACCTAAGAAGCAAGTTCAAAATATGATTGTTTAGGATTCCCTGTTTTTTGGCACAAATCTCATTCATGTACTATGTTTCATTGCATAATTACAGTTTTCGGTGCTATTACAAGAGGTCAATGACCTTTGACCTCAAATTGAAGGGTCAGGGTTTCATCGTAGATTTCAAATTTTATTTTGGGTCTCCTTCCGGTGTGATTCTCTGCATTTTGAAACCAATATCACCCTTTTACTATATTTTATTGCCTAGTTACAGGTGTTAGTGCTATAAGAAAAGGTCAATGACCTTTGACCTCGAGAAAAAGTACTTTCCCCACCCCCTACCCCACCTAACTTTTTTTTGGTAAATGTTGACACCCATACCTACTCAAATCAGTTGAAAAACCTTTTCATAAAATTTTTTCACAGATTGGCTACAAAAGTGGCTAATTTCGGGTTACTATATGGTTCCGCCTGGGTTATATACCATTGAACACCTATCGACATTTTTCATGGAAGTGATTCCTGGTTTAACATTCAATATATCTAAGGCAACTGGTGTGATCACGCTCAATATCCCAGGGTCTGATGGCGAGATAAGACTCAGTAGTGATTTACGCCGGATTTTGGGCATTGACGAAAAGGGTTGGTTTGGTGGGATTATGAGGGAGACAACCCGGTACAATTTATTCCCCACAAGTGGTTTTATATTTATCTCGACCAACTCTCAACCAGCTCTAATCATGTTGATGGTGCTCCCTCGACCCTGTTTGCGATAGTCCCAGCCGCAGCTGGTGGTACTGTAGACATAACCCCTCCATACCCCATGTATAAAAAATTACAAATTGGACATATCCATCAATTAAATATATACGTGTGTTAGATGAAAAAGGTGTGGTAGTGAAAAACCATCAGATACCCATCACCGCAGTTCTTGAGATTCGAGAAAATGCCTAAGCTGCCAACAGCGCCGCCAGTCGAGACGACTGAAATAGAGTCGATATATCCTAAGCTCGATCCACCCGGGTCGCAACAAGACGAGGGGTCTAGCTTTCGTCTGACTGAAATCCGCGACCTAGAGCGCCGCCTAGAGCACGAGAGAGCTGAAAGAGCCAAGCTATACAAAAAATACCGCAGAGCTATCAACGTCGTTGATGGTGTTGACACAGTATTGGTCGCATCTAGTATTGGAATGGGTGCGGCGGGTGTGGGCCTGCTCTCCACGATCATAGCCGCACCCGTTGTCGTTGCACTCGAGGCGGCTGCTCTCGTTTGTGGTCTGACCGGTATTGCCGGGAAATACGTCTCACGGCGGCTCCTAGTAAAAGCCGAAAACGCGACGAGATTCGCATTCTCGCCCTATCTAAGCTCAACAGCATAACGGATGTGATCATAACGGATGGGCACATCTCCCAATCCGAGTTCAAGCTCGTATTCGAGGAGGTAGAAAAATATAGCCAAATGAAGGCTGATATTCAGAAAAAATCTCGCAAAGCTTACACCGCTCAAGGGAGCGAAGTGGCAAAAAACGAGCTCATGGCCGAGGCCCTAGCCTTACTAATGAAAGAGCTCGCTGCCAAGCAACCGACATCGAAATAAAATGTGGTTGCTTCAAACTTGTTTATACATCGCGCACATCCCCTGATCGCCCGCCGCCATATTGCAACCCGCCGTAGCCTGCGTCAGTAGCTGGCCCTGCCCAACCGTTTAATGTGAGCCTTTTAATCGGTTGGCAGTACAACCGTTTCTGTTTTGCACACACGCCTTAATGATTAACACCAAGGCTGGTGCCAATCATCAACCCGGCACACGCCACAGAGTGACCTTTGGACCGCTACAACCAACCACACGCCTGGGCTAGCGAGTGGCAAGGGCGGGTGCGCCAGAACCCCCATTTTTTATACTACTTTATATAACACCTTAATAGATCCTTGTCATTTGATTGGAGGATTGTATGTCACGTGATATTTGATAAATAGACCAATTCATGGCTTACGTCACAGCCGTTATAATTTGTTCCATCCACCGTGTATTTTTGGTTCCATCCGATTTGTACCATTGTACGCCAGGGACTCTAATACGTGATTGGTCAAGCGGCGTTCCATTTATTTGTCACTGCGTGCGCGCGTACGCGTTGGTGTGCAACGCGCGTTACTGTAATTAGAGCATATAGTTTGCCAAGATTTTAAGCTTTTTTTGTCTCGCTAGCTCTTAAAATGTTATCCTCCAATCAAAATCAAATGACAAAGATCTACTTAGATGTTATATAAAACAAATAATGAATGTTTCACATTCGTAGAATGGAAAAAATAATTTCATTCGGCTTCGCCTCGTGAAATGGAACAGTCCATCTGTCACCTCATGAAATTATTTTTACCATTCCACTCATAAACATTCATTATTTGTATAGAGGAACACCGCTAGAGTCTGGACCTATAAAATGTCATCCCCAATATTGAGCAAGTTTGGATCGTAGCACTAGCCTCTTATATTCTAGGAAACTACGAGCTGAACGAAGTCGAGATAAATGCCACAGTGTGGGGATTTTCATCCTTTCAGAGTATCGATGCTTGGCCGGCGAGGACCCGTTCTTTCACCGGTGTGTTTTTAGGATCGCCACTGGCAAACTCACTAAAGCCAGACTTTTTATTGATGTGAGACTTCTAAAGCTTCATTTTCTTGCAATTTCAAAACATTTTTCCAAAACGAAGACGCAGTATAAACATTCTGGTCTTTCAAGAAGCTAATCCATCATGGGATCAGGCATAACTTCAGGTGAGTGCAGTGAAGAGAACACTATTAACATCACCGAGGAGACAGTTTCTGAGTGGCTGTATACTTCAACTGATGTCACGATCACAACCATCGTCATGCCGATTATTTGGTGTTTTGGTATCCTCACTAACTCGTGTTTTCTCTTTGTCGTGTGCCGTGTACCTTCAATGAGATCAGAGACTGGTATATACTTAGCAAACTTGGCAGTCGCTGATATACTCTATCCGAGTTTATCCGCTATGAGACATATCTGGAGATATACAGTATCGCCAGTGGTGTCCCACTATCCATTCGTGAATTCGGCAGAATGTGTCAGTTATTGGCTTCCTATGCATGTCTTATATTACTTTGGCATTGCATTGGTAACCATGGTCACATATGAGAGATATCTTGCACTGTGTTATCCCATTCAACATCTTCAAATCCGTGGACAACGACGAACCTGTAAAATGGTTGCCATCTGCTGGCTGGCGGGGTTCGTATGTGGAGGATCACTAATTCCTGCTTTTGGTAAACTAAACTTGACGTGTCTGCGATGGCCTACAAACAAAAATTCAGGATTACCGTCATCTTATGCACGCTGTGGGTTCGTACAGCCGTGGGTTGTATATTACTATGTTCCACTGGATAACATTTTCTGGCTGATTGCATTGGTATATAACGTGTACATGTACATCCACATCGTACAAACATTACGCAAGCGAAAGAAATTGAATTGCAGAAATGAAAAGAAGCAATCAAGCCAAGTTGCCAAGATGCTGGTAGTCAATGGTGTTGTATTCTTCCTATGCCAGGCCCCATATTACTTCATATCTCTTACTGCCTGGATCTGTGACGCAGCCCAAATACCTAATCCAATCACTACTGCGCTGGGAAATTGGTCTACAGCTTCTTTGATTGGCCTAGCACCTCTGTATTTGAATTCGATGGTGAATCCATTGATATACAATGCAATGAGTTCACAATACCGAGCTGCGTTTCGTCAAGCATTCCAGCGAAGAAGGCGACAGAAACAGCCAGGTTCCACTCATCTTCCTTTATCCATCAGTCAAGCAAGAAACCAAAATGTTACCATGGAAACTGCAGGAAGACCACATGAAGACATTTGAGTCGTTTTTACATTATTTTACACGATCTGTTTAATTATGATTTACCATTAGACTCTGCACAGTCATACACCGCTCAGTGGTATGTATCTATCGGTAAAGTTGCTTGGATTCAAATTGATAGAATGATTATCACAGGTATTAAATCATAGTCTTAACATTTTTTGAGAAATTGAGATACACGTAGGCATACCTTCGTAGCAGTTTGAAAGTGTTTATTGTGTTTGAACTTTTCTTCTTTATGCACTATATAGACAAAGAACAAACTGCAAAAGAATGTACTGCCGCAGGCTGTGTTAACCATTTTGTACGTAACGTCTTTATATCGACCACTTGGTTCCTCTTTGACCCGAAGTGGACTCGGTTCCGCACCGCCCAATGCACGCAGCGTCATCAAGATTCAATTAATGTGGAACAAGACAACATGCATAAATACGGCATTTCTCCCTGTTCTGTGTGGAGCTTTGGGAATGTTTTTACTAGGTATAGATGTGACCCATTTTTAATGCAAAATACAAATATCCATTTCCGTCCCTGGCTCTAACGGGCAACTGTAACTCTTCAACTTGAGTGGCTTTCGGCCTTATTTAGGGCAATTTCCCGCGCATTATGGAGGAAAACAAAATTAATATCGTGCAGGCTGGACAGTGCATAAGCCTGCTATACTGACAGTGTGGCAGGAATTGAAGATCATTCAATACTGCATGACTGTCTTGAGAACTGCGAACGAATATTATCCATGCAGATGACGCAGTTCAGAGTGAATTGAAGCTTGATTCACGTTTAGATAGCGTCGGCTTCCAGAGAGATATGTTTTCCAAATCGTCATAGTTGCAGAAAAGACTGTGTGAACAAACTGTTTGGTTTTATTTTGATTTGACGAATACTGGAAATAACGTTTGCCGATCAGTAGTTCAAGCAGTTCCAAAAATGTTAAGATGCAGTAACGCAATTCGGCATTTGAACCGTATTTCTAAGAAAGACACACGCGGAGCTTGGTCTTATGAAAGCTTTATTTTTGCTGATTGAGAGGAAACAAACGTTCATACCAATAAGAAGGGATAACGTGAAGATTGGTACTGTAATTGTGTGCATTTTCAAGACGATAATCCATTATGGGATCAGGCATAACATCAGGTGAGTGCAGTGAAGAACACACTATTAACATCACCGAGGAGACAGTTTCTGAGTGGCTGTATTCTTCAACTGATGTCAAGATCATAACCATCGTCATGCCGATTATTTGGTGTCTTGGTATCCTCACTAACTCGTGTTTTCTCTTTGTCGTGTACCGTGTGCCTTCAATGAGAACGGAGACTGGTATTTGCCTAGCAAACTTGGCACTCGTCGATGCAGTCTATCCGGGTTTATCCGCCGCGAGGCATATCTGGAGATATACAGTATCGCCAGTGGTGTTCCACTATCCATTTGTGAATTCGGCAGAATGTTTTAGTTATCTTCTTGGCGTTTACTCTATATACAACATTGGCATTGCACTGGTGACCGTGGTAACATATGAAAGATATTATGCATTGTGCCATCCCATTCAACATCTTCAAGTCCGCGGACGTCGACGAACCTGGAGAATGGTTGCCATCGGCTGGCTTTTGGGATTCATCACTGGTGTCGTTCTGTCCCCTGCTTTTGGTAAATCAGCATGGTCGTGTCTACGGTGGCCTGAAAACAACAAATATTCGGGATTTCCATCAGCTTATGCATACTGTGGATTGGTACAGCCGTGGGTTGTGTATTACGAAGTACCTCTTGACAGTATAACGTGGCTGATTGTAGCAGTATCTAACGTGTACATGTACATTCGGATCATGGGAACATTAAACAAGCGAAAGAAATTAAATTGCAGAAAAGAAAACAAGAAGATGAGCCAACAATCAAACCAAGTTGCCAAAATGCTGGTAGTCAATGGTGTTGTATTCTTCCTATGCCAGACCCCATATTACTTCATATCTGTCACTGTGTGGATCTGTGACATAGTCCAGATACCCAATCCAATCGATTCTGCACTGGGAAATAGGTCTACAGCTTCTTTCATTGGCCTAGCACCACTGTATGTGAATTCAATGGTGAATCCATTGATTTACACCGCTTTAAGTTCACAATACCGAGCTGCGTTTCGCCAAGCATTCCTCATGCGAAGGGGGCGACAGATACAGCCAAGTTCTACCGTCTTCTTTAATCAGTCAAGCCAAGCAAGACAACATAGCGTTTCCATGGATACTTCCAGACCTCGCGAAGAAAATTGCGTTGGTTAATAAGTTGAAGTATAGTCGTGTGTTACACATACGTATGGTGACTTTAAAGGGACATCGCAAACAAATATTGACGCCAATATTGACGCCAATATTCGCGACTTTTACCCGATTTACAATCGATTTACACGATTGGTAAAGGTCAGAGAACAGCGCTCATTACTTTGTCTAATCCAACATCAGGGCTCGAAATATCCACTAGACCGTGGACCGAGTCTAGTGATTTCAGCGTTGGTCTAGTAAAGTGTGTACCGCACTAGTCCGGCTGTCTAGTGATTTTCTTTCCTTGCACAAATAAAATGGTTGATGATTTTTGACACAATACTGCATACAATTTTGGTTTTCCTATGTACATTAATGTCACAGGTCTAGTGAAAAAAGTTCTGGCCTAGTAATGCTTCAGTTACTAGACCTGCTGTCCAGTGCTTTTTTTAACGAAATTCGAGCCCTGAACATGTACATGTACTGTCCTAAATTAACACATGCACCTGTGCAAACTTTGAGCTCAATGGGACATCTGAGCTTCGAGAACATAGCGAAAAAAAACTTACTAAATTTTTCTGATAAAACATAATGAATGGTTTTGATCTTACCCAAAGATGAAACTTGTTTTCGGTCTTTGTTTTACTGGAAAAATACACGGGCAAATTAATACTTTAATGGTATGTTTCCACCATCACCACCTTCATATCCTGAAAGTTATATGTAAATCTGTGAACATTTCTGTTTGGGTATACATGTATTACCAATCCTGTACTGTACCTGCATGTAATATACTGGAACCTTTTATTAATCTTATTGAACTATGATTGATTTAGTCTTAATCCGTTGAGCTTGTTTAAATAAATTAATGATTTTTGTATATGTTTGAATCTATTTTTACACTAACCCCAAAGTAGGTTATGACATCATTGATTTAGCTCCTCATTTACATATGACCTTTGTGCGGCAGGGTGACGTTACGTCAGTCAGTAATTGATGAAATAGGGGCCATATTTTTGACACATCTTTGTAGAATTTCACTTTGTAATTATGTCAATTTCTATAAATACTACGTGTAAATATCTAATTTTACATAATTAGCCATGTCCCGGCCGGGACACGGTAACCAGTCTATGTTGAGCACTTGCCTTGTCACTCTTACACTTGGTATTCATACGACAAAATCTAGTACCGGTTGTGACTATCTATTTTCATCAATCCGGTCAATAATGCATTTTTTTTGGATATTACGTTGTACAAATTATAAATGTAATTTTGCCATTTTTATTTTTGTTTAATAACGCCCTAAAATAATTTTAGGGAAGTTTTTGTCAGTAAAAGTTTAATATCGTTGCGCGAGGAACTCCGCCGTGGCCAGCGCGCGCAACTAGCTCTGCCTTTCTTGCAGCATATTCCGCGTGGCATGGACGTAAGTTTACTTTCTCTACAAATTGTCAACTATCTTCCGTCATGAAAAAGATGGATACCGTCACGTATTCTGTGTTATTGTAGATCATTTATACTCACCCCTGATCATTTTGAGTGCGCTATTTGGGTGACAGGTAATTACAATCTGTCATTTGGAATGATTTTAGTCGTTCTATTCAGCACCTTACGTCTTCGTATTAAGAAACTTTTCGTGATCAACGGCCGTTTTATGTGTCAACTCAACGTTGTTTTTTTAATGTTAGCTTTCAGTTTTCACGGTAACGATATCGATTAAGCCATTTGATAAGGGGAACCCAGTAAACCCACTTGTTAACTGGTTGGAGTAATGTGGCATGTATACAGGTACGTTGGGGTCAGTCACGCGGCCTAGCAATTAAGCGGCCGGTCAGTCAGCCTTGCGGTAGATCATATCCTGGGAAAGAGACGCAGACTAATTAAGAAGACTCAATCGATGTGAACAATAATTTGAAGGGTTTTTTTTATACTTATCAGTGTCGTGTAATTACTAATTCTTAGCTGTTAAGTACAGCTACTGCTGCCCATGCTGTCAACCTAGGGCCAATACTAAACAGTATATTTCGTGAATTCCATTGATAGTCTGGGTTCAATTTTTGTGAGCGCCAGGGCAAGAGGCAGCTCTTTTTCCGTAACATGTTCAAACTATGTTTTTGCCATGGTACTTCGAAGTATATATCAGAAAAATAATATGAACTGTGAATCGCAGTTAAAAATTAGTTTCACTTTTTCAAAATGTTTCCTTTGATTATAATCATCTAGGTTTAATAGAAAATCCAATCAGTTAATAAATCACTGTGGCAATCAATGCGATGTAATTGGTTATACTGGTGTGATTCTTTCTTAAGCTACAGCCATTTCTTTGTGATCCTCCTTCACCGTACTGCATGGTGGAAATCGTTATCAAGTTAAAATCTAATCCAATGAACAAAAAAATATTCCAATTTCAAATGCCGTCTGATTTTATCATTTGCATCAGAACTTGGAATTGGGGCACAATTTTATCGCTTGGCCTCGGGCGCCGTTTTCCTTTGCTAATGTAGGCCTACGTACGTCGCTGATAACAAGACAGTGTGAGGGGGAGGTGGATCACGCACTGCAAACGTGCGTCATCACCACTTGAAGGGCATTACTAGAGGCAGACTTATCATGGTAATTGCAAGAAGTTGGTCAGTCCATCAAGCCTCAAGCCATTATCAAAGTATCAACATCACACTTTCTACTCCATTTCTTTATTTGCTGTCAACATAAAGGCATCTATCTCAAGGACGAGGCTAAAAGGCTTGCTGAATTGGGAATGTAGGCCTATACGATTCATCAAGTGCTTTCACAAACAAACTTCAGAAGAACTCAAATACAAGAAATTGAATTAAAACTAGTCGCTAAGTAATGCACTAGTAGTATAAAAATGGGGGTTCTGGCGCACCCGCCCTTGCCACTCGCTAGCCCAGGCGTGTGGTTGGTTGTAGCGGTCCAAAGGTCACTCTGTGGCGCGTGCCGGGTTGATGATTGGCACCAGCCTTGGTGTTAATCATTAACATCTACCCCCCACGCTCGCCCGGGCGTGCGGTTAATTGTAACGGTCCTGGTTAAATCCCTGATGTATCGACCAGAGCGTCTCCAGATCTTGAAGCATGCAAAATCTTCCCTGATCAACACCAGCATGTTTGTACTGCAAGATTTACCAGCCGCAGATCTCTCTCTGAGAGACATTATGAAAAAGGCATATGACTCAGGGAACAAGGTCGTATTCCGTAACGGCGATCTCTTCATTGATGGCAAAAAACACACCACCATGTCTGCTAAATCGTCATCTACGTAAACTTTAATTCTGCGCTGAACCAGTCTTCATGTCTTCGTGGACAATTTGAACAGTTGTTACTTGTTAAATATAATTACAATTTCTTGTGATTTCTTCTTATGAGTTGTGAATTCAATTGCACATTTTGGTACCTATATTTTGTTTTTTTCTCGTAATGTACATGTACCTCGATGTTTTTCACTGTGGTTGTTCTTTGTTTACTGTCGTCATGGATACTTATACTACCCTGGTCTCTAAGCTTATTAGCGGCATAAATCCTACAGCTGTAGAGTTACCTTTCAAGGATCGTTTAACACTCTCAATTGATTCCCTTCCCATATACTATGATTGGTATGTGTGAAATGTGTCATCAACGCAATCTGTGTTTTCAACATGTGTTACCGTTTAATCACTTGAGTGACGATCAAGATTTCTTTTTAGCCCTTCTTGAATTGAAAACTGATCACAGAATAGATAGTCTGAGGCTCTTAAACATGCGCTTTAATCCTCTCATTTTCAACAACCATTTTGCCGATGACTCCGACATTGATCCTGACTCTAACTTTTACTCCAACATCCAGAACTCTTCTTCGGGCTACTTATTTTGTGACCAATTTAATAAAATGCATAAGGATAAAGGTACTAATCAAAGCAGCTTCTCTACCTTTCATCTGAATGCTAGAAGTTTTTTTTTAATGCAAGAAGTTGGCCAGTCCATCAAGCCTCAAGCCATTATCAAAATATCAACATCACACTTTCTGCTCCATTTCTTTATTTGCTGTCAACATAAAGGCATCTGGCTCAAGGACGAGGGTAAAAGACTTTGCTGAATTGGGAATGTAGGCCTATACGATTCATCAAGTGCTTTCACAAACAAACTTCAAAAGAACCCAAATACGAGAAATTGAATTAAAACTAGGCGCTAAGTAATGCACTTGCCACTCGTGGCCAGAATCGAGTTTAATTCGCAAAATTATCTTGTTGTGATCGGTGTGTTGCATGAAGAACACCCGCGCTAGAGTCTAGACCTATAAAATGTCATCCCCAATATTGAGCAAGTTTGGATCGTAGCACTAGCCTCTTATATTCTAGGAAACTACGAGCTGAACGAAGTCGAGATAAATGCCACAGTGTGGGGATTTTCATCCTTTCAGAGTATCGATGCTTGGCCGGCGAGGACCCGTTCTTTCACCGGTGTGTTTTTAGGAGGATCGCCACTGGCAAACTCGCTAAAGCCAGACAATGCCCAGCTAATGTTTAATACGAGATATAATTATTATACATTTTGGAGTAGCGTGGCTCACGACTTGACATAGCCCCCGAAATGAAAATGTGCTGTTAGAGGTTAGTGATCAAGTTATTTCAAAGAACATCAGACTGCAGATGTGACACTGCTTAAGCTTCATTTTCTTGCAATTTCAAAACATTTTCCAAAACGAAGACGCAGAAACATCGTGGACTGGATTTCTGGTCTTTCAAGAAGCTAATCCATCATGGGATCAGGCATAACATCAGGTGAGTGCAGTGAAGAAAACACTATTAACATCACCGAGGAGACAGTTTCTGAGTGGCTGTATACTTCAACTGATGTCAAGATCATAACCATCGTCATACCGATTATTTGCTGTCTTGGTATCCTCACTAACTCGTGTTTTCTCTTTGTCGTGTGCCGTGTGCCCATAGTGCGGACAGAGACTGGTATATACTTGGCAAACTTGGCAGTCGCTGATATACTCTATCCGAGTTTATCCGCTATGAGACATATCTGGAGATATACAGTATCACCAGTGATGTCCCACTATCCATTTGTGAATTCGGTGGAATGTGCGAGTTTTAGCATTGCAATGCGTGGTCCATACTACGTTGGCATTGCATTGATAACCATGGTTACATATGAGAGGTATCTTGCATTGTGCCACCCCATTAAACATCTTCGAATCCGCGGACGACAACGAACCTGTAAAATGGTTGCCATCTGCTGGCTGGTGGGGTTGACATTTTCTCTAGCTGCGGTGTTTGCTTTTGCTAAGTCAACATGGTCGTGTCTGCGGTGGCCTAACGATGATCAATATTCAGCATTTCCATCTTCCTTCGGACACTGCGACGCCTTACTGCCATGGGTTACTCACTACGTCACACTGCTTGATATCATTCAGTTTGCGATAGCAGTTTCTTCAAACCTTTACATGTACATCCGAATCATCCAAACACTGTACAGACGCAGGGAATCCTATGGCAGAAAAGACAAGCAAAAGAGAGATCTGCAAGTAGCTCAAATGCTGGTTGTGAATGGCGTCGTCTTTTTCCTCTGTCAGGCTCCGTGGGTCATCAAATACCTCAATGACTGGATATGTGACATTGCCAAAATACCCAATCCGCTAACTACTGCACTGCAGACAACTGCAGTCAGATGGGTTTCCAACGTTCCCCTGTATATCAACTCAATGGTGAATCCGTTGATTTATGGTGCAATGAGTTCCCAATACCGAGCTGCGTTTCGTCAAGCGTTCCAACGAAGGTGGCTTCACCGGGTACATCCTGTGTCTGCCAATCAAACTTCACCTATCAGTCAAGCAAGGAGAACCAATCTTACCATAGCAACTGTAAAACCGGAAGATGAACCACGTCGTGACGTTTGAATGACGCAATCCTGAAAACCTGAGGATCGAATGTTTGTGCTTGCATGGAGGTAGAAATGGTGCATGGTTTTGACAGCTTGGAGTATGTGGCCAAAGATTTTATCACCATTCTCACTATTTTATCACTATCTTTATTTTATCACTCTTTGGCCTTAGTAATTATACATTTAAATGTTCATCACAAATTAATACAAACGGCAAGGGGTACGTGTACCCCTTGTCGTTTTTGTAATTTATGGTCCAAAATTGACTTTTCCCAAAGTGTTCCAAATCATCCCAATAGGTGTCTCAGATCGCAATTAAGAACCCATTTCTTGTACAAAAAACATGTTTATTTCTCATCTGGGAGTAGAATTTAATCTTTTTAAGAACATTTGATTTTTCATCAAAAATTGAAAAAACGGCAAAGGGTACTCCTTGTCGTTTTTTCATTATAAGTTGGCCCAAAGTTTTTTTTTCTCAAAGTGTTCCAAAGCATCCTAATAGGTGTCTCTGAAAATTTCTAGTTTAAAAACAGGTCTATTTGGCATATGTGTGAGTAGAATTGAATCCATTTCAGAACATTTGATTATTCATCAAAAAATGAAAAAACGGCCAAGAAAAACGTTTTTGTCATTTTTTCCCGAAATTGTACTTTTTCCCAAAGTGTTTAAAACCATCCTAATAGTGTCTTAAGAGTTTTTCTAATAGGAAATACGTATGTTTGTCATCTATGAGAAGAATTGAATCACTTCGGAACATTAGATATTTTATCAAAAATTGAAAAAAACGGCAAGGGACCCTTTGTCCCTTTTTTTCATTTTTGGCCCAAAATTGACTTTTTCCCAAAGTGTTCCAAATCATCCTAATAGGTGTCTCTGAGCAATTCTAGTTGAAATGTTGTATCATACTTTGGTAAGAGACCAAAACAGAAATGTTCACAGATTTACGTATAACTTACAGATTATGAAGATGGTGCTGGTAGAAACATGCTGTTAAAATGTTTCCGCCTGAAATGGTGTATTTATCCAGAAATTAGTAAAACAACGACCGAAAATCTGTTTTCACTTTTAAAAGATCAAAAATAAAAGAGAAAACACTTAAGAAATACTGTGGCCGTTTTTCGCTGTTTTCCCAAAAAGTGGGTGGGACTGAAATTTTCACAGATTACTTTTACTGTATCTTCCTTGATATTTTTACCCACGAATCTGTATTTCTTTGACAAAAACCAAAGTATGATACTACCTTTAAAAACACCTATTATATTAGTATTAATATTAACATTGTACAACACTAGGAGCCTGTATTGTGATTGATGTCTTAACCTAATAAATGTCAGCCAGTCACTTGAGAATTGATCACTCATTTCATCGTTCTTTATTTTTAAAACTCTCCACAATTACACAATAACCAGAAACAACAATCATTAATATATTATACCTTATTCTACAAATTTAGTCTCTACGTGAGAAATTATTACAGAAATTGAATTAAAAACTTTAAAAGTTTTGTCTACTGGTGTGAAAGGAATAAAAATAGAGGCCATTGGGCTTAATTGTGTATTCTACTCTATGGCAAGGGAATTGTGGTAAATATTGTTTGTATTTCCTAATCTTTTGTTGTGAAATGAATGTTAATTAATTAATTTTAATTGTGTGCATTTGTCATATATTCTATCTAACAGACTATAATTTAAAAGAATATATCATTCTTTAAGTTTCAGTGAATTTGATAAGAAGCACAATAAATGCACCATGCATGCTATTAAATAGAAACTAACCTCAGAAAATGATGTTTTAAATTCCACTCAGTGAAATGTAAATGTTTATCAATTTGAAAAATGTGCATGGCCTAGAAGAATCAGTTTACAATTAGTCCACGCTGGGATGGGTGCATTTTTAAGGATATACAGCAAGTGTTTTCATTTCACACTGAGGAAAGCACCAGTGTTAAAGGTTTGCTGTAATCAAATTTGGGAAGTGCTTTAAAATTATTGCTTAATACATAATTAATGAGTATATAAATTTACATTTTTATGTAAAGTGCTTAATTTTGACAAAAAAGTTACAAAATCAGTACATGCATGCCCCACCTCTCTAAAATAAATCCCCCTTGGAACCAATCCAGGCAACAATGCATGTGACATCACCTACAGAACTAGTAAAGGCTCGGATCACAGTATACTGTGCGGCATTCTGCATATGATGTCAGCAAGCCTGCGAAAAGTGGGGTGCTTAAATATGGGTCTGAAATACCGCCTTTTTCTAATTAACAATGGTTTTTAGCACAAACCATGATAGACAGGTTGAGTTTTTGAACAATGATGTATTTAACTTCATATGAGTTTTGATTTCAGTAAATCTTTAAGTTGTCAAGAAAATTGTGCTTTCAAGATTAAGTATGCACAATGAATATTAACTTTGCTGGGTTAATCATAACCTCTACGTAATCCAGAATGTGAACATCTGTGTACACAATATTCATTCTCGCATTTCAGCATGTTAAAAGCATTGTCAGTCTGGTGTTGTCAAAACTTTCTGCTCTGATAAAACTGTTCCTGTAACTGTTATAATTATTGTAATTTGTAATGCCACTGCAAAATCAATCAAACATATTTTGTAAAACGACTATTTCACTGCCCTAAACTTTCTATACACATGGAAACCAATGGACTATACCCATAGCAACGAGCAAACTGCAGAGTACAGTATCTACATCAAAATATATGTGAGTTGTAATAGGGGATAATACTGACTGCCTAACTATAGGTTAAGTTGAAGTAACATAGCTTTACTTGGTTGTTTCATAAAGGGCTTCACAAGCAACACTGAGAGTTCTGTTTGCAATCAGGTCCCAAACTTTCTCAGGGGTCTAGGTTTGTGGTCACAATTGCTAGCAAACAATATTTCATACTGTTGAGCTGTTGGCTCAGATTTCTGAATCTAAGCATTGGAACAAAAACACTTCAACCATTCAACATCAGCTGCATCGATTAATTTAACGTTCTCGACCTAGAGCCATTTCTTCAGCGAGTCGAGATCAATGTTGCCTCCGCACAAAACCACTCCTACATTCTTGATGTCGGGCGACATGGCTTTGAATTTCTCTGACATCACGGCTGCTACACCTACTCCGGCTGAGGGCTCAATGCACAGCTTCATGTACTGCCACACAAGTGTAGTACTCGCCTGCAAATTGTGCCGGAGAAAAAATAAAAAGAAAGAGCACTCTCTGTTGAAACTAAGCATTGAAACAAGGGGCCTTTCTCAAAGCTCTGCTCAGGCTCCGACTACGTCTCTGTAATCCATATGCTGAAAATATAGGTTGCAGTTTCTCATTGAAGATGAAGCTCTGTTTTCCTTTTCAAACCAGAGAATCTGCTTCTGAACTGTAGCCAAACGTCTCTATTTTGAGACCTGTTATTTTAGAATGGATTCATGAAATGGAGCCAGAGCCTGAAGCTGAGCCTCCGTCTTTTAAACCCCCTAAGTGCGTGGGTGCTTACCTGAAAGTTGTGGCCCCAAAAATATAACGAAACACAAAGACCAAAAACCAAACAATAATGAAATAGCGGCAGAGCGCCCTCTCTTGAATATGAGCAGGTCAATGTGTATGATGTCATTTGATAGCATTAAATATGCGCCATACACCCATTCAGAGAGGCATTGATGTGATGGAAGAATCGTTATGGTTTGACATAATGCATAAACACAAACCTTGATTTCTTCCTCTGTCACTGTGATGACATCATCGACCAGGTCACGTACGATTGGCCAGGCCACTTCGCCGAGTGAAATCCTCAAGCCGTCGGCGACCGTGTCCGGATAGTGATCCTGTGGGATGTGTTTCTTGGCGACGAATGACCGGTAACAATCATTGGCCAACTCGGGCTCCGCTGCAAATACCTTGATGCCCGGATGTAAAGTCTGCCAAGGCACACATCACAAGTTAGAATTATAACAATGTGGGTTTATGATTGTGCATACAAATGCGTTTAGTTGCCTTGCACTTTAATTCTGGAAAAAGAATTCGAGCAAATCGAGCAAAAATCCCTCTTTTGAAAGTGGTTGCATCAGATGGATCGTTATTTTGCTGGGATGGGGATTGGTCGCGTGGCTGCCTGGGGGATGGCCATCAGGAGACTGAAGGAGAACTGCTCGAAGAAAAGACTTTAGAAAATGCTCTCACTGATTGATTAATTTACAAGTTGACATACTACCGATGAATACAGCCCAAATATTCTGACAGAGAGAGAGAGAGAGAGTGATGTTATTTACCTTAGCTGCCACTAGGATTCCTGACAGCATTCCTCCTCCTCCTACAGGCACCACAATTGCATCCAACTTGTTCTCTGTCTAAAAACAAAAGGGATAAAGTCTCCACTCTCAGAGATCGCAGGTCTTCATCCAGTTGATGAGAGCATAAGTGGCCTGGGATCGTTTTCACAACGCCCTGCGATTGATCATAACTCAAGTTACGATGGATAACCCATCGTATCCTACTTATCCTACGTAGGGTTTCAATGCATCATAAGTCCTACGCTTATGATGAGTTGGGTGAAATCGACCCCTGGGGCTGATTTCACAAAGCACTAAAGATTTATCTTAAGATGAGTTGTTCAGTATCACCATAGTGATTTGTATTGTGACATCACATGTTGCTTAGCAATTAAGATGAATTCACACTTAAGATCAATCTTAATGCTTTGTGAAATCGGCCCCTGATGTCAGAGAATGAGTGAAGAGTTGGCCAGGACTTGTGCTGCCATCAAAACACAGAATTGCTAAGCACATATTAAGCTTTGCTTGGGAAACACAAGTTAGCAACCAAAATGTAATGTAATGTATATTCATTGTAACTGGTCCCAGCTGATATTTGCTTAACTCTAGGGCATCGTTGCCTACACAGTTGGAAAGGTTTTGTTCCAGTATCCCTGCTCATTCCCAGTTGTAGAAACTAAAATTTGTATGATTGTTCCCACCTGTATTTTGAGCAAAGTTTATAGCCACGCCTAGGATGTCTAGGAGTTAGGGTGGGGCTTGGCTGGGACTAGACACACCTGTTCAAGAAGCTCGGTGCAAATAGTTCCTTGTCCTGCCATGATGTCATGGTGCTGGGAGGATGGAGCATACACTGCACCTTTCTCCTTAACGACGACGTCTTTAGCAGCAATACGGCCCTGCAAATGAACAGCGATGCACAGGGCAGTTGTTATTCAGTGTCTGAACATTCCCTTCCTTCGTTGCCTTACATGATAAAGAAGTTCATTATGACGTACTTGGGCATGAGGGTCTAGGATGTTGCCCCACACCCACCTGTTCTGTGGGCGTACACAGTATGAGCTCAGCTCCGTACCCCTTGACTGCATCCTGCTTGCACTGTGGTGCAATGTTTGGCATGACGACGTACGCCTTGACGTCCAGGAGACTGGACGCAAGAGCCAGACCCTGGGCGAAGTTGCCGCTGCTGTGAGTGGTGACACAAGGCCGAGGTCCATCCTTTGCCTTCTCTAGGAGCTTGGACAAGAAGTTGACTGCCCCACGAAACTAGACAAAGGAGGATGAAAGAGGATGAATTGAATGAAGTTCAGTCAAAACTGGGTGAGGAATAGAACAACTTATGGCTGCCTCAAGGGAATACTATCCACTCTGCTTCTGTCAAACTTCAATATTCATGTCATGAAACCTGAAGGAACTCCACCTGCCAGCTACAAGAATCCTTGCAAGTGAACTATTCCGTCCCTACAGCTACCTTACGTAGTTGTTTTCTCACAGGAGAATACAGAAATTGGGTATCATCTATCAACTGTGCCTGCATGGGACATCCCAGTTTGTAGCAATTCTTTCAACTCTGCCAGCCTGGGTTCGAGTCCCACTTGGTCCACAGGTGGATCGGGTTTTCAATCCCGACTTGAGTCCGTGGGTTTTGCCAAGAATATCACATCGTCGTTTTGACATCGTACCTCTGTAGCTGTACCTTCTTCTGCTCATCTTTCCATATAGGTTTCATCATACTTTCATTGAACAGTGCCTGAGGTGCTTTTTGAGGAATCATTGGATTCATTACCAAGAATCAGGTCTGGTCAGCTGGGATCCAAGACCGAGGCAGTCTCAGCGATCGAATTACAGTTTGTATACCATCTTAATGTCAAATCAAGCAACCTGTGCGGCACTTAGAGAATGCATTTCTTACTCAAGCAGGAAGATGTATTTCTTCCTCTTGTTCCTTCAACACAATGGACCCTTCCGGCCCGTCAATCAAACTGTGCGCATTGACCGATTGGGAACGCCTTTTTATCAGATGGCAATGAAAGCCTCGGTCAAACTCTGTCACATGTGGAATGTAAAACACACACGAAGAGCAAAGCCGCCAGAACAGTCCATTAGGCATTAAGAAGAGCAACATACACTACCTTAAAAGATCCGGTTCGCTGGAAGAGCTCACACTTGAAGAACAGATTTCGGCCAGCCTTGACATCCATGTGATTTGACGTCATGACAGGGGTCTTGATGGCGAGGCTCTTGATTCGCCCTTCTGCCTCCTTGATGTCATCGATGGTGAATCTTTTCTCTGACGATGGAAGTCCCATGTCGACTGTAAATCCTGATGCCTAGTACATGTACAAGTCGTTGGCTGTACCACGAAGTGACGTATATGATATTTTGAGGATTTTTATATTTTTTCAGATTTTAGTAATCGGAGTTAAAAGCTACCATTTTATCAAACTTGACTACAACATGAGTCTTAATTAGGAAGTTATGTTAATTAATATTTCTTCTCGGTGTGACAAAATTGGTAATGTGTGTTTCACGAACTGTCGTATCAACATACGTCAGTTCGTGAAATAATTGTATTAACATACGTTGCATTCACGATATGGCGTACATATTGTCACGTGTCTAAAAAGTTTGTGAAAATGTTGATTAAAGCTTTAATTTCTGGTTTTCCTTTCCTAATTAAATATCCGAAGTAAGATTCTGATACTTACAATTTTGCGAAACCTTAAAACAAAAAGTGTTTGACATGACACAGCGAAAAACAAAACCGTTCAAAGCGCGCCCTCATTCGGCGAAGTGGAGAAATGCTCCAAAATGGACGCTTGTCGCGGCAGTCTTTGCCCCTCCACCTTGTCCACTAGTTCATAGAAAATAGTGAGTATAAAATCGTTATATATATATATTACCTATATATTGAGACATCATTTTTAATTTCTTAAGTTACATCAAACTTTTATATCGTGAGCCAATGGTTGTTTCATTCAGTAGGCGTACTGGGGAGCACACTGACTCGTGCACTGCATGTAGGCCTACAGAATTAGGATGCCTTAGTCAAGCTCAACACATTACTGGCGTAAGCCTAGCACAGGCCTAAACCTAGGTCTAGGCCAACTCGGCTTGCTAAGGAAAGGCATTCAAGCGCTGAAACAACTATGTGTCCAACACATTTGTTTTTGAATCCCCATTGATCCATTAAGGTTACATTCTCATTAAGCATGTTAAACTGCATTTTGAAAATAATTTGTATTGATTTTAATAAGCCTATTATTATACCGCTAATCATCATTAGGCCCAACTACTACCACTAGTACTAGTAGGCCTAGTACTATTATCATCAAAATAAATTTAGTCACATATAGTAGGCCTATGCACATTGTAGAATAAAATACGATATTCTGGGTTTCATCATAAAATGACTTTTGCACAATCATCCAAACACAAATGTTAAGTTCAAAATTATGACCAGTATAAATAAACATGTTGTCATTGTGAGACATTTATTTTGTATTTGTATGGAAATCAAAGTGGACCAAATTAATATTAAAGGAATCATGTTGTTAGAAAGATTGATATAATTAACATGCTTCACTAGCTTACAACAACTGAAAAATTTCAATTTTTTTTTTCTTTGCTTAGGGATCCAGAAATGGATTTGTTAATTGAGTGGTCTGATGGCAGTAGAAATGTGGTCGCAGAGAGTGAGGTTAAATTTCGCAAACCACTGAAGATAAACCGGCTTGTGAAAATGAAGTGGGGAGCCACATGGTGGAGGGGCAAGGTTGTGGACTTTGAAGATGGTGGTAAGTATTCGTCTTACAGTCACACTTACAAATGTTTGTTAAACATCATCCTACACTTCTATTCTGTAAAAGTGAATTGGACAGCAGCACATTCACGATTCTTGAAGGTTGTAGCTAGGCAATGGACATAATTGTCAATCAATGTATTTAAAAAAAATTCCCAATAGCTAAGATGAACCTACACAGAGTACTTTATGTATCAGTAATGTTTATGCAACACAATACTAAGGACATTGGACAAGGTTCTGTTGAGTGTGGAGGTTTTGACCTTTCCCTATTGTCTTTTGTTTTCAGCATCAGTGCCTTTGACATCAGAAGATAGTTCTGATGTTGAAATACCTCTAGCACAACTTCAGAAAACTCCCAAAACAGTTGACAATGGTGAGTAGAGTAGACAAAAAAGTAAATACTTAGAACATGACTATGCTTGAAGCAGATTTTGTTAAGCCAGTTTAATATATTCATAAAATGTCTGGATTCCTGTTGAAATCAAGTTATTTATTCCGTACCCTTTTTGTAAGGGTTTTAGGTTGTTTCTGTATTACATTCCATATTTAGCACCTTGAACAACATATGGTTCTATTGAATGTGGAGATGTTGACATTTCATTCTTATATGTTTTCTTTTTTTTCAGCATCAGTGCCTTTGAGAACAGAAGATAGTTCGGACGATGAAATACCTCTAGCACAACTTCAGAAAACTCTCAGAACTGCTGGCAATGGTGAGTAGAGTAGACAGGAGCATGGCAGGAAGTACCGAGTACTGAGTAAAGTTAATACATAGAACATGACCATGTTTGAAGTAGATTTTGTAAAGCCAGTTTGACATTTCATTCTTATAGGCCTATGTTTTTTTTTCAGCATCAGTGCCTTTGAGAACAGAAGATAGCTCTGATGATGAAATACCTCTGGCACAACTTCAGACAACTCCAAAGCCTGTTGGCAATGGAGTACACAAAATTTCATACATAGAGCTTAACCATGTAGATAGCTTGTTCAAACTAATCTGAATTTTGTTTATCCAGTCTTCATCCATTTATATTCATACTTACATTTTATTAATTGCAGTTGACCAAACTTGTAGTGAGCAGGCAGTGATCCCATCTTTGACACAAGGTACGTTTGATTATTTTAACTTATTTCTACATTCTCTTGTGTTAGTCTTATCACCAATAATTGAGTTTATAAACACATCTAGAAAGCTGTACAGTATATCTTTAGAAATAGAAGGATGTATCAACCCCCCTCTTTGCATCTATCTCTACTGACTATTCCCTTCCCATTTCTGCATTTTTTATTTGCAGATCAAACAGCCTCTATACCTGGCGAAAAAACAAGTTTGTCTCATCAACAAGCCAACTCTGGAGACGTCAGTGCAAACATTCCCCAGCTTTGCTCAGACTTCAACTGCAATGAGGACATATTTGCAGCCTGTGAGAGCTGCCTGTGTTTGTTGTGTTTTGAACATTTCATCAGTGATGACAACTCATGCATAAATCATAATGAGTTTTTTAATCTTTTGAATGTAGTTGATAGACCAGGATCCAGTATCACTTCTAGTGATGCAGACCCAGCACGTGTAGTAATAGAGCAAGTATGTGGGCAACCAGTTGGTGCCACTGTTGAGATTGATTTTCATGAAATGGATAATTATGAAGTTGATGACATGTGCTTAGTGGCAGATATAGTTCAAGAATGTGCTAGTGAAAATGTTGAAGAGAGTAATACAGATGAATTACATTATTCACAGTCCCAAGATCAAAGGCCTGAAGAATACCATGTTGAGGGGGAACCACGCATAGAATCAAATACACAACCCAGGAGAAAATTCCAGTTGAATCCCATTGAATGGGATCCCATTGGGATCCCATTTAATGGGACCCAACATGGAATTTGGGACTTTTCAATGGGATCCCATTATACGGGATCCCATTGGTCCCATTGACAGAATTCTATTGGTCCCATTGGCAGAATCCCATTGGTCCCATTGGCAGAATCCTATTGGTCCCATTGGCAGAATCCTATTGGTCCCATTGGCAGAATCCAATTGGTACCATTGGCAGAATCCAATTGGTCCCATTGGCAGAATCCTATATTGGTCCCATTGGCAGAATCCCATTGGTCCCATTGGCAGAATCCCATTGACAGAATCCCATTGGTCCCATTGGCAGAATCCAATTGGTCCCATTGGCAGAATCCTATATTGGTCCCATTGGCAGAATCCCATTGGTCCCATTGGCAGAATCCCATTGGTCCCATTGGCAGAATCCCATTGGCAGAATCCCATTGGTCCCATTGGCAGAATCCTATATTGGTCCCATTGGCAGAATCCAATTGGTCCCATTGGCAGAATCCTATATTGGTCCCATTGGCAGAATCCCATTGGTCCCATTGGCAGAATCCCATTGGCAGAATCCCATTGGCAGAATCCCATTGGTCCCATTGGCAGAATCCCATTGGCAGAATCCCATTGGTCCCATTGGCAGAATCCCATTGACAGAATCCCATTGGTCCCATTGGCAGAATCCCATTGGTCCCATTGGCAGAATCCCATTGACAGAATCCCATTGGTCCCATTGGCAGAATCCCATTGACAGAATCCCATTGGTCCCATACTCCCATTGGCAGAATCCCATTGGTCCCATTGGCAGACTCCCGTTGGTCCCATTGACAGAATCCAATTGGTCCCATTGGCAGAATCCAATTGGTCTCATCGATGGAAACCAATCTGTACATAAATCCTACTAGCACTCTGAATGGGCCCAATTCCAAATGCAAAGGGGAAGAGGGTGGAGGGGGAGTAATGGACAATTGACTTGTGAACATTTTGAAGAACAAAGGAGACAATACTATAAATATACTGTTCATTATGTATATTGAATTCTGCAGATATCGCACATCAAGAAATACATTTCATTGTAACGGTGGTTTTTAAGTGTCTCTGAGCAAGAACTGGAAATTGCGTCACACATCAAGAAAAACATTTCATCGTAACGGTGGTTTTTAAGTGTCTCTGAGCAAGAACTGGAAATTGCGTCACACATCAAGAAAAACATTTCATTGTAACGGTGGTTTTTAAGTGTCTCTGAGCAAGAACTGGAAATTGCGTCACACATCAAGAAAAACATTTCATTGTAACGGTGGTTTTTAAGTGTCTCTGAGCAAGAACTGGAAATTACAGCACACATCAAGAAAAACATTTCATTGTAACATTGGTTTTTAAGTCTCTGGGCAAGAACTGGAAATTGCGTCACACATCAAGAAAAACATTTCATAGTAACTGGTTTTTAAGTGTCTCTGGGCAAGAACTGGAAATTGCAGCACACATCAAGAAAAACATTTCCTTCAGTTCCTCGCTGAGGAGATACCGATCTATCTTCCGGATGAGGGCCGTTGTGCTATCCTCTGTGTACTGGATCTGGACGTGTTTGCACACCTCAAGTAGTGAAGCCTGGGGAAGGTAACTGCCCTCCCGCATCAGTAGCTGGCACAACTCCTGGGTTCCCTCTGCCATCTCGTCTAGTAGGGCAATTGATTTCTTCAGGCCCATCTCAACTGGATGGTCCTCAGGTCCCTCTCTCCTGGCGATCTCGAATACCCTCGGCTGTACCCGGTATCTAGCTGAAGGTTGTCTTGTCCCCCTTGGCTTACCACTCTCCCATACTGCTCGGGTTCATTGAGTCACTGGACAGGCATTGTCGTTTGTCACTGTATGGTAGCAAGGACGAACACACCTGTCCCGTCGGAGGTGCCAAATGTTACTTACACCCCAGGTAAATCCAATCGAGTTACCAATTAAAGGTGATCATTTAATGATTCTGTAAAAAGGATGACACAAAAACCTCTAGTGAGTAGGAGAAACGTTAAATACAGTGTTCAATCTCAGCCATCCAGAGCAAGAATCGTTGAGCTTTCTGGTTTAAAGAAAAAACATTAACTCAAAATGCCTCTTTCTGGCCCAGAACTAGTCCAGTGGGTCTGGACATGGTCTGGAGTAGAATAAACAACCAGTCTCCCTATAATCCTGCCTAGCTTGGCACTTGTCTCTCAGCTAAGAAACCACAGGGAAACCTATACAAGCTGTACTGTGTGTACAACAAGAGGCTCTATCCCAAGCTATCCTACTACTACCAGTCCTCATGCCCTAGGGCTTGGTGTTAATTGGCCTTCTAGGAATGTCCACACAGGAACTCCATTGTTCTAAGACCACATGGCCTAAAGTGCATAGCAGTATGTATGATACATGTACAGTACATGGGAAATGGTCTATACAGTAAAAGTTACAAGTTAAATCTACAATGACTTTTCCTTCGTAAAATACGTACATGTAGGTGGAAAGGTTGTAAAAAGCCAATCTTAGTATAAATCATATCTATTAAGTCTAAACTTTCAGAAACACAAATCAATAAATCAAAATGTCATGAGGAAAAGGAAAATACTCCTTGAATAAAACACAGCTTTGTAAGGCAATCTATAGTGTCCATGCCACAAGTATGCCACACACTTGATCAAAGCATGGAGGTGGTACCTCCATGATCAAAGTTGTTCAAAGTCCCACAACTTTACAACCAAAAATACTTTCACCAATAAGCCAAAAATCAAAACAGAATAACAGAAAGGCAATCTATATAAATCTGATAAAGTAACATAGAATTCAATCAAATTCAACATACCTGTAAAAAGGATGACAAAGAAACCTCTAGTGAGTAGGAGAAACGAAACTTTCACACAGTGTTCAATCTCAGCCATCCAGAGCAAGAATGCCTGTATTAGAGTGACCACATGGCCAACTCACCAGGGCTCTGTGTCTGGAGTCAAATTACAGCTGTTCTTGGATGAGCTATTGAATTTTTAGAGGGGGGGGGGAGATAATTTCCAGAGGGGGCATATACATGTAGCACAAGACTTTAACCTGGTTGCTACATATGTAGTCATATACTGTATATCCCATAGGTCCCATTGCATCTCTTATGTGAACCTGTGTATGTAATCCCATTGGAGCCCAGTACATGTACTGTATATCCCATGTAGGTCCCATATAATAGCATCTCTTATGTGAACCTGTGTATGTAATCCCATTGGAGCCCAGTACATGTACTGTATATCCCATAGGTCCCATTGCATCATGTGTATTTAATCCCATTGGAGCCCAGTACATGTACTGTATATCCCATAGGTCCCATTGCATCTCTTATGTGAACCTGTGTATGTAATCCCATTGGAGCCCAGTACATGTACTGTATATCCCATAGGTCCCATTGCATCTCTTATGTGAACCTGTGTATGTAATCCCATTGGAGCCCAGTACATGTACTGTATATCCCATAGGTCCCATTGCATCTCTTATGTGAACCTGTGTATGTAATCCCATTGGAGCCCAGTACATGTACTGTATATCCCATACTGTAGGTCCCATTGCATCTCTTATGTGAACCTGTGTATGTAATCCCATTGGAGCCCAGTACATGTACTGTATATCCCATAGGTCCCATTGCATCTCTTATGTGAACCTGTGTATGTAATCCCATTGGAGCCCAGTACATGTACTGTATATCCCATATAGCATCTCTTATGTGAACCTGTGTATGTAATCCCATTGGAGCCCAGTACATGTACTGTATATCCCATGTAGGTCCCATTGCATCTCTTATGTGAACCTGTGTATGTAATCCCATTGGAGCCCAGTACATGTACTGTATATCCCATAGGTCCCATTGCATCTCTTATGTGAACCTGTGTATGTAATCCCATTGGAGCCCAGTACATGTACTGTATCCCATAGGTCCCATTGCATCTCTTATGTGAACCTGTGTATGTAATCCCATTGGAGCCCAGTACATGTACTGTATATCCCATGTAGGTCCCATTGCATCTCTTATGTGAACCTGTGTATGTAATCCCATTGGAGCCCAGTACATGTACTGTATATCCCATAGGTCCCATTGCATCTCTTATGTGAACCTGTGTATGTAATCCCATTGGAGCCCAGTACATGTACTGTATATCCCATATAGCATCTCTTATGTGAACCTGTGTATGTAATCCCATTGGAGCCCAGTACATGTACTGTATATCCCATAGGTCCCATTGCATCTCTTATGTGAACCTGTGTATGTAATCCCATTGGAGCCCAGTACATGTACTGTATATCCCATATAGCATCTCTTATGTGAACCTGTGTATGTAATCCCATTGGAGCCCAGTACATGTACTGTATCCCATAGGTCCCATTGCATCTCTTATGTGAACCTGTGTATGTAATCCCATTGGAGCCCAGTACATGTACTATATATCCCATAGGTCCCATTGCATCATGTGTATTTAATCCCATTGGAGCCCAGTACATGTACTGTATATCCCATATAGCATCTCTTATGTGAACCTGTGTATATGTAATCCCATTGGAGCCCAGTACATGTACTGTATATCCCATGTAGGTCCCATTGCATCTCTTATGTGAACCTGTGTATGTAATCCCATTGGAGCCCAGTACATGTACTGTATATCCCATGTAGGTCCCATTGCATCTCTTATGTGAACCTGTGTATGTAATCCCATTGGAGCCCAGTACATGTACTGTATATCCCATGTAGGTCCCATTGCATCTCTTATGTGAACCTGTGTATGTAATCCCATTGGAGCCCAGTACATGTACTGTATATCCCATAGGTCCCATTGCATCTCTTATGTGAACCTGTGTATGTAATCCCATTGGAGCCCAGTACATGTACTGTATATCCCATGTAGGTCCCATTGCATCTCTTATGTGAACCTGTGTATGTAATCCCATTGGAGCCCAGTACATGTACTGTATATCCCATGTAGGTCCCATTGCATCTCTTGTGTGAACCTGTGTATGTAATCCCATTGGAGCCCAGTACATGTACTGTATATCCCATAGGTCCCATTGTATCTCTTATGTGAACCTGTGTATGTAATGCCATTGGAGCCCAGTACATGTACTGTATATCCCATAGGTCCCATTGCATCTCTTATGTGAACCTGTGTATGTAATCCCATTGGAGCCCAGTACATGTACTGTATATCCCATGTAGGTCCCATTGCATCTCTTGTGTGAACCTGTGTATGTAATCCCATTGGAGCCCAGTACATGTACTGTATATCCCATATAGCATCTCTAGGTGAACCTGTGTATGTAATCCCATTGGAGCCCAGTACATGTACTGTATATCCCATACATGTAGGTCCCATTGCATCTCTTATGTGAACCTGTGTATGTAATCCCATTGGAGCCCAGTACATGTACTGTATATCCCATAGGTCCCATTGCATCTCTTATGTGAACCTGTGTATGTAATCCCATTGGAGCCCAGTACATGTACTGTATATCCCATATAGCATCTCTAGGTGAACCTGTGTATGTAATCCCATTGGCCCATTATATGGAGCCCAAAACATGTACATGTACTGTATGGTCCCATTGTATCTCTTATATGGGAATTCCATTGGAGTCCAAAACATGTACTGTATGCTCCCATTGCATCTCTTATGGGAACCTCAGTAATTCCATCAATAGATATGGCTGGGGACCAATACTTGTACCTGTATCCCTGTATCCCACAGGGTCCATATTTACAATGTCTGACGCCCATGATAATATAAAAACAACTTGTCCTGTTGAAATTGGGAGGCAGTTGATTCCTGTTATTCTCAGTAGGGTCCCATACATCCCATTGTATCCCGTTGGGTCCAATTGGTCCTATTACCTAAGAACAATGTCCCGTTGAAATGAATAGGAACCCATCAAGTCCCATTGATACCCGTTATTCTCAGTAGGGTCCCATTACATCCCATTACATCCCATTGTATCCCATTGTATCCCGTTGGGTCCATTTAATTGGTCCCATTACCTAATAACAATTTATGTCCCGTTGAAATGAATAGGAACCCATCAAGTCCCATTGATACCCGTTATTCTCAGTAGTGTCCCATTACATCCCATTGTATCCCGTTGGGTCCGTTAAACAATGTCCCATTACCTAAAAACAATGTCCCGTTGAAATTGATAGGAACCCATTGAGTCCCACTGAGTCCCATTGATACCCGTTATTCTCAGTAGTGTCCCATTACATCCCATTGTATCCCGTTGGGTCCATTAAACAATGTCCCATTACCTAAAAACAATGTCCCGTTGAAATTAATAGGAACCCATTGAGTCCCATTGATACCTGTTACTTCCATTAGGGTCCCATTAAAAACGGTAATGGGACTTAATGGGATTCAACTGGAATTTTCTCCTGGGAATCAAACAGAGAGAAGCAGAACTGGTCAAGAAACAGAATGGTACATGAGAAAAGGAATTCTGGTGAAGAATACTTCACTGAAAAGAGTGACAAATTTGTGCCAGGACGGAAGTTCAAGCCTATTGTAGAAAGTTGTTTGGGCTCATATTGCAAAGTAAGAGAGTTATCATGCACAGAGTTTTCCCATGAAGAAAAAGTATGCATTAGACAGGCCTACTTTACTGGCAGTCTGCAGTCTCAAAGAGAATGGATTGCAAGGTACATATCAGTAGTAACGCCATTGAAAAGTACCAGAAGACACAAAACCGTCAAATATCATCTTCCAAAAGGTCAGGATAATACAAAACATCAAGTGTGCAAGCAGACCTTTTTGAACACATTGGGTATATCTGAACGTCAGGTTCGAACAGTAATTTCAAAACTGAAATTGGGTGGCATTCTTGAGAGAGAGAAAAGGGGTGGACGACAAACAAAATCCAAAGACCAGGCCCTACGAAATGAAGTGAGAAAACACATAGACAGATTTCCAAAAATGGAGTCACACTACTGTCGCTCTGATTCAAGCTATCAGTATTTGTCACCTGATCTGAATGCAAAGAAAATGTATGAAATGTACATCCAAGAAAGTTCGGATTCAAGGGCTTCAGAATCCTTGTATAGAAAGGTACTGAAACAGATGAAACTAAAATTTCATGTTCCCAAAAAAGACCTTTGTGGCATCTGCGAAACTTATAATAATGGGTCACAAGAAGAGCAAAACCAGCTCAAGTCTACATACGATAAACATATACAAGAGAAAGAACTGGTAAGACAGATCAAAAATGAGCTGAAGGTAAAAGCTGTTGCTGAAAATCAATTTCAGGCTGCAGTGTTTGATTTACAGCAAGTTATTTATTTGCCAAAGTCACAGAGGGGTGAACTATTCTACAAGCGTAGATTAGCTTGCTATAATTTTACAGTTTATGAATTGGGGACCAAAAATGGTTATTGCTACCTCCACCACGAAGGTCTCGCTCGACGTGGAACAAATGAAATTGCCACAAACTTGTTTAAGTATTTAACAGATTTAGATACACAAGGCAAGCAAGAGGTTGGTCTTTTCTGTGATGGTTGCCCCGGACAAAATAAAAACTCAGTACTACCTGCCATGCTCCTGTATTTCCTATCACAGTCCAAGTCTGTCAAGAAGGTTACCCTATATTTCTTTGCTACTAATCATGGGCAGAGCGAAGGCGACTCAATGCACAGTACAATCGAGAGATGTCTCAAAGGAGTTGGGGACATATTCCTTCCTTCACAACTTGCTCTTGTGATAGGTTTTGCTCGCCGGTTTCCTAAACCTTATGATGTGATAGAAGTCAAAACTGAAGATATCATGGATTGGAAAGATCTTTCAAGGGCATTGCACATTCTGCGAGTGCGGCATACCGAAGAGGGTGACGTTGTCGATTGGACAAAGGTCATGGAAGTTGAGGTTGCGAAAAATTTGCCCTATAAGTTAAAGGTAAAATTTTCACATTCAGACTCCAGGTTTGGCACGATCAACCTTGCCACAAGTACAAGAAGTCAAATCCCAGACCAACCGGTCAATCCTGGAAGAGCATATGAAAGAGGGCCCCCTAAGTTGGCTGAGGGAAAATACAAAGATCTAATGAGTTTATGTGAAGGATGTACACCTGTAATTCGTCACAGTGATCACATCACTTTCTATAGGCAGCTGCCACACTGAGAATAAGCAAACAGCAAAACATCTTCCTATGAAGTAAAAGCAAGAATGAATTAGCAGATGCTTCAGATGTGTGTAAAAATTTTTATTTCACTGTTACTTATACGCTAGTAGAAGTGCAACCAGATGCTTGGTACTTGAGGATTGACTGTAGATTCCAATGGTTTTCAACAATACCAAGTCTCATATTGTTTGAATATTTGAATTCAACAATAATTGTGTGTACATTTGGAAAATGAAATTATAAAGAATTGCTGTTTTACCTAATTGATAAAAAGTAATGAATTTCATTGTGTATTTCTGATTTCACTGATTCCAATAAAATATCCTTTGATCTTACTTGAGAGAATCTGTTGTCTATAGGGAAAATTATTTCGATAAAGGCCTTTTTAGGTCCACGAGGGGATATTGGTATGACAAACAAAATTAATACTGAAACGTCAACATAATTAAAAAGAAAATCATCAAATAACCAAAAGGAAGACGTCAACGTGTTAAGAGTAATTGACAGCTGTCGGAAAGACTATCCAATGAGCCAAAGATTAACTCAGTTTTCTTTGGTCACGTTTATTTTAATAATAATTATTTAAAGGGAATCGTCCACTATACATTTTGCTGCACATTGTATATAGATTAAGGGCGTGCGCATGCGCACGCGCGTATTTCGCGACAAATTCCTGTACCACGAAGTGGCGTATGGCAAAACGCCACGTTTTAAGAGAGTCAAAAACAAAAAGTCGCGTTTCACGAAGTGACGTATATGTTTGAGGGCTCCTTATATTATCAGAATGCAGGCCAATTTGCTTTAAAATTTGACCAGAGAAACTTAAACTATTATTCTTTACGTTGTAATATTAATGTCAAACCAGAACGCCCGACGTTATTAGAAAATCTGGATTTTACAACTCCCGCACCTAACTTGCTCATTTATGCAAATATGTTAAAACGCACATACGTCGCTTCGTGGTACAGCCAACGAAGTAAACCAATACAACGAAAATAGTTTTATAGAGGAACTTGTGGAAGGAAAAGAAAGGGTTCTTAGTAAGTACCTGATTCTGTGATAAAATCTACCAAGGTAATTTTCTTTGCTGTATGTTGGGAATGATCGAGAAAATGACAAGTACACTCAGTATTTGAGAAAAAACAAATTGCATTTCAACCATATAGCGTATATTGCTCTGATCTCGATATCCCACAAAATCACAAAGCATCATGGGGTGGTAAAAGGGGCATCGTGTGCGCGTCGAGTATAGTGGATTTGCCCTTTTAAAGAGTGCCCCCGTTGAAATAAACGATCAACAATAGGGTCTATGGAGGAAGTAGTATTACTATTAAGGAAAGGTTCAATAAGGACTTGCGACTGACAATGAGTAGGCCTACGAATTAGTACGCTTTTCCTTTCAACATCTGAACTCAAGCCAAGTGAGAAATATCAAAGTGAAGTTACGGGGAAATTCCCTTCATGTACTGGTATTTCTATGCCCCTTCCACACTATCTTCCAAATTAATACCAAGCCCACTTCTCAACCTTTCTGAACAATCAGTCTGATGTTAATTAAAACCTCTCAATCTTGTGAACATCCAAACATGCATTAACAATAAATAGGCTGCATGTGGGCCTAGGCCTAGCTACAGCAGAAAAATGAAAATGCAGGGTTAGTAGTGTGCTTTCATTTTCAGACATGGATTCTAGTCTTCTACAGTAAAAATGCCTAAATATGCATGTTGACCACTTGTGATGGCCTCTTGATTTGACAAGGTTTAATTTGTGAAAAAAGGGCAGGGCTTTGAGTTTTGAGGGAAATTATGGGGGATCTGAAAAACATCCTGGCATTCCCGGAGATAAGTTCACTCTGTTACTAGCTGGTACCCAGACTCAACAGATGAAGAGTCAATCAATTTATTTGGGCGAGTTAGTTAGGTAGACCCGTAAACAGGGTCTAGGAGGAAGTAAAACAGATTATATTTTCCTTCCTCTAGTCCATGGTTAAGTTGAAGCTGGGTACCACAGTACCACTGCCTACCACTACCATATCGATACTACCACTAGGGCCTACCAGCTAACCATGCTAACCAGAGAGAGTGGACTATGACTGAGTATAATAATAGGCTAATCCTTATCCGGGAATGCCAAAATCCTTGTGGACTGAAGCACACTAACCCTGAAAATGCTATTATACTCGCACAAATCTGCAGTTTTACTGACCTTTAACAAGGTTGTACTTTTTAGTCTGTAGCTACACAAATTAACCAGCCAGCCAACTCCGCACATTTGCATAGGGACCTCGATCTGTCGATGTCATGTCACGTCGCGTCAGCTTTCGACCCTTTGCACATTGCATGATCATAAAAACATAAACATTGGAGGCGATGTCAATGTGATGAGGCCTAAATTGTTAAATATATTTTTAATATTATATCACATACAATTATACAAAATAAAGCAAATTGGAAATAACAATTTATTTTTTGTAAACAGAATGTTTTAATGTTAATGTTTGTAACGGTAATTGTGAAATGAAATTAAGTTATTTCTGAAAAGCCTGTCATGGCGGCGCCCATGACAAAAACAAAAAACGCAAACAAATTCACTGCTGATCTCCACACAGAAATAGCAGGCAGTGCGTCATCATGCCTAATTTGTTTATTGACGAAAATACCTTTTGTTAAAAGAATCTTTTTATTGTACCCTTTTAATTATTACGGGGCTTAAATATGCGGCATTTCAGAATTTTGTGCATTGTGTGACGGTGTGTAGGCGGCCAAAAAGTAACTTGGGCGCTGTTTAAATTTTGACCCCAAAATTTAAAAAAGGGAGTTCAGCGCCCAAGTTACTTGGGCTTATGTTTCATAACGTCTGATCAACAGAGCACCAAGCTCAACTGAAACTGTCATAGGCAAATAGCCTGTCCATCTATTTCTATACCTCCATGGTTATACACAGAAATTGTTTTATAGGGCTAATTTCATAAGCCTTATCGCAAATACCGCCTGGTTGATTTTGGACAATAGTCGAAAGGCACTGTGGGAAGGGAAAAGGTACAAAATATGCCCCTTTTTCCTTCCCATGGTGCCTTTCCACCATTGTCCCAAATCAACCAGGCGGTATTTGCGATAAGGCTTATTGGGCTGTGAGAAACTGGACTTAAGCCCACCGCACACTATACGATCCGACTACGACCCGACTGGTTTTTGGAAGGATCGCAAAGCATTCTGGGAGTCTTAACCGTGATTCGACAGTCGAATCTTGCCGACTGGCCATCAGAGTGGGTCTGCGACTGGGATGCAATCACGGTTAAGACTCCCAGAATGCTTTGCGATCCTTCCAAAAACCAGTCGGGTCCTAGTCGGAATGTCGGATCGTATAGTGTGCGTACTGCAATTCAAGTCGCCCATCCATAGTGTAACTGCGGTGTACTTGGTTTGCCTTAAATACATCCCCCAAATGTGAAATTTTGTGGAATGGTGAAGTATGGGATGGGGGGGGGGTTCTGGCCACCGATTGGAATCACTGATCGTCCACTGGATACTAAGTAAACAATGCCATACTAACAAGAAGGGAGTAAAACATGACCTTTAATCTTTACTGTACATCATTAATTACTGTAAAGAGAACATCACAAAGAGACAATAGTCCTGTTTTCGCTTGAATTACATCCGGTCGTCACGTCACCGGGGAACAGAACTTTCCGTTCCATTTAATTCATCTATGAATACCAATCAGAACTTAATGACAGATAAGCCAAGGTTTCCAAGAAATGAATCAATATTTCAGAAATTGTTACTTTTAAAACCAATTATGGCGGCCATTACAATATTTGTGAAAATAATGCTTTGAACAAGATCAGTCACATTATTGAAATTACGACTTCATAATTTGGTAAGTCAAATTTAAAAAATAATTTTTTTTTTTTTTTTTTTTTGTATAAATTTAGAGACAATAACAAGATTCATACTGTTAATTGTAAAGCACAGTTGTTAAAAGGTTTTATAGCAAAATTTATAATATAATTTAAAAATATTTTGTATTGATATTTTATCTAAATGTAGACTACATGTATGTCATAAAAATTTGATTAATTAAAATATACCTGCTGCCAATCCGATATAAAAAATGTACCCGGGAAAGTATACACAAAATCAAGCCATCTATTTTGTATGATATGGTACACCTTTTTAAACTATAATAAATTTCTGCAATATTTTAAAACACGAGACAACCCAAGAAAAGATTTCCTTCCAACATGGACGGTGAATGAGATGATATAATGTGTTTGTTTGGATTACAAAATTCAGTACCAAGACACCTCAAATGGCAAAATGAAACAGTCGGTGGTAACCATGGCAATTATAAACAAAGGCTGAATTATTGCTAAGAATAACATAATACTGTATTGTATTATTTGTTGTAAACTTAAACCAGTGATATATATATAAATGTATATATTTAATGATAATATATTTATTTGAAAATTTATATTTATAATATTAATTTGTTTGTCTGGGTTTTTTTTTTGTAAGGGCAGCCTTCAAAAGTCTTTTAACTTTAAACCGGCTGAGTACTTACTGGACGTAAATTACTGTTTTTAAAAGTGGCAGGTAAACTCCAGATAATACTGGAGAAAGTCACAAGATCAGCTACAAACTGAAAACCCAATTGATCCAGTTTAGGGCAAGTTGGCAGGATATGATTCAGAAACACCAGGGATGGAAGAGAAGGAATGGTACGCCAAACTGACCCATCTAAAATCTATGGGAAGAAATGCCAAGCCATGCAGTAGTACTGTATATGTGGGTTTTCCTATACCTCCCACCAAGAGTAAATAAAGACACAGAAAAAGCCTCATGGAAATAGATACCTGAGATAGCAGATTGCTCCTCCAATACATGAATCAAGAAATTTCAGGTTGTTCAATCAAATGTCCCAATAATATCTAATGACATTCTCTTAAGACAATTCTAAAAATTATTCCCAAATGAAAAAAAGGAACAAAATCAGTTAATAATAAAATAACCTGAGTGACTTTATCGAGATAAGAACTACAACTTATCAACTGCATCTGACAAATTGACTAGTCTCAACCTAGAGCCATGTCTTCATAGAGTCAAGATCAATGTTGCCTCCACACAAAATCACTCCTACATTCTTGATGTCGGGCGACATGGCTTTGAATTTCTCTGACATCACGGCTGCTACACCTACTCCGGCTGAGGGCTCAATGCACAGCTTCATGTACTGCCACACAAGCTTGGTACACTCCTGTACATGTACATTGCAGAGAAACAATGGGAGACAGAAAACAGACCTTTAATACACAATACCATGGCTGGATTTGAATCAACATCTAAAAAAGGCCACGGCTAATACTATGGTTGATCAGCATCTCAAGTACAGTATTGCTTACTGCTTAGTTACAGCATGTTGTTTTTAATTTATTTACAAGGAATTCATGGTGTTTAAAGGTAGTATCATACTTTGGTAAGAGACCAAAACAGAAATGTTCACAGATTTACATATAACTTTCAGGGTATGAAGACGATGCTGTTAGAAACATACCGTTAAAATTTTTCCGCCTGAAATGGTGTATTTATGGAGAAATTAGTAAAACAATGACAGAAAATCTTTTTGATCTTTTAAAAGATCAAAAAGAAAAGACTTAAAGAAATACTTCGGCCGTTTTTCACGATTTTCTCAAAAAGTGGGCACCGTATGGGACTGACATTTTCACAGATGACTGTGACTGTATCTTCCTTAATATTTGTATCCATGAATCTGGACTTCTTTGACAAAAAACAAAGTATGATACTACATGTACCTTTAATTGGATCCAGTCTTGAACTTGACCCATACATACTCTGTCTAGTGTCTACCGGTAGTCAAAAATGGTTGGACAAGCCTGGTGCCCTAGTCAACTAAACCGGAACCAGTCTGTAAGAATCAGATCATGTAGGCAATAGAGGGCACTGTTGTGTTTATATGGTGCTGTGCCCTGGTACAGTTTGAACTATTGGTGGCGCTCTCATTTGGGACCATGTTAGATCAAATTGCCTACAGTTCATGAATACTCCATGTTGTGGCTTGAAGTTGGTGTAGTTTTCACCCTGTATTTTTCAGTCTAAGTTACCCAAACTGGGTGAGTTGAACCCTCAATTGTTCTTTATTGATTAAGCCTTTATATTTCATTTGATAAAGTGATTCTAAGCCTTTCATGTTTTCTAAAGTGCCTTATGTAATTTTGATAAATGAGTGTTCATGTCATCCTTTTTGCTGATTACTGTTGTAATCCTGTTTATTTGTATTTCAGTATAAAACCGGTCAAGATAATCACATACAGTCCAAACAAGAAGCAAGAACTGTGAAATAAATCCGGACCATTTATCGGCCAGAACAGGAAACAAATCAGTCTCACTTGCGTAGTATAAATTTACAATCAGTGACCCCTCCCGTTCCTTCATATTTTGGTCCTTCGGACCGGATCTCGTGAGTCTGATTTCCAAATAGACTGAATTTATCGCTGTGCATCATGGACAGTACCGATAACAACCCCGTGTCCGCACCTGTGACATCAATTCCCCTCACTACCGGCGATCAATCTGATGGTCTGACAGCTGGGCGAACTCCCAGACTGCGACATATCCCTGTGCACCTTTCCCGTGACCATCAGTTCGAACTTCCACCAAGTCTACTGAGTGACTCAGCCCCTGTCTTTTCCCAGCAACCTGTAGCTGCACAAAAGCCTGATTCGGTGTGCAGTGGGGGGTCGCGACGGAGCAACCGGACACGAAACTCAGCCACGTCACTCTCCCGGTCGGAGATACAGAGACGGATGGTCGAGAATGATTCACAAAGACGACTACAGGAATTGAGAAGAACTGCGGATGAGGAGAGATTGCGCATTCGTCGTGAGGCAGTGCAGACGGAAGAGAACCTTCAACTTGAAACCATCCGATCACAACGACTTACAGCAGAAGCCCGTTTCATGGCAGAACAACGTGAAAGGCAAGTAGAGGACAACTACCGACAGGCAGAATTGGATCTGGAGAGGCAGTGCTTACAACGGCAGCTCGATGACGTGGACAGCCAAGGGGAACCCCCACCGAACGTCCAGGACTCTGTAGAGACTGCAAACTCGCGCACAGCTGCCTGGATAAACAGTGCCATGAACAATAATGTGAACTCAAGTAGTTATGTAGTACCTGTAACTCAAAGCAGTGTTGTTCCTGTGATTTCTAGTGGTATAACTAGTCATGTACATGTACCAAATTATAAACTTGACGTACCGGTAGTTTCATCCATGCCATTCCATTTATCTGAAAATCATGTATCAGTGTTTGGTAATAACTATGCTTTGCCTAACCCCCCTTCTGTATGTAATACAGGTTTCACTTTGCAGAATGCAGGTTTCACCTTCAACCCTGCACCAATCTCCATGATACCCCCAGCCCCTTATGGGGCGGCCGAGAGTCCTCGAATTACAGCAGTGCCACAGCGTAGAGTGATTGACATCAATCAGCAACATATGACGGTCCAGTCGACCCCATTTAGCGTGATGTCAACTCCCCCAGGGGCAGTTCCCCCGGTCGCCAGCCCTGCAACAATGAGCCAAGATTCTCTGCAGTCCAACCACAGATGGAAACCGTCCGACTCCAACGGTGATGACCAGCAGAACTCGGATGGAACCGACTATCCGGGTTATGATCCACCCTACAGTGAGGCCAGTGAGAAGATTTCTCCAATGACAAATAGCAACAACCATGCAGCACCTTATCAATATAGATACGGCATGTTCGTTGACAGTTTGCCAAAGTTAGAAGTACCGAAATTTGATGATGAGCACAACGTGAAACAGTATGTTGTATTTCGGTCATTGTGGGACAGCATCATGAGCAAACCAGAGTTCCAGTTACCAGAGGCTACCAAGTTCGCTTACCTGCGCAGTAATCTGGGTGGACGGCCGCTTGCGATGGCAGATCGTAATATGATCCTCGGTGACAAGGCCTATGCAACCACGATGAAACAATTTGACAAAACCTTCGGAGAGAAAGGGAGAATCGTTCAGGGCCTCTTGACTCAGTTGGAGACTCGTCCATCCCTTGCATACAATGACTGGGCTGGTCTGAGGGACTTTTCTGATGAAATGGTCACTCTTGTCGAGACCACGAAGCACCTGAAGCTAGAGGCAGAGCTAAAGAACCACAAGTTCGCTGTCGAGCTCGCCTTGAAGTTACCCGAGAAACTCCACACTGAGTTCCTGTCCAAGATGTGGAGAAAGGAGAAGGGACAGACATATACCGTGGTCAATCTGCAAGAGTGGTTGGAGGATAAGACTGGTCCCGCAGGACTCATCCTTCTTGAAAGGTCACAGAGATCAAAACCTGGGAAGAAGGAACACCCCCAGCAAGGCAACAAGTCCTCCACTCGTAGACGATCAGAGCCACCATCCACCAAGACGTACACGTCTTATTCGAGTCGGCCTTCAAGCCAGCCAGCGACGTCTACTGGTGTCACCTCTGGGCCACCGGCAAATAAGTCGGCAAGCACTGACAAGTCATCCAGCAAGACTACTGGACAAGCCGAGCGGATCACCTGTTTGTACTGTAATGTCACCGAAACAGGTCATTACCTCGAAACCTGTGGAAAGTTCACCGCACTTAGCACAGACCAAAGGCTAAAGTGGTTGAAGGACAACGGGCGTTGTCACAAGTGTGCCAAGAAACACGACAAGGAATGTCCCTTTCCCAAGAAGTGTAAAGACTGCCAGGAAGATCACCGCACTAGTCTACATGAAGTGGTCAAGTCGGCACCCAAGACCCAGGGCACCGTTCTGTGTTCTGGCGTGGGGCCAAAAGCCCAAGTAGACTACGATCGTGATGTCCTGATAAAGGTGGTTCCCTTAAAGCTACATGGACCAGCTGGGAATCTCGACACTTATGGCATCCTGGATGAATGTGCTGAGCGCACCATGATCGTCCCTGAGGCCATCGAAGTCCTGCAAATCCCCGGTCAAGCTGAGACGGTCCGCATCCAGACTGTGGTTGGAGATGCCGATTGGAAAGGGCAATGCGTCGATTTCAGCATTTCCCCCCGAGATGATCCTGAACAGAAGTTCCCGGTCAAGTGTGCCTTCTCGGCTGCAGGTTTCCAACTAGCCGACTACAGTCTATCAGCACAGAAACTGCAAGCTAAGTGGCCACATCTGAGAGGGTTACCCCTATTCAGCGCACAGAAAGTGAAACCCGCAGTTCTAATTGGTGCAGACCATATAGAACTGACTCTGTCAACCGAGGTAAGAACCGGTCCCAAAACCAGTTCACCTGTTGCAGTGAAGACCCTCTTCGGATGGACCGTCCAAGGAAGACAGGGACTCCAGCACCCAGACAAGATGGCAACCCCTCAGCAAGTGTTGTTCACGAGGTGCCAACAGCCGGAACATGACCTTCATCGAATGATGGAAAGGTTTATGGCCATTGACAAACTGCCACACATTAATGGAAAGGAAGCCACCCGCTCCCGCCAGGACAAGCTGGCCATCCAAATTCTCGAAGAAAAAACAACACGGGTTGAGGAACATGGGGTGGAACGGTTGCAAACTCCATTGTTGTGGAAACACAACTCTGTGCCACCTCAAGGGACTCCCCAAGCAGTGCAAGCCCTCGCTCGTGTGCACAAGAGGAAGATGGAAAAGGATCCGGAAGTTGCAGAATTCTGCACAAAATATATCAACAAACTTAAGACGCAGGAGCATGTACAAGAACTCGGCACGGTGGCTGAAGTTGAGGCACTGGGAACTCCAAGTTGGTACATACCATACCATTTGGTTTATAGCAGTAACAAATACCGCCTGGTGTTTAATTGCTCCTACGAGAACATGGGCCAGAATCTGAACGACAAACTTTTGGCCGGTCCGACCTTGAACCCTAACTTGATGGAGGTGTTGCTTCGGTTCCGTCAAGGCAGGGTCGCTGTGTCGGGCGACGTAACAGCAATGTTCCATCAGGTGAGACTGTCTCCAGAAGACTGTCCGATGTTTAGATTTCTTTGGTGGGACGGGGAGCGAGATGATTGGTTGGTCTACCAGTGGCTAGTGCTTCCCTTTGGTGCAGCTTGCAGCCCATGCTGTGCTATCTTTGCCCTTCAGAAAGCTGCCAAAGATGGCAATGCAAAATACCCCTCCGTCGAGAAAACCATCCTTACTGAGACGTACGTTGACAACCAAATGGCCAGTCGCCATAGCGAAGACGAAGCAAAGGAACTTGTCCTGAGTACCAGACAGTGCCTCCACGAAGCTGGGTTTGAGATGGTCAAATACGCAAGCAGTCATTCTGAAGTGTTGGAGAGTCTGCCTGCTGAAGCTTGCTCAGATCGTCACATACGATCCCTCTCACTAGACAACCTGGGGCGTGATTTAGAACCAGCTTTGGGCCTAAGTTGGGACTGCAAGAATGATGAGCTGTGTCATCCCCTGAAAGTTCCTGAGAACCGAGTGCCTAACCTCACGAAGCGTATCGCCCTCCGAGTGCTTGCCAGTCAGTTTGACCCGCTAGGAAGCATTGCACCCTTCACCGCCCGTGCGAAGATGATAGTACAAGAATTGTGGATGCAGAAGTTGGACTGGGATGAGGTCGTGATGGATGATGACATCAGAGGGAGGTGGGAAGAATGGTTTGCAGAACTTGAGCACGTTCCGTCTATCCGGTTTCGACGGTGCTACACTCCTGCCCGAGTCGATAGTGCTACAGTCAGAAGATCCTTACATGTCTTCTGTGATGCCTCTGAAAGGCTGTATGGAGCAGTGGCATACATGCGGTCCGTAGATCCTCAAAGCCAAGTCTTCATCAGCTTCATCCTGGCCAAGTGCCGTGTGGCTCCCCACCGACGAACCTCTATGCCACGCCTGGAACTCATGGCAGCTCTGGTAGGCGCACAAGTGGCTCAGTTTGTCACTGAGACACTTGATGTTGACATCGAGTATGTTACTATGTGGAGTGACTCAACGACTGTACTGACATGGATACAGTCTGATTCATGTCGCTTCAAGGTCTTCGTTGGCACGCGCATTGCAGAAATCCAGACCCTGACAACTGGCAGTGAATGGCGTTATGTTCGCTCTGCAGACAATCCCGCTGATGACATTACCAGAGGACTCCCAGTTTCAGAGTTGGGTAATGGCTCCCGCTGGAATGACGGACCTTCGTGGTTACTCGCTGAACCAGATGAGTGGCAGAGCGAAAGCGCATCAGTCCTTGCTCAGACTCGAGCAACCTCGTCCACTGACCTTAGTGAGATGAAGACATCCGTCTTCTGTGGCCTGACTGTAGTAGGCCCTGTGGCTGGACTTGACTTCAGCAACCATCACAGTTGGACAGACCTGGTCAATTTTCTGGCAGGAGAAGTTTTTCCAGCAGATGGAAAAGAAGATGCAGTCATCACCCCTGAGCATATCCTTGAGGTGGAGAACCAGCTTCTTCGTCGTGCCCAAGTGGATAACTTCCAGGAAGATATCATTGCTCTTGAGAAGGGGAAGGAGCTGCCCAGAGATAGCCGCCTCTTAGAGCTTGCTCCCGAACTAGATGTCGCTTCAGGACTGATCCGTGTAGGTGGTCGTCTAAGAAGAGTGTCAAAGGATGTATCAGTGGACCTGGAACCACATCCCATTGTCTTAGACCAGCATCATCCGGTAACCAAGCTGCTCATCCAGGAAGCTGATAAGCATTTCGGACATCAAGCCGGTACCGAGCAAGTATTTGCTTATCTCCGACGACGCTACTGGATTATCCGAGGACGTGCTACTGTCAAGGGTATCCTCCGAACCTGTCCCGAGTGTCGGCGATGGCGAGCCAAGCCTCAGATCCCCAAAATGGCAGATCTACCTGAGTCTCGCTTACGACTACACAAACCCCCATTCTACTCCACGGGAATGGACTGTTTTGGTCCATTTCAGGTGAACATCGGCCGACGTCATGAGAAACGCTGGGGACTGATATTTAAGTGCATGACGACGAGAGCTGTTCATCTTGAGCTTGTGGAGTCTCTCGACACAGACCACTTCTTGATGGCATATCGAAGATTTGCCTCTCGTAGAGGTGTGCCTCACGAATTACTGAGTGACTGCGGCACTAACTTCAAAGGAGCCGAGACAGAGATCCGCCAAGCTCTAAAGGACATGGAACCAGACCTGGTTCAACAACTTGCCAAATACCGAGTCATCTTCAAGTTCAATCCCCCTAATGCACCGCATTTCGGGGGACTATGGGAGCGTGAGGTACGATCCGTCAAGACTGCCCTGCGTGGTGTGCTCGGCGACCGTACTGTTCCAGAGGTTGTGCTGCGCACAGTCCTCACTGAAGTCGAAGGAATCTTGAATTCCAAGCCCCTCGGCTATGCTTCTTCAGAGATTGCTGATGTGGATCCAGTCACGCCCAACATGCTTCTCATGGGGCGGCGGGAGCCTGCTCTTCCCATGGTCGTCTACGATGAGTCGGTGTTCAGAGGTCGCCGAACTTGGCGTCATAGTCAAGTCCTTGCAGATCAGTTCTGGCGGCAGTTCGTGCGGTCATACCTCCCTACTCTGCAAGTTCGCCAGAAGTGGAACCGCGAAACCAACAACCTTGCCAAGGGAGATGTTGTGATGATTGCTGATCCGCAACTGACCCGATCCCAGTGGCCCGTTGGTCATGTTGAAGAGCTGCTTCCAGGCAGTGATGGCAGGGTCCGCGTTGTAAACGTAAAAGTGGGCAACAAGACCTACAAGCGACCAGTTTCCAGACTTGTCCAATTGTCCAAGTATGATGAGGTTGCAAATGCTCCAACAGGGGTGTTACTTACCCAGACCCCTGTCACCTTTAGATTTTTCAGCCATGTTTACTAACCATGCCAAGTGTTCTTGTGTTTGTAACTTGCCAGTTGTTAGTTTAAGGTAAATGGTTTCCTGTATTTCAAATTTATGTTTAAAAATTTGTGGGCGGCCCTGTAAGAATCAGATCATGTAGGCAATAGAGGGCACTGTTGTGTTTATATGGTGCTGTGCCCTGGTACAGTTTGAACTATTGGTGGCGCTCTCATTTGGGACCATGTTAGATCAAATTGCCTACAGTTCATGAATACTCCATGTTGTGGCTTGAAGTTGGTGTAGTTTTCACCCTGTATTTTTCAGTCTAAGTTACCCAAACTGGGTGAGTTGAACCCTCAATTGTTCTTTATTGATTAAGCCTTTATATTTCATTTGATAAAGTGATTCTAAGCCTTTCATGTTTTCTAAAGTGCCTTATGTAATTTTGATAAATGAGTGTTCATGTCATCCTTTTTGCTGATTACTGTTGTAATCCTGTTTATTTGTATTTCAGTATAAAACCGGTCAAGATAATCACATACAGTCCAAACAAGAAGCAAGAACTGTGAAATAAATCCGGACCATTTATCGGCCAGAACAGGAAACAAATCAGTCTCACTTGCGTAGTATAAATTTACAATCAGTGACCCCTCCCGTTCCTTCAAGTCTATGTACAGAGCATGGTCAAAGCTGGTATCAATGACAGGATCTTTATCGAACAGAATATGATAGAGTAGACCGAGAAAGTACAGGCAACTGAAGAACCGATCGACCAAGATCATTTGTCCTTTGATATTCATGTTGTTTTTTCCCCTTATTCATGAAATTGCAAATGCAGGAACTGACTGAAATGCTACTGTAAGGGCGGGGCCGGGTGGGGCGTGACTCAACACAATAGTAACCCACACGGCACACCAGAGGATTCTCTCCACCAAATTGGTCTTTAATTCTGATTTCAGCGAGCGGTGCACAGGCCAGCGGCATGGGAGCGAGCACATTCGGGGAATGGCAAGTCACCGCTTGAGGGCGCTGTCACGCACTTCGCCAATATCACTAAAGTTTACCTGATCCTCACAATCTTCCAAAACAATTGAGTCGTCGCCCCCGACGACTGGTGGAGACCTAAGGTGGAGTTAGGCTTATACAAAAAGGTTAACACTCTAACTCTACAACATGCCAAACATAAACTTAAATGCAACGGTAACAAGGCGTTGAAAAGCGACAATTGTCCCTAATCAAATCAAGTCTACAGTTTGTCAAGTCTTTCCATTCTGGAGAAATCACTAGACAGATCCTCTCTTACAAATGCACATCCTGTCTCCCTTCTAGAACACGAACATTCATATTAACTAGAATTTGGTTGCAAAATTTAACAATGAATCATGTCTAACTGTGTGAAGATTCTTGATAGATTGTCATTGGCCAGACTCAACAACTTAGGTGAAATTAAGCCATTTACAGTTCAGGAGGTGTCTTTCCTCCAACAGTTCAGTAGTCAGAATCATCTGTGCTCTCGTGTTCAGTTTCCGGAGCTACTAATTGTTTGACACGGTTCAGAAGTCGAACGACCCCTGAGAATTTGTACCTGTTAGGTGGCTTTCCCTTGGTAGTGCGCCTCGACCGACGGATGGAGCTTGGAGCAGCTGCAACTTCCGTGGGAGGAGCCGGTGCGCTGGGAGGGCTCAGGTCCTCGGGATCAATGGGTGACGGAGCGGTACTGTTGCCTGGATCAAGTGTTCCCACGCTGGACATGGGCACATCCTCAGAAACATCTGCGTTGTCACCAACCAGCAAAGTCGATGGCCCTGGCTCATCTGCTGTCAGCTGTGCACCATCCACGGGCAGACTGGCATCATGCGTCTCCTCACATACGTCAGGTTTTGAAGATAGAAGGGGGTCACAACCACCAGCGGTGGGTGTCTGGCTGGTTGACTGCGGTGGTGCGGGATCTACCGTAGGCGGGTCGCTGTGAACTCTGTCCTTAGTTGGAGCTTCAAGGCCTCCAAGGCGGTTCGGAGCCAGGGTGAGTAACTTGCCCCAGTCATCTTCAGGACTATCAGAGGAGGTTGTGTCCTCTAGAACGCTCTCACTGGTAGGGGATGTTTCGTCGGTGGTGTCAGCTTCACTTGGCTCAGGAATGTCCCAAGGGCAGTGTTTTAGCTCACTGCGGTGAAGTACCTTCCGTTGACCCCTCGAGTTTTGCAGGATGTAGACCGGTTGGCCCTCGTATGGACGATCAACCACCATGTAGGGTTCAGGCTCCCAAAAGTCCTTCATCTTTGCTCGTCCTCGGTTGGCACGGTCCCTCACCAGAACATATTCGCCAGTGTTGAGTGGCCTCTCGAACACCTGCCGGTCGTACAGTGCTTTTCTCGCGTCTGCTGCCTTGTCAATGTTGGCAACTGCTAGTGTCCGGGCTCCCTCCAGGCGTTCCTGATGCTTCTTGACATAGCAGTCTACGGTTTTCCCCATAGTTTGCGGGTGCTCAACATTTAAGAGAAGGTGCTGTGGCAACCTGGCAGTCCTACCAAACAATAGATAGAAAGGCTCATATCCTGTTGCGCTGTGTTTTGTGTTGTTGTAAGCCATGACGAGGAATGGCAAGTGTTCAGTCCACCTGGCCTTTTTGTGGGGAGGCAGTGTCGAGAGTAGGTTGTGAAGGGTTCTGTTAAACCTTTCACACAAACAATTCCCCTGGGGGTGATAGGGGGTGGTGTGTGAATGTCCAATCCCGTAGATTCTGCACAGCTCTGCAACCACTTGTGCCTCAAAGCATCTTCCATTATCAGAATGTAGTCGAAGGGGGGCCCCAAAAGGGGTAATGAGATGCTTCACCAACGCCTTAGCTACGGTTGTCGCCTTCTGGTTTCGGGTGGGTACAGCCCAAGTGAACTTGGTGAAGACATCCGTCAATATGAGGACATTCTCGCAACCGTCTGTTGATGGTTCAAGGAGAGTAAAATCCATGGCCACCACTTCTAGGGGAGCTGTTGCGCGTAGTGTTCCGAGAGGTGGACGAGTCTGTCTGGTTGGCGGTTTAGCCACTGCACATCTCTCACACTGTCTACACCAGGCGTGGACGGTCGTCTCCATCCTCAGCCAGAAGAACAATGGATGGATCAGTCGTAGCGTTCTCTTCGCCCCGAAGTGTCCCATGTCGTTGTGAAAGGATGTCAGGATATGGTTGACTAGACATGAAGGAGTAACCAACCTCTCACTCTGCTCTCCTCCCGATAGCGTAGTTCGGCGAAACAAAACACCGTCCTTCAGGAACAGTTGGCCCCAGTGCTTGAGGACCAGGCTCACATCAGGGGGGTCATCTTCTCTCTCCTGTCTAGAAGGCTTGTGACCCCTCTCAACGTATGCAATTACTCGACGCAGAACAGCATCTTCCTCTTGTAGCCTTCTAAGCTCCTCTGAGGTGTATCCAGGAAGACATCGGCTACCCTCCTGGTTAGCCATTCGAATCTGGTGGGCCAAGGCTGGTGGAACATCTGTCCCTACACTGGTAGGACCCACGCAGCTGGCTCGAACTGCACAAGAGGACAACTCACTGACCTTGTCCTCCTGGTTCTCCATTTCATCCTTTGGGCACTTCTTGGGCAGCCTCGAAAGTGCATCTGGAGCTGAGTTACTTCTGCCTGTCCTGTACTCAAGTCGAAAGTCAAATGCTGCAAGTTGTTGTACCCACCGTAATTCAGTGCAGCTCAGGTTGGCCGTGTCGAGATACTTCAGTGGGTTATGGTCGGTGTACACCACGCACTGATTACCCATGAGATAATCCTTGAAAACCTGACACACGGCCCATCGTACTCCAAGCAATTCCAACTTGAACGAGGAATAGTTCTTGTCGTTACGTTCGGCAGGTCGGAGGGCCCTGGACGCATAAGCGATGACTCGGCGTGAGCCGTCTTCCTGCTGTTGTGACAGGATCGCTCCCAGTCCCAGTGAACTCGCATCCGTCTCGACAATGAATGGTCGCTCAAAGTCTGCAAACGCTAGAACAGGAGCCCTCAGTAGTGAAGTCTTCAGCGCTTGGAAGGCTACCCGTGCTGCCTCATCAAACTCCACCCTCTTTGTCCCACCTCTGGCCTTCTCCTTGCTATTCACTCCTCTCAGGTAGACAAGTAGGGGCCCTGCAATACTCGAGTAGTCTCGAACAAACTTTCTGAAGTAGCCCGTGAACCCCAGGAATGCTCGTAGTTCAGTTATGGTGGTAGGTTCTGGCCAATCCTTCACAGCAGAGACCTTATCGGGGTCGGGCTTGACACCCTGTCCAGCCACCACCAGGTGTCCGAGATACTTCACCTGCTGCCTGAAGAAGCTGCACTTCTGTGGCTTGATCTTGAGTCCATACTGTTGCAGACGTGAAAACACTATCTCAAGCCGCTCAAGGTGTTGTTCAAAGGTGGAGGCAAACACGATGATGTCATCCAGATAGATGAGCACACTGTCTAGTGCCTGGTCACCGAGGCAACGCTGCATGAGTCTCTGAAAGGTGGCGGGACTGTTACATAGGCCGAAAGGCATCCTCGTGTACTCAAACAGCCCGAAAGGTGTCACAAAGGCTGTCTTCTTGACATCACGCTCCTCCATTGCCACCTGGTGGTATCCTGAAGCTAAGTCGAGCACACTCAGGTACTTGGCACCGCCCAACGTCTGCAAAGATTCATCAATTCGAGGGAGGGGGAATGAGCTCTTCGCAGTCACTGTATTGATTCGCCTGTAGTCAACGCAGAGACGGATAGACTGGTCCTTTTTACGGACTACGACGATTGGGGATGCCCAAGGACTTGAGCTCTCCCGTATGACGCCAGCCTCAAGCAGCTCCTGTATGTGGGCTCTGACTTCACGATACTGGGAGGGTGGCAGCGAGCGATATCTCTGCTTGATGGGTGGTGCATCCCCGGTGTCAATTTGATGTTTCACAGCCTCCGTATAGCCAAGGTCCCGTTCTCCCTTCGAGAATATGCAATCATACCTGCTGAGAAGTGCGTCAAACTGGGCTCGTTCGTCTACTGTTAGGGGTGCCTCCACATCAACCACTTTGGGCAAATTTATCGCTGGCTCAGTGGGACGCGGAGACTTTGTACTGCTCCCGGTTCCTGTATCCGTCGCATTGAGAGGATCTCCCTTGACAGCCATCTCGTCCTCTTCGGCCAATACCTCTCCATGATGAAGGGTACCAATACAGCTTCGGCTTGGCAGGAGCACATCTTGTTCTCCCTCATTCATCAACACTACTGTCAGCTTGCCTGAGGATACTTGGACCACACTTCTTATGGTCTTCACACTGGCGGGGAGGTTTGTACCTTCATGTGGTTCCAGTATGGCATCATAATGGTCTCCACCTGGTGCTCGGCGGGCTGTGGCTCGGGCAATGACAGCTTCATGGGCGAGGATAGTGAGGGGAGCCCCACGGTCGAGGTATACACGGCCTATAGCACCCTCGATCTCCCGGAATCGTTGCTTTTTCCCGACCACTTGAAGTGTCTTCTCCCATACTGGTCTATTCTCGGTATTCAAGTGTAACTGTCGGAGGTATCTGTTTCCATGGTTGGCGACGAGTTGTGACCAGCACTCGGAAAGAATGTTCATGCCAACAATCCCTGGGGCAGCATCAAACAATTTGTCTTCATTTGTCTGTTTGATGACCAATACCAGCCGTGCAGGTATGGTAATCCCAAGTACAGTTGCATCACTCTCGAAACAGCCAACATAAGGAATGGCGGCCCCGCTTGCTGAAAGTAGCTTGAACTGTTCTGGTATGCTGGTCAGCCGCACCCCCTCTACTGCAAGGAACTTGTCAAAGTACTTCTGGGTAATGGTCGTCACCATCGATCCTGTGTCTAACAGACAAGGTATCGCTTGTCCTCCGAGGGTCACGTCGACGGCGAAACAGTCTGCTGCCGCCCGTGTCATAAAATTGTTGAGGTCACTTTCAGTCGAGCCATCTCTCTCCCCCCTTGTTGTTTGGCTCATAACAACAGAGGGAGCTAGTTTCCCTTCGGTGTACTTCCAGGGCGGCCATCTTGCGATCGCGCAGGCGGGCCCTGTGGGGTTGGTCGGTAGCGGCGACTGGGAGCAGGGCAACTACGAGCAAAATGCCCTGGCTGGTCACAATTGAAGCATCGTGGGGCTGGACCCGGAGTTCCTGGGTAGGTGTGTGGACTGCCGTTCTGCCAGTAGGGTTCAGCGTGCGCAGGATTAGGCCCTGGATGCCTCCATCTGGACTCAGGCTGTGGTTGGGCTGGTGGTACTGCATGATTTGTGGAGTTGGACATGGGTTGAGAGGTCATCAGACTGGTCAGTGTATTCACGGACTCTAGCATCTGCTCCATCTGTTTTTCCAACTTTTGCATAGGAGTGGCACCGACATTTCCCTCAGCTTCAATTACAGCAGAGAAGCCTCGTCTACTAGGGTTACTGGTACGACCCTTTTCCCTCTCCTCTCGTCTAAGGGCCCACTCCTTCGCTTCATTGAACGAGATTGAACTGTCACGGTCGACAAGGTCTCGACACGAGTGTCTCAACCCCTCATATTCGATCCCGTCGACGAACTGTTCCCTGATGATTAGGTCCGGCTGTTTATATAGGCCTGGGTTTTTTTTGATGAGCCTATGAAATAGCCCCTGTAGCTCCACGCTAAATTGCCGAATGGATTCATTTGGTTGTTGGCGCCTTTCCAAAAATTGGCGCTGTAGCGCACTGCTTGTGGCTGTCTCCCCGTATGATGACTTCAGGTAGTCGAGGGCCTCTCCTGCTTCCTTTCCTGCTGCCAACAGTGCCTTTACCTCCATCTTCGGGTTGCCCCGGAGATAGTCCAGAAGGAACTGACCCTTCTGGGCCTTTGGCACATTATATCGGTCAAGGGCGTGCTGAATTGCGGTTACAAACTCATCAACTGGAGGGGATTTTCCACTGTCATCCCTTCCATCAAATGTTGGCAACTTTCTTTCTGGGGCTATGACCATTTGTGGTTGTTTGTCGGCCAGGGCTTGTAGGTTCTCAACTGTCACTGGTTGGTTCCCAGCTTCACTCTTTTCTGGTTCCCGTAGTAGCACTGCAAATTCTTTTCCAGTTTCCCATCTGCCTGTTGGGGGGAGTACATTATCTGCAACGATGGGCAATACGACCTCGTCGCCATCCTCGTCTCGGTATGACAGCCCGGTAGCACGCTCAAAGCAGCCTCTCAGGGTCTGGATGGACAGTTTTCCATCAGTAAGGGTGAATTTCCTCACCTTGCCTCCTTTCGGTGCTCGAATTTTGATGCTCGAAGCCATCTTGACAATGCAGTAATAAGTACAGGTAACCTGCAGATAACTGGATCCCCTTGACTCTCCACGCCGCCAAAGCACCACTCGCTAATCGGAGATCCCACTTCTGACACTTGTAAGGGCGGGGCCGGGTGGGGCGTGACTCAACACAATAGTAACCCACACGGCACACCAGAGGATTCTCTCCACCAAATTGGTCTTTAATTCTGATTTCAGCGAGCGGTGCACAGGCCAGCGGCATGGGAGCGAGCACATTCGGGGAATGGCAAGTCACCGCTTGAGGGCGCTGTCACGCACTTCGCCAATATCACTAAAGTTTACCTGATCCTCACACTACCATACACTCTGGGAATGCAAAATACACCGGTCCAACGGCGCGACCAAGGAGGTAAGAAACACTCGCCATTACTGCAGTGTCCCCACCCGTATTTTGTCCAGCAAAAAAATAATTTACATCTGCTGCACTCTATACTGCAGGGTGTGCATCCCCTAATCATGGGACGTACACCTTGCAATTATAGAGTGCAGCGGAGTATAAATTCCTCAATTTCCGGACAAAAGGCAGGCTGGGACACTGCAGTAATGGCGGACAGTATATCATGCCATCTGATCGGTCTATACTTTCCGACATCTTTTGGGGCTTGTAATGAATGCTGTGGTGGTTTGTGAACGCTATGGATCCTGGAAGCTGATGAATGTTATTGTGGCTCATGAATGCTATCAGGTATACATGCTATTGATCATGGCAGTCCACTAGTCCTTTGCATGCTATATATGGTGCATTCGTTTAGCTCCCCCGGGTCAGCCCTTTCTGGGAATGGTCGTGTTTTACTGCACAAAAAAAACGAGAGAATGGGGACGAGGTTGACTGGTGTCGACCCGGGGAGCTAAACGAATGCACCAACTATATAGCACTTAATGCTATGCTATACAGCAGTCAAGATTGACCAGGTAAGGGTCGATAGGCTAATGGGAGACTTTTGGAGAGTCGGTCTTGAGTCAACAGCGCACGCGCAATCCGTGCTAATCCATGTTAATATTTCTAAACAATAAACTTGAATGACATTCAAACTCAAAATATTTGGGGGGGATGATAATACACACCATCCCCCCACCTAAAATATTGGGGGAAATACCCCCCCCCCCCCCCCACATCCCCCCCGGGATCGACACCCATGGAAACTACGAAAATTACAAATAATACAATCCCACTGTTCACCAAATTGATTGACCATCACCTTGATCTCATCCTCTGTCACTGTGATGACATCATCGACCAGGTCTCGTATGATTGGCCAGGCCACGTCTCCGACAGAGATCCTCATGCCGTCCGCTATAGTATCCGGAAGAAAATCCTGTCTGATGTGTTTCTTGGCAACAAAGGACTGATAACAATCATTGGCCAACTTGGGCTCCGCTGCGAATACCTTGATGCCCGGATGCAAGGACTGTTAATGAAATGATAATTCAGAATCATAGTTTATAATCAATAATTAATTTTATTGAAAAAAACTGAATGCAGTGAAATCTTATCAGTTAATAGAATTTCAGATTTTCAATATGCCCCATCCAATGATTGCCACTCATTTCTGAATTTGAAGATAAATTAATGAATTTTACAATCATCAAATAACCACAAGGGAAACTTACTGAATCTTAAGTCGGTCATTTTCCTTGTAGTTATTTGATGATTATATTGATTAAAAAACCATATCCTCTTTGAGTGATCCGTCCCCCACGTACTGTTTCTCAGGTTGCAGCATTGTGCTGCGTGTTTCGATAAAATGATCCTCGGGATATAGCGGTATGTGCATGTTTCATGGCTTCTGACTGCGAAACAGAGAAAAATAATTGACTATTAGGAACACTACCAACATTGGGCTAGGAAATTCAGTTGGTAGAGCACCGGTACAGTATTCCTGAGGTCGGTGGTTCGAATCCCGCTCCATGAGTTAATTTTACCTTAGCTGCCACTAGGATTCCTGATAGCATTCCTCCTCCTCCTACAGGCACAACGATTGCATCCAACTTGTTCTCTGTCTAGAGGAGAAACACAGGAACCAACAACAACAAGCAATTGTTAATCACCATAGGGCCACTTTGCAAAACAGTAACACCATATAGGCAATCCCTAAAAAGATACATTACAGAGCCATTACACAAACCTGTTCCAGTAACTCAGTACAGATGGTTCCTTGTCCTGCCATAACGTCAAAGTTCTGTGAGGTCGGTGCATAGACAGCACCCTTCTCCTTCACAATGGCATCTTTTGCAGCGATGCGGCCCTGTCATGTAAATCACATGAATTAAGAACAAGTCAAGGGTGCTTACAAATTCAAATGACTTTTACAGGAACCCTGAACCTTTAAACCTTTTTGAATCCATTATGACTTTTGTTTTCAAGTTATCATGCTGATGAAACCATCTCTATGGCTCTAGCATAAAGGACAAGGCTCTTTGACCATTTGATAAACAAATACATACAGGTAAAAACTAACTAAGAATCCTTTCATGGATTAAGTGTACACTGAAGGTGAGACAGTTTAAAGGTAGTATCATACTTTGGTAAGAGACCAAAACAGAAATGTTCACAGATTTACGTATAACTTATAGGATATGAAGATGGTGGTGGTAGAAACATACTATTAAAATGTTTCCACCTTAAATTGTGTATTTATCCAGAAATTAGTAAAACAACGATCGAAAATCTTTTTGATCTTTTAAAAGATAAAAAATAAAAGAGAAAACACTTAAGAAATACTGTGGCCGTTTTTCGATGTTTTCTCAAAAAGTGGGCAACGTATGGGACTGAAATTTTCACAGATTACTTTTACTGTATCTTCCTTGATATTTTTGCCCACGAATCTGTATTTTTTGACAAAAACCAAAGTATAAAGGTGAGCAACCAGCTTGCTATTGGTCAAGTCGGGTGGTTACACAAGGATGTCATCTTAAAAAAAAACATCCCCCACTCACCTGTTCTGTTGGCGGACTCAGTACGAGCTCAGCTCCGTATTCTTTGACTGCATCCTGCTTGCACTGTGGTGCAATGTTTGGCATGACGACGTACGCCTTGAGGCCTAGAAGGTTAGAAGCTAAGGCAACACCCTGGGCAAAGTTGCCGCTGCTGTGAGTGGTGATGCAGGGTCGAGGTCCGTCCTTCGTCTTCTCCAAAAGCTTGGCCAGGAAGTTGACTGCCCCTCTGTACTTTGAAGAGAAGATGAGAGAAATGCTAGTGAAATATTTCATCAACATTTCTTCTGCAGCAGACTCAAGGATTTGAAGAAATCTGGCAGGTAGTTAGCCAAGAGCAAGACAGATGGTAGCCAAGAGCCCCAAGATAGGTCTGTCATCATCAGTTCAAGATAGACAGGTACTCCATAGTCAAGAACAATAAGTTCAACAAGAATTTGACAGTAAGGAACAACAGGCCCTCATCTTTATGAAAACTCTGACAATGTTCTTAGGAAAGCACTACAACAAAAGTGTTGTGCGACATAGTTTAAAGGTAACCAACCATTGTTGAGTAAATAGCGACCTGAACTTGCCCCAAGCCATGCATGTGGGACACTGAATCTAGCTATCTCTGCATGATATAGTATCATCAAATAACCACAAGGGAAACTGACTGAATTTAAAGTCATTGAAAAGTAAACAAAGAAAAATTGACTGGAGCGGGATTTGAACCGGCGACCTCCTGAATACTGTACAGGCGCTCTACCAATGCAACTGAGCCATCCAGCACTACATTGGTGGTGACCCCAATAGTCAACTATCTTTGTCCGTTTGGCAGTCAGAAGCCATGAGACCACGCACACACCACCATATCCCAAGGATCATTTCATCGATACGCGCAGCAATGCATGATAGTGTCGAACATGCCAATTTGTTGGAACTTAATCCATCAGCTTCAGATACTGGGCCCTTACAGACAGGGTAAAATTTTATAAGAGTTGATTTCACTTATTAACAAAGAGTAATTTTCAGCTATGTTGTAGTGTGCTCAACATGTCCATATGATCAATTATCTTGCAAAACCTAGGAAAATTGGGAAAGGAAGTACCTTAAATGATCCAGTTCGTTGGAAGAGCTCACATTTGAAGAACAGACTTCGTCCCGCCATAAGATCCAGTTGCCGCGATGTCATCACAGGTGTCCGGGTAGTGTATGCCTTGATGCGCTGTTCGGCTTCTCTGACGTCATCGATGGTGAATCCTTGTTCCGGCAATAGACTCATACTGCAAATACTTTCATAAAATGTGCAGGAATAATTTATTAATTAAATCCAAATATAAACTGTGATAAGTTTCTCATCAAGAAAAAGAAAAACCGCTCACATTTATAGTGAATCCACGCATCTGTTGTTCTGTAGTCATTTGTATAATATTCAACTAAAAATAGCGCTCCGCACTTGCGCTTAAAATAGCACCGGAACTCAGACAAACATTGCAACCATGCAGGGGCGTTTGGATGTGCACGTGCATAATTATGTACAATACGTGTGTGAGACAATGTTAGTCTGACATCGGGGATTTTGTGACGTCATTAGTGTGGAGCGTTATTCAATATTAAACAATGACAAATTGACTGGAGCAGGATTCTCTATAGTCCATGCCTGCATCATGGAGGGTCTGTTCCTTTCTCCAATTACTATACCTCCTCAGTACAGGCTCCAGTCCATGCCTGGGGCCAATTTCACAGCACTGCTTAGCACAAAAATTTGCTAAGCATGGCATTTCTGTCTTAATAAGTACAGGGTTAACAACCAAATTTCATGGCTTGTGATTGCTTTGGCTGCTGTTCGCTGACCATTAATATCAACTTGTAATAGAAATTTGTAATGGCGGTTTATTGGGCAAGAAGTTTTTGTGCTTAGCAATTTTGTGTGCTTAGCAGCTCCATGAAATTGGCCCCTGGACTCCATAGACCCACACATGAAGTATGTCATGTACACGTGTATATAACTAGGTGCGTACTTACTTTCAGCTTATGCTCCTCGTTATTTTCTTGTCTAAGTTCATGGAGCCGACACTGTCTCAAACACTGCACACTCCACTTCTTTCCAGTTCAGTGGTTCCACTAATTCCTTCTTCCATAGACCACCAGATGTCTGTAACCGATCGGACCAGTGCCTGTTGCAGAGTAGGCCTATGTAATGTCATAAAACCATAAATTATAGAGGAATGCATGTGTATGTATACATGGTATAATTATGGTGTGCAAAGGTCAAAGTTCAATTTTAATGCCCAATTTTTTTTTGCGATGATGGTAAACCCCCTTCCTAGTGTTATGATCATCGCAACTAACACTTGTCAATAGTCACTCATGCAATATTCCAATAAAATAGGTTCTTTATAGGGGGCTATATAAATTATGGCGTTACCTCAGTTTAGTACACTCAGGTTAGCTGGTACCGAGACTCAGTTATAATATTTAGGTAAGTTAGATTACTGTACTAGCTGGGTACCAGCTACCCTGGGTGTACTAAACTGAGGTTACCCCTAAATTATAATGTCATGAATGTGAGTGGGGTTAGTGTCTTTAACTCCACCCATATTATTTTCAGTATTTATTTAGCTTCTTCTGTTCCAAAATGAGATTTGGTACTTAAGCAAATTTATTCATGGGTCCTGTAAACCCTAAAATGAACATAATTATTTCGGCAATATTTCAGTGAAAAAAAAAACAGTTCTTAGGGCCTACTCAAATAAATACTGAAAATAATATGGGTGGCGTAAAAGACACTAGGCTAGTAATGCCATGAATGTAATATTAGATCATGAAGATATCAGTAGCTGCAGTAACTGTAGCCCTAGCCTAGTATATATATTACTCCTGACGTTGATGTCCTAACTCGTATATAGGCCTATGACAATAACGTCAGGAGTACTGTTATAGGGGGGCTATAGTTACTATTACTACTACAGTACTAGTATGACTAGTAGGCCCAGGCGCGGTTCTAGAGTCAAAATTTTGGGGGGGCTAGAAGAGCCATTATTTTTTTTGGGGGGGGCTAGAAGACCCAATATTTTGGTTTCTTCTAACACTCGCTTCTGCTATGTCTTATTAGGGGTCGAAAAACATGCACAATATAGCCCACACAACGCGTTTTTTATGTATTTGGCGCTTAATAACTGAAAAAATCCAGTATTTTCAATATTTTTTTTTTTTTCACTTGCATTTTTTTGGGGGGCTAGACAAAAATTTTGGGGGGCAACAGATCCCCCCCCACCCCACCGTAGAACCGCGCCTGAGTAGGCCATAGTACTATTAGTAGTAGTAGGCTAGTTAGTAGTAGCTAAGAAGAATGCAGTAGGCCTAACGTTAGGCCCTAAATTTTTATAAACAGATCCCCTCGGCCCTAGCCATGCTAGCCCTAGCTGCAGTAACTGTAGGTGAAGCCCTAAATTACTCTTGACGTTGTTGTCGTATATAGGCAACAACGTCAGGAGTAATAGGGCTACAGTTACTGTACTTCTAGATCTAGAAGGCTACTCCGTGAGCTCACGGAGTAGCCTTCTAAATCTAACTTAGAAGTACAGTTACTGCATCTTTGCTAGCCCTAAGCTAATAAGTTACAAGCCTGAAAATGCAGAAATCAAGCTCAAGTGCTCCAATTCGATTCCATAAAAGCACCTGCCGGTTACTACACATGTCAAAGATGAAAAAGTGGTAGGCCTACTTCAGTGGTACTTACGATTATTTTTTGGATTGCAATAATAATTTTAATACTAATAGGCCTAGTTCGAACATGCACTGGGTTGTGACTTTGAAAAACCTCCCGCGCTTTAGCAATGAGCCCATGTACAAACCATATTACGAAGTCTGGGAACTTGACCGCATATCACTGGCTATGCCAAATATATTAACGACTGTTTTATGATGCAGTTTGTCTTATGTTAACTCGAACGCCATGTCGGTCCACGCAAGGTACGCCACTTGCCTGCAAACGTACCATAAAACAGTCGTTGATATATTTGGCGTATAGTCAGTGACATGTGGTCAAGTTCCCAGGCTTCGTAATATTGTTTGTAAATGGGCTCATTGCTAAAGCGCGCGTGAGGATTTTTCAGAAGAGTCACAAACTCACACAAAGTGAAGTCACATCTTCAAGTTCAACATTGCAATCAAAAAAATAATCGTAAGTACCACTGAAGGGGGTTTGTGTGCTTAGCTTTAGTCCACAAGGTTTTTTTAGACCCCCATTAGTGCCTCAAAAAATCAAAGCCCTGCCCTCTTTCCACAATCGTAACCTGCTAAACTAATTTTGAAGAGGATAGTCGTAGGCCTAGTCGTACTCGTACTCGTAGGCATGTCATTCATTGTCAAAATTGTTTGTTAACAAGGCCATAGGGGGGGGGGGATTGTGGGTTAACGGGTACTAAAACTATAAAGGAAAGGAAACTACTATTTGAAAAGTAACTTACCTACATATACTTTGTTGGTCTCCTCCTCTATATTACCAAGCTTAAATTTTTGGAAAGAGGGCAGGGCTTTGATTTTTGAGGGAAATTATGGGGTAAAAACGGTTACCAAGATTGTAAAATTTCACCGCCGCACGGACGGCCGCAGACGAGAATAGTCTGGTTTCCACTCTGACATTTTGAGGACTCTTGGTCTGTTGGGTCTGGGCACTAGACTAACCAGACCAGACAAAATGGCCTCACGCGATCAGACGGTCTGTTTTAAAGTTTACAAGAAGCGCGTAAGAAAATTGAATTTTAACCCTGAAATGTTTAACAAATTTCAACAATGTAGGCTTTTAAGGACCCAGAAACAATTGCTGAAAGTCAAAAGTATCATTGTTGAGGAGTAGAAGTTAGTTCAGAGCCAAAAAAATCAATGTGTTTTGGGATCCCGTTAACCCACAATCGCCCCATGGGGCTTACATTACAAAATACAAGGTCAACGACTATAAAACTGAGTTTTATTATAATTATTAGCAGGTTATGTTTGTGGAAAGAGGGCAGGGCTTTGGTTTTTTTAGGTAATGGGGGTCGGACAAGTCGACCGCGAGACAACTCAACTCCGGAGAAAGACAAGTTGACTCCCCTCCAAGACAAGTCGACTGCAATGCTAGGTTGGTTGGCGCGACGAAATAATAATTATGGGCCTGTTTGTTTCGGACGAATCCTGCGGATCCGGATCCCATTTTAGCGTACCCTGCATAGGAGAAGGATCCCAAAATATCGGATCCTTTGCGTGAAACAAAACAGGCCCTATGTGAAGGCCGGCATGGCCAACAAGAAGAATGCACGACGGTGCCGGCAAAATATATTCTTCCAAACAAAAATGGCCCACTGGACGCTTGGCCCACCCACTGGCCGTCTGCCACGGCTAACCTGACGTCATGGCCCGCTGCTAGTCTATCTTTTACAGACCAACGAGCAGCCTTTTGCTTCCTATTTACTACTAAGAGTAAGACTAATTATCAGAATAGCATTTTCCGTGTCATTTTTTATTCACATATACATTTTTGTTTATATGATTATTGTTTCGTCGTGCACAACAGCCTAGCATCACAGTGGCATAGATAGAGTTGACTTGTCTCGAGTCGAGTTGTCTCGCGGTCGACTTGTGTGACATTTGTCACATTTAATATAGGGCTACAGTTACTACAGTTATACTACTACTGTTGGTCGACTTCAGTTCTGTGAGTTTTGTGACAATGACGTTTGATTCTCTTTTCTTAGCTAGGAATGTGTATATATAACAAGTGCCAATATTTCAGTAATTGTGGACAAGTGGTTCCTAAAACTATAGCAACAAGCAGGTAAGACAATTTGACTTTTTTACTGAAATTAATTTCTTAAATCTATGGTTTTAAGGACTGGAACGTTTGCTGAAATTCAAGAATATTGTTTTGGGAGTAGTAGAAGCTGTAAAAAGTTGCTTTCCTTTCATTAGCTTGATACTAGAAACCACTTGTCCTTTCCTTTATAGTTTTGGGAACCACTTGTCCACAGTTTACCAATATTTCTTCTTGTTGATAATGTAGTGCACCTCCATCATTGACGTTCGACCAAGTTCAGATTTAGCTTGAGTTACAAGTTGTATTCATATTCTCTTTTCCAGGCTTTGTCTTCTTGTGCGACAAGGAATGATTCCTGATACTTTTGACTGCATTTTTGCTCATTTTCATTCAGGAGAAATTTAATTGAAAAATAGAAAATGCTTGGCCGGGTGGCTCTCGCAGTTGTTGTTTTGGCAACGATAGCCTGGAGGTTGGGGTTGAGATGGGAGGACATTGGCTCGGTAATTACAGACAATCTGAAGAGGGTAACAGTAAGACCAGATCACCAAGGCCAAGGAAGGGGTGAATCACCACCGCAGCCCCCTGATGATCATCCCATGAGACTGCTTACCAAGGAGGAACTAGCTCAGTATGACGGCAAAGAGGGAAGCAAAGGTCTGTACCTGGCTGTCTTCGGCCAAGTGTTCGACGTAGAGAAAGGGGCCAGGCATTATGGACCGGGAGGCGGTTACGAGTTCTTCAGTGGACGGGATGCCACCAGGGCGTATGTTACCGGTGAATTCAATGAGGAAGGATTGATCGAGGATGTAGAGGGGTTCAGTCCTCAGCAGATGATGGAGGTGGATACGTGGGTGGAGTTTTACAGGAAGGAGTACACCCCTGTTGGTGAGTGGTAGAGGTCAGTCGCTGATCTTGTTCAACCAACCAACAAACACTGAACTTAACTTGTATATTGGCTATTCAGTCCAGATGAATGCCCTAGCTGTTGTCTGTATTGTATATCTCATTTCACTACCCCTTTCCTTATTCATTTTTAGTAAGCATGTTAAGAGCCTTCCTGAATCCACCAATACACAACAAGAAGTTGATACTCTAGTGCCTGAGAAAACAAATCACGTGTTGATTCTCAGGTGGGCTTCTATTACATCTACACTATCGTGATGCTGTATAGAATTGAATGCATTACCGGTACGGCAGTACATCACCAGGTGTCGATTTCACTAACGCTTTGCGATCATCGCTAAAGACCAAATCCATTGCTAAACCCAAAATAAAACGCTTCATTGCGTAGCAATTTTCTGTTTAGCGATGGATTTCATAACTTGAGTTACAATCGATCGTACGGCTTCTGGAAATCAACCCCTGGGCTACTAGTTTAAAAATGGATATCTTCAGCAATTCTGGAAAGGGGAATCCTTGTTTAAATTGTATGATTTGTTGAATTTTAGCATGTTCTTTCCCTTTTTTGACTTTCAAATATAGGAAAACTAATAGGGAAGTACTACGATGCCAAGGGAGAGCCCACTGAGGATTTGAGGAAGGCGGAGCTGGTTTTGGGGGAGGGGCGGAAGGAGAAGGAAAAAGAGGAGGAGCTTAATAGACGCTACCCTCCGTGCAACTCGTCTTGGAAGCAGAGGGAAGGCACTAAAATTTGGTGCTCGGAGAAAAGGTGATTTTGAGAAAATAAGATTTGACTGCGAAAATGTCTATTGTCAAATACTAGGAGGGCCATATAACCCCTTATAGATGCCATACCTAATAGGGTCCCTAATAAGGCCTAAAAAAAAAATGTGTTGTGTTGCCCTCAAGTGGAAAAATTAATTTTTTTTAAATTTTTTTTTTTGCCAACTTTCAAACATTTTAGAATAAATACAGGATGTATGGTCACCAGGGATTATAAATCAACGGTCTTGGGTCGTTTTGAGGAGACACACTTTTTTACTGCTAAATCTTACATTTTCTGTCAAAAATGGCGAGTTTTTATACTTTAGGACTCGGGGAAAAAAAAAGAGAAAAAAATCCTGACCCAAAGTTTTGGCATTTTACAGTCGGTCGTTTTTTTTTAGGCCTAATGTACTAATGTTTCATTTGTTGTTTTGTGCAATTGTCCTTCTATCAGTGCACATGTACATGTATTTGGTAAACTTTGCCATGTTAGCCATTCATTGGAAAAACAATTCTCATTTAAATTTGAATGTTATTATTTTGTTGTTTGTCCCATATCCACAGCGGTGGAATACAACGTGACTGGGTCGGTCTCCCTCGTCGATACTTCATTCCAGGATCAACCAACTGGCGTTGTGTCTGTGTCCATGATCGCGACTTAGACAATCCCCACATGAAACTCTTTGATGGCTGTGGTGCCAAAGACGTTGCCTGTTTCATGGATAAACAGTAGGATTCAATTTGCCATTCCCAGTGGAATGGGATTTCAATATTGACTGCTATCACTCAAGTAGATCGTTCACTATGACACACTTCACCAGTCAATATTTGTGTTCTATTCCATGACTCGGGGACATCACCCATAAACAGGTAAGCCTAAACAGTAATCCGAGCACACGGTTTTGAATGGCGCCCTCTTTTGATTAAAACAAGAAACTGTGGTGGTGTTTATCTATGCAAATGCACTATATTTCCGGCTCGGTACGTGTTGCGCAATTTATTCCTGAAAGGAACACGGAGTTAGAAGAATCTTCGGCATGGACAACATGTCCCGGATTTCCCCACTGGTCTTTTGCTCATGATTAGCTTTCCGGCTTCCCGGATTTCAATAAAAGATGATTGGCGGTGTAATGTACCGCTACCAACACAGTTTTTCTTTTTAATCAAAAGAGGGCACCCTTCAAAAACTTGTGTTCGGATTATAGACAAGTAAATACACTGGGCATGCCAGTAAACAACAAACATACAGACAGATGGACAAACAAAAGGCCACTTCCCAAAAGTGTCTTTGAAAAGTTCAAAAATAATTTGGAGAAAAATAATTTCTGTTCAGTCTTTCAGTAATTTCTATTTATCTTTATTTTCAATTTTACAGCTCGTCATCAAATTATCAATACATGTATATACATGGTTCTACAATACACTATTGTGCCACACTTTTTAATTAATTTTTTCCTGTGTTTAAAGGTAATATCATACTTTGGTTTTTGTCAAAAAAATGCAGATTCATGGGCAAGAATATCAAGGAATATACAGTAAAAGTCATCTGTAAAATTTTCAGTTCCATACAGTGCCCAGTTTTTGAGAAAACGGCCACAGTATTTCTTAAGTCCTTTCTCTTTTATTTTGGATCTTTTAAAGATCCAAAATAATTGTGGTCACTGGTTATACTCTTTTCTGGACAAATACAGCATTTCAGGCAGAAGAATGTTAACGGCATGTTTCTACCATCACCATCTTTATACCCTGTAAGTTATAGGTAAATCTGTGAAGATTTCTGTTTCGGTATGCTACCAAAGTATGATACTACCAAATTATATGTTTGCTTTTTGTTCCTGTTTTTTTGTTTTATTTTTATTCTGTATAATTTGATGTTATGTATTTTGTAAACTGTCAAAATGACTGAACCAGTACTAATGCAGATCATATTTGTATATTTTGGGGTTTTTTTATCGGGCAATATGAGTAAGTGCACATGTAGGTGGTTTTTTTTAGTCTTATCTGCTCTGTGCACCATTGGTTGAGGCGCTATTTTGTAGTTCTTCCTTTGATTGGGAAGGGTGGAGTCATAGGAAATGCTTGTACAAGCTTACTTGTATTCAAGCTTATTGCTGCAAATTAGGTTTGCCCTTCACCAACGTGGATGAGCACTGTATACTCAGTGCTTGTGAGAGCACATGTGATTTTTTCTCACGTGTTCTCACAAGCACTGAGTATACAGTGCTCATCCACGTCGGTGAAGGGCAAACCTAATTTCCATATTATCTATTTCCCGACTAAAATCATTTAATATTCATGATTTAGTGCGGTACCCGCAGCGATATTGGATTTGATTCACCCTGCAGACCCCAGCTAGCTCGATGGCCTAGCAGGTAAGGCATCTGCACTAGGAAGCAGGAGGTCAGGGGTTCGAATCCCACCTGAGCAAGCATGTGATTTTTTCTCACGTGCTTTCACAAGCACTGAGTATACAGTGCTCATCCACGTCGGTGAAGGGCAAACCTAATTTGCATATTATCTATTTCCCGACCAAAATCATTTAATATTTAAGCTTTAATATTGCTATTGATCGTCTTTTTTTTTCTCTTTTTTTTTCTTTTACACTTTACTACAAAACCTCAGCCAAGGCTCCAGCTTGGCCTGCCCTCTGTTGTCTAAAAGCTTGTAATACAAGTTTGTACTATTCAGTGAAGTCATAGCTCTCTTTTTCTGTACATGGAAAATAGAGTAAATAAAGCTATGCATGGTGGAAGTACTAAATAAGGTAGGTTTGGTTCTGAGAAGAACCGATGGCCTTAATAACACTCGATGTATTGTTCACTGTTCAGAACAGTGTGCTCTGTTCGTCTTCAGGAGGGTAAAATTGCATGGTGTTACCGCAACCCTACCTGAAAATAGAGTACCGGTATCTACCATGAAACCATTGCCAAATGTCTTGATGCTTATTTCATGAAAATGGATGCGAGAAAGCCAGAGCCAGAGCCAGAGCCTAAAGCTGAGGTTTGGTATTTAAAGGGCCTTAATAGCGGCTTTGGATATGAAGGGAGATACATGTACATTGAAATGCATGGACCCAATATTCTACAAGGTGGCAGTACATAATTTTATGTTTAGTGTGTAAGTGATTACAAGAAACAAGACAATCTTTAATTATCCCTTATTTTCCCTAGTATTTTTTTTCCTGATGCACAGCAGATCATTATATTACATTTGTAGTGGAAATGGCATTTTTGGGGTGTTTATATTATTTTATCTCTACATGTATTTACAAAAAAGCAGAAGATATTTTTTTCATTAAATACTTGAAAAAATCATGTTTGTCACAATTGTCGCAGTCGGTATTTAGTGATTTTATTTTCTAGCTAGTTTGGCACATTTACAAAATAAATCATGGCATTTGTATGGTACAACATCTACACAGCTAGCATCTACACATTTTGCCTTAGCATTTTTTGCGCCCCCTAAAAAGTGGCGCCCGGGGCATGTGCCCCTGTTGCCCCACCCTAGTTACGCCACTGGAATTAGTCCATTATGTACACATTACCCTAACCACACAAAAGTTGTCACAGTTCACCTTATGGTATTGTTGGACTAGCCTGTTAAAGGTCTGTGCAGTTACAGACCAGGTGCCGATTTCACTAACATTTTGCGATCATTGCTAGGCCCAAATCCATCGCTTTTAAAACGGAAAATTTCCTACACAAAGTAGCGATCAATTTTCCGTTTAGCGCTGGATTTGGGCTTAGCGATGATCGCAAAGCATTAGTGAAATCGGCCCCTGTGATACTTTAAAGGTACTATCATACTTTGGTTTTTGTCAAAGAATTACAGATTCATGGGCAAAAATATCAAGGACGATACAGTAATAGTCATCTGTGAACATTTCAGTCCCATACGGTGCCCACTTTTTGAGAAAACAGTGGAAAACGGCCACAGTATTTTAAGTCTAATCTCTTTTATTTTTGATCTTTTAAAAGATCAAAAAGATTTTCGGTCGTTGTTTGACTAATTTCTGGATAAATACACCATTTCAGGCGGAACAATTTGAACGGTGTTTGTCTACCACCACCATCTTCATACCATGTAAGTTATATGTAAATCTGTGAACGTTTCTGTTTTTTGGTGTCTTACCAAAGTATGATACTACCTTTATAGATTGGAAACTCTGGAGGCATTGGTCTGCATGTTGTCCATGTATCTAGTCGTATGGAGACGCTGTGATCTCCTCGATAATAATGTGTGTTGCACTTTTCCATCCAGTGTAACAGTCATAGTAGCCATATCCTGCACAGTTACCCACTCTCAGACCTATTGAGTAGCTGCCAGATGATAAACCATTGCAGTATCCTGGAAAAGGGACAATCAATCTTGAACATCAATGCAAGAAAGATTTGAGGTTTTGTATAGTGACAATTTGTATGTGGATCAGTTTGCGGAAACACCATGTATAAAGAGTCGTTCGTACTTTCGCACTTCTATTTCATTTGCACTTCTCGTGAGGTCTCGTTGAGACCTCACGAGAAGTGCGAAAGTACAAACGATTCTTACATGGTATTTCCGCAAACCGATCCACAAACATCAATGCAAGCATCAACAATTATCTTCAGGAGAGTAAAATAATTATGACAATCAGCCTGGTCGTTGTTTGTTTCCATGTAAAACTGAGGGTTTATTTTGCTGCTGAGTGAAGAAGGTTTGGTGTGGGCATGATGGAGCCATCACAAACTGAATCTTGAGCAAAGATCCTATAGCTGCGCAAGATAAACTACTCTTTCAAAATCATGCGCAACCAGATGAAGTATGCACAGACAGCCATTTTAGTATTAAGCCAAATTGACTGTTTTCATTTGGTGTGTGGTTCTGGCTGAATAAATAATAAAAATAGGCCTTAATAATGATTATGAAAATTATTTGGTTGAAAGTTTTATCTTACAACAGTTGAATTTGACGTTAATAACATCAAATGATAATTCACTTTTTGGGCTGAGTAAGCTATCTTGCGCCGCAAGTGGCACTATACTATCTTTGATTCTGAGTGATGGCACCAGCTAGTGCTACGACAAATGTAACAGATTAACAGCCAGTGGCAGAGGATTTTTTACTTGGACTCTCAAATGTTTCAAATTGATCCCTTGTATCCTGAATAATTCTTCCAACAATGACTGGATGTATGATGGCCTTGAAGTGCCATACTTGCTTGACCTTCATTTTCGAGTTTTGAAACTCGGGTTTTTGCTATTGAAATTTGATTTGTATCGAAATGAATAACGTGACAAGAAATGCAGACAAACATAAGTTTGTTTCATTTTGAAACATAAACCAATTCATTAATCAAACAGTCCTTCTTGAGCAACACACTTTGCTCAATTGAGAAATTAAATGCTTGGGCAAATACTAATAGGCACAAGTGAGGTTTAGTTTTGTGTTTGATAGCTTTGCATCTGAGGCTGTATACCCCTTGAAGGGGAGATTGTTCCCGGGGTGACAAATTATGCGACCCAGTGACCAGGAACAATATAGCAAAATGAGGAATAATTGCACTTCCCGACCATCATCTAATTTACTCTATGAGAAGGGCACTATATCGCTTCTCTGGCTTTTGGCTTAGATAATAATATTAATAATAATAAAAGCAAACATTTATACCGCGCTTAATACTACGTTTCTAAGCGCTAAGTTGTGCTGTTGTCCTTGTAGACTAGCATTAGGTGAAACAAGGGCAACCGCACCAAAATACAGAGAACAGAAATACAGGTAGAAAACACAACTGACATGGAGTGTTCAAACATAAAGTAGCCAAAATACAAAAGAAACTAGCAGAAAACAACATAAATTTTGTGTGGACCAAGCAGCAGATTGGGGTAAGATACTAAGATTGTTACAGAGATTTGTATAAGTGGGCTTTTGCTGTCAAAAATTTCCATATTCCCTAAGATCCTCACAAATCTCAATGGTTCCAGCGGAACTTACCAAAAAATACCCGAGGTCTGTGCAAGTTGTAGTTGCTGTAACCACCGGCATAGGTGACCGCCTCGATCTTCTCTGGATTGGAGCACTCATTACCATTGAAAGTAATGTACCAGCGGCAACATGCTGGATTGTTGTAGGCTACGCGAAGATTAGCAGAAATTGCCACGTACAGGTAGGTATCCGAGTATTCTTTGGTAAAGGAACACGTCTGTATAATAATATGTGCAAAGGACATGAGAGATTGGTCTAGTGAAGAACATAGAGCATGCACCCAGAGACCTTCGATTCAATTAGTTTGGAGAGCCCCTTTGACAGAAAAAAAAATGTCTTTTGGGCATTCCTTCGTGAGCTGATTGGATTCTTCTATAATTATTCACGGTTTTTGTTTGTTTCCTGTTCTACTGAAAGTGTTAATTGTTGTCCTTGTAAGTTGTAACTTGTTCTTCCCGAGAAATGAAATAAACACCAAAAAATACCTTATTCATACCCATTATGCCCTACACTTATTTGTATAATTAACAATCATTACCATAACAGAAGATGGGACCTTAGGGAGACTTTCCCATATAGGTCGTGCACAAACTTTACCTATTTCTAAACATCCTCCAAACCAGTGAACTTGAGATTGACATATGTTCATATTGGGAGTATTCTCTGTCTTCGATTAAAATATGGACTGAAAAAAATATGTCTTTAAAAGGTAGCTGGTACCTTAGGGTGACATCGAAATGTCTCCCTAAGTCCCGATGTCTCCCTAATGTTCACGTTTATACGCTAACGTGTCTCCCTATACCAATTATGTGGGTGGGATTTCCTGATTGGTTAAGTGGTATCCACTTCTAGCCAATCAGGACTGCCCACCTGCGCATCCCATCCATACTTAAAGGCATTGCATACGTTTGGTAATGACTCTGAAAATTTATGGCAATAAAAACTTACTTGGTGAGAAGTACAGCTGCTTTGGATAGTATAATGCATATTGAGAAACGTTCAATTCGAAGTACCGCGGTTATGGAAAAATATGTCACTTTTTATCTCCAAAAAACATGAATCTGAGAAGCGTTATGGCCGTAACGCTTCTCAGCTATTGACTAACTGTTCTCTGGCGTGAAATAACCGCTCTAGTTTGTCGCCAAAATCTCAAAAACGCTACCACCTTTTGAATTGAAACTTTCACAGGTTAGTTTCATGGTATTATATACAATTATATTGGTTTGAAACAAACAGTAGGCTCAAATTACCAAACGTATGCAATCCCTTTAAAGGTAATATCATACTTTGGATTTTGTCAAAGAAATACAGATTCATAGGCAAAAATATCAAGGAAGATACAGTAAAAGTAATCTGTGAACATTTCAGTCCCATACGGTGCCAACTTTTTGAGAAAACAGTGAAAAACGGCCACAGTATTTCTTAAGTCTAGCCATTTAGTTTTGATCTTTTAAAAGATCAAAAAGATTTTCGGTCGTTGTTTTATTAATTTCTGGATAAATACACCATTTCAGGCGGAAATATTTTAACGGTAGGTTTCTACCAGTATCATCTTCATACCCTGAAAGTTATATGTAAATCTGTGAACATTTTTGTTTTGGTCTCTTACCAAAGTATGATACAACCTTTAAAGTAAAGCCCTCCCACCGTGCCTACCAATACCGCCGCGGGCCCCTTTAAAGTTTTCTTCGCATTATTAAAAAGAAAGCCCAAGTTCCATTGTTGAGGATTAATCAGAAGCAAACTGTTGGCTCATCATATCTGAGGAAGGCTCATCGCTATCTGTATCTCTCACCCTGACTTCAGCATTATCCTGTCCGTCATCAATCATCCACCACGAGCACTGCCTCCAGTTAGTCGTTGCGATGCCAGCAGGTCCTAGGTCGCCCTTTACCCCTGAGGGACCCGGTGGTCCGGGCGGTCCATCGTTTCCCGCTGAGCATTCCTATAGCAGTGAAAAAAATACACAATAATAATATCACTTATAGTATACATGTAATAATTTATGTAGCTTGAATGTCTTCTAAAAGTCCCTATAATACAATTTTGAATTGACTGGCAGCATTACAAAATTGAGTCCACTTCGAGTCTTGTTAATTTTCTCCATGAGTAGGACTGGGGGCCTGTTTGTTTCGGACGAATCCTGCAGTCTGGATCCCATTTTTCGGATCCACCTCCTATGCAGGGTACGCTAAAATGGGATCCAGATCCGACGGATTCATGATCCTTTGCGTGAAACAAACAGGCCCTAGAATAATACCAACCATTTATCTGGACTTGAGTTCGGTTTACCGTCAGATATTCAAACAGTCTTGGCATCTACAATGATCATTGTGTCCGTCCAGACTGTTACTTCTTAACGACTGACAACATTAACCATGCATGGGTGTCGATCCCGGGGGGATGGGGGATATGTATCCGCCGCCCCCAATATTTAAGATGAAGATGGCGTGAATTATCATCCCGCAATATTTCGAGGTTCAATGGGAATCAACGTCCTTTAAAGGTTATATCATTCTTTTAAAAGATCAAAAAGATTTTCGGTCGTTGTTTTACTCATTTCTGGATAAATACACCATTTCAGGCGGAAACAGGTTTCTACCATGCAGCAGCATCTTCATCCCCTAAAAGCAGTGGCGCACCCAGGGGGGGGCTCGGGGGGCTTGAGCCCCCCCCCCCCAAGAGGGTCCCTGAAAAAAAAAACCGAAAAAAAAGAAGAAAAAAAACGAAAAAAAAAGGGGGAAGGAGAGGGAAAGGGAGAGGAGGAAGGGGGGGGGGAGTCACAAAATGTTTTGTGGGAGAAAAATTTTCTTTGAGCCCCCCCCAAGACAAAATCCTGGGTGCGCCGGTGCCTAAAAGTTATACGTAAATCTGTGAAATTTCTGTTTTGGTTCCCACTTTTTGGAGAAAACAGTGAATTAAGACGCTCACGATATAGTAAACAAAAACAATTTTTTCACCGGCGTTATTTCTTTTCTTTTAGATTTCAAAATTGTTTTTGGTCATTGGTTTTACTGAAGAAAAAAAATAATGGCATGTTTCTACCATCACCATCTAAATGATCTTTATACCTTGTGATTATAATTATTGTAAATCTAAATTGATTTGATAATATGATTGAATAATTGAAATTGATTAAATAACAGGAACCCACCATGTCTGTAATAACATTTCTTTGATGCATAATTTGGAAATTAAGGATTCCTTGGACCCGTCCAACAACTTTGCTATGATGACCGATACGTTTAGAGATGTCATTGGGTATAGCGACATTAGGGCCTGTGATAAGCTTTCCTGACACCGGAGACTCAACTCGTATACCCCAGCCTGAACTTAAAGGTTGCATCATACTTTAATAAGAGACCAAAACAGAAATGTCCACAGATTTACGTATAACTTTCAGGGTATGAAGATGATGCTAGTAGAAACCTATATACCGTTAAAATATTTCCGCCTGAAATGGTGTATTTATCCAGAAATTAGTAAAACAACGACCGAAAATCTTTTTGATCTTTTAAAAGATCAAAAATAAAAGAGAAAAGACTTAAGAAATACTATGGCTGTTTTTCACCTTTTTTTTCTCAAAAAGTGGGCACCGTATGGGACTGAAATTTTCACAGATGACTGTCGCTGTATCTGTCTTGATATTTTTGCCCATGAATCTGTATTTCTTTGATAAAAACCAAAGTATGATACTACCTTCAAGCCCGCCCGAATTTCAGGCCCACTCATCACATTACCTCTAACACGAGGCGTCGTTTGAAGGTATCAACCTGCTCAGACTGCACGGACGAAGTCTTCAAGGAGATCATCAAAGCCACCAACACCAGCCACAGACTCTCCATCTTCAGTAACTTCTCAATTTTCTTTGAAGTTGGGTCTAAGTTCGGTGAAGAATTATATCCATCAAAATGGCGAAGTAGGCTGTGACTGGGATGTTGATATTGATTATACTGCAATGGACTTTGTGGACACCGAATCAATAATGCCGAGCATAGAAGATTATTCCAAATCGATGATTATAGATTGTTCTTTCTTAACCTCGCCCATCTGTGAGACCTCCAATCGATTTTGCTGCCGGCGACTCTGTACACTTGGAACGGGAATATATTTACCGAAAGAGGAGGAAAATTCTCACACAAGCAAGGGAATGTACTGTACTGCTTGCTTGAATGAAATAATAATAAAGAATGGTTGTTATAATTATGCGGCAATTATTTGACACAACCCCGTCCGAGTTCATTGATAACTTGTAGGCTGAGAACTTCAGAACTTGAAATTGATGCCAACTTAAGCTAGAAGATGCACAACCTATTAACCACATCAAGGTTTTGGGCCCCCATAGGCTAGCCATAATTATTAATAAAACCAATCAAACCGGTCCGTTAATCCAGAAAAACAAAAGAACAAAGGGACAACAAAGGTTCTTCTTTTTTAAAAATTATTATTCGCTGATTTGAGATAAGTTTTAATCAAAGATGATTCGTAAGTTATCTTCGTTTTCGGAGGCGGTGTTAACAGAAGCCGCCCCCCCAAAAAAAATGAAACACAGCTGATGAATGCCGCCCTCTATTTTGTTGGCCTACCGTCGCTGGTTTACCGACTGCAGCATGTGTACGCAAACTCAATGGATAAACGTGTATCCCACGCGCTGCGCCGAGAACCCGCGAAAATTAAGAAGACGAAAAAAGTGAATTTCAGCAGATTTTGGAAATTGCTTTCGACGTGAAGTGGTTGTTCCTTGCGAATAAAAAATAATTATTGTCACAGACATAAACCGAGTTTGGTGTGAAATTGTGCTGGTTGGAATCGTTTTATTCGAACTTGGATTCAATAAATTAGGAGCAACGGAACCGACAATGTGACGTGTTTATTTACAAGAGTCAAGAAGTAACGTTAGTCAAGACGTTTGAGCTGAGTGAAACTTATAAATGCCTGATGCGTGCATATCACAATGGTAAGTGAACCTTCCGGGTTGGGGGTGGGGGTTGGGGGTGGGGGTGGGGGTGGGGGGGGGGGGGGGAGGGCATAATGGGAGAGTGTTGCAACGAATCTTGGAATAGTCGGATTTGCAAATCCGGTGCGACGAAACTAGGAATCCCAGTTTCGTTGACGGATTTGCAAATCCGTTGTTGTGCTCACGAGATTTTCGTGGGTCAGGTTAAAAAGGCATTATTTGCAGTAGGCCCCCTATATTGGTTTATTTAGTTGATGTTTATTAGATTTGTGACAAAAAACAAGTTGGGTTTAATCATTTAGGTGGACTGCGAGGTTAAAAATACGTTGCCCACGGCACACGTTCACGTCCGTTCATGATTCTGCTTACGTTCTTTCTGCTGCTGGCGCTAGCACCATCTTCAAAAGACTGTCCCAGTCAAACTGTGAGGTTTGGGGCACCGTTCATGGAGTTAAAATATTTGCATGCACTGCACTCTGCATTGGTTCTAAACTTCTCGCTGCCACCGATCTGAGGCCGCTGGTCTTAGTTTTTGTCTTCTTAACATAAAAAATGTGGGGACTAGCAACGGATTTGCAAATTCGGTACCGAAAGTAGGAATCGGATGATAGAGGGCGCTTATGATCTAGTTTCGTCGAATTCGTAGATTCGTTGCAACAGGGGAAGGAGTTTAAGCGTGCGAGGCTAGACCGACCCACAACCCCAAAATTAAAAAAAGGAGTTCAGCGCCCAAGTTACTTGGTCTAGCTGTTGCAACGAATCTTCGAATCGTCGGATTTGCAAATCCGGTGCGACGAAACTTACTTAGGAATCCCAGTTTCGTTGACGGATTTTCAGATCCGTTGTTGTGTTCAGAGATTTTCGTGCTCAGGTTAAAAAGGCATTAATTCCAGTATATTGGGTTATTTAGTTGTTGTTTTTTAGATTTGTGTCAAAAAACAACAACTTGGGTTTAATCATTTCGGTGGACAGCGAGGCTAACATTTTAAAAACATGTCGCCCACGTCCGTTCAAGTTCATTCTGCTACTGCATGCTAGCACCATCTTTTAATAATAATAGACCGGGTCCCAGTCATACTGTGAGGTTTGGGCACCGGTCATGGAGTTAAATATTTTTTGAAAATCTATGGGCACCGGTAGCGGTGCACGTCCTGCAGCATGCACTGCACGCTGCACTAAGTTGGTCTAAACTTCTCGCTGCCGCCGATGCCGATCCGAGACCGAATGATCTTATATAGTTTTTGTCTACTTAACATCCACAATGTGATGGGGACTGGCAACGAGTCCACTTAACAGATTTGCAAATTCAGTACCGAAATTAGGAATCGGATGATAGAGGCGTTTATGATCTAGTTTCGTCGAATTCTTAGATTCGTTGCAACATAGCCAGGGCATTAGCCTAGCTTAGCCTTAGGCACAGCGAAAAATCCCTTACACGAATTGGCACGAAACGGCCGCAAGAGGGCGTCACGATTAGGCCTATCTCATTATGTGATGTCATCGCACTGACCAAAAATGGAAGTTTTCATGAATGAAACTGACGTGCATGGGCGCATTACTCAGCAACATCCATTTGAATCATTGCCACATCGACAGACCTCGCCACGATCTTTCGTATGGTAACAAAAACGTACAAATTTGTAAATTTTTACGACCTTTTGACCATTTTTTGTGGTGTCATTTTTTTGAACTGAGGTACTGCAAGATAAAGGATAATGAGACATCAATTGTGAAAATTCAAATTACATTAAAGGGAACCGCACAGAGAACGTTGTGTTGCCTATTGTTGTTAAAGGGACACAATTACGCATGCATTTATCAGAAAAAATGCCATTAAATCGTCAATTTTCAAGTGCCCAGCGATATTTCAATGGAATCTTGTAGAGGAAGACCTGTTCTATCAAGCAAACTTTGTTTCGTGAAATTTCGGAATGATATATTTTTTAAAATCTAGGTCAAAGGTCAAAGTTCATATGTCAAAGGTCATGGGTATCCACTTTTATTTTTTCTCAAATTTTGTGGTGGCATCACTTAGAGCATCTAATTCCGGTCATTTTGATACCAACCTTGCATACTTTTGTGGGAATATGACCGAGTTATAGTTTAATCATGTGTAAAGGTAGTGTCAGAACAAGAAAATGTCCGTATTTTTGGCGCATGCGTACTGGCCACATGGGTTGAGGGATAACTCATTGATAACTACTTGCATACCAATGTTTTGTAAAAATCGAAGAACCTAAGGTAAAAAAGTGTGTTGGTTTGACATGGAATGACCCATTTCAATTGTTATCTCTTATCTTCTTAGGTTTAATGCATGCACGTACAGTATGATATTTGACAGCCAGCCCTTGCTCAACAACAAGTATGCTGGATCTAATCTGGACAGCGTGACCACTTGAGAAGACCTACATGGATTTCTGGGACCAGGAATTTGTGAGCGGCAATCTGGACAAGCTAAGTTTGCATTTTGATGGACAACTTCATTTCATCCTGAAGTTATTTTGAAATTGTCAATCTGAGAAAGAAAAAGAGTAACATGCTATTTTTATGATATTTTGTGTGATAGTCACAGAGTGACACGGTTAAAATGCTATGATGATGAGATTATGATATTTAGACACGGTTTGGTGAAACTAGTCTGAGATTTGTTTTTTTGGGGGTGTGATTATTGATTGGTTCAAGGAATCGGGTGAGATGGGGAGGAACATGCGTCTGTGTAGGTTCCAGACGTTCATGACGGTGTTTGTGACAGCGAGTGTCACTTACATGGTCGTCCAGATGAATTGTCCGCTGGATACCCACCAGAACACCGTCATGATGCCCAGGGAGTCGAAGCACACGGTCTATGACCAACATCAGAATGAGTTCATCTACGATAAGCAAATGCCGCTGGTCTTTATCGGCGGGATGCCACGGAGCGGCACTACGCTGATGCGCGCAATGTTGGATGCTCACCCGGACGTACGGTGCGGTGAAGAGACACGTCTTATACCACGGCTTCTCAGTATGCGTGCCCAGTGGATGAAATCTGTTAAGGAGCACGGCCGCCTCGTGGAGGCCGGTCTCACCGATCAAGTCATCGACGATGCCCTGTCGTCATTCATCCTTGAAATTATTGCCAAGCACGGGGAGCCGGCTCGGCGGCTGTGCAACAAAGACCCCTTTGTCCTGAAATCCATGGTGTACCTCCATCGAGTATTCCCCAACGGCAAGTACCTCCTGATGCTGCGGGACGGGCGGGCCACTGTCCACTCCATCATCTCCCGCAAGGTGACCATCACGGGTTTCAACATCCAGAGCTACAAGGACTGCCTGACCAAGTGGAATCTGGCCGTGGAGAACATGTACAGCCAGTGTACACAGCTCGGTCCCAACATCTGCCTGCCTGTGTTCTACGAGAAGCTGGTGCTCCATCCGGAAGAGTGGATGAGGAAGATCTTGACATTTCTGGACATTCCCTGGGATGACAGCGTGCTGCACCATGAGGAAACAGTGGGCAAACCCGGAGGCATATCCCTCTCAAAGTAAGCATCATTTGATGATGGATTCCTTTTTCATTGTGGACAAATCAATTTAGAGTTCATTCCTAAATTTTGAATTATCCTGATCTTTATGTTTCAAACGTGGATGACTGATGTTGGTTACATTTCCTATGATCTTGTTTGGATGGCTCTATTTATTCCAGCCTTATTAATGGTGCTGGATTGTTTATCCGGTTAGAGGTTAACCGACCTGGATTTAATTATTCGGTTACAAATTTCCATTAACCGTTAAAAAGGAAAAAAAAGGGACGAACATTTGGCTCATGCTCAACAACCCAAAAAGTGTGATCTGTAGAAATTTAAGTTCTGTTATTTTGTCCATTTTGGCAAGTAGAAACATGCTTTTTGCATATTGGATAAAAAAACCACCATTATATATGTACTTGATCTAAAAAAAAACATCGTAAAAAGCATTCCGAAAGCATTCATATTGAAGAAGACCATACCATTAAATCGCTCATGTCAAACTGTTAATCTGATTTTCTTTGCAATCAGTAACCGGATATATGAAATTACCCGATTTTTCCCAGCACTACTTTTATTAAACAAATGATAAGAGCAACAGGTTATTTTTTTATTTCATTCACTGATTTTTATTTTCCCGTGCCTGCATCCTCCCTTTTCAGGAAGGAGAAATCCACGGACCAAGTCATCAAACCGGTCAACCTGGAGGCCCTGACCAAGTGGGTTGGTCACATCCCCCAGGACGTCATGGACAACATCGACAAGATAGCCCCGATGCTGGCCAAGCTTGGCTACGACCCTCACGCCAACCCGCCCAACTACGGCACGCCGGACAAGCGCGTCCTGGATAACGAGGACAAGATCCGGGCCAATGCCGACCACTACGAGAAGAACATCCGACAGGTTATGGACAAACCGGACAAGGTCAAGATTCCAGATACCGAGAAGGAACCAGACACCAAGAATGCCAAGGAAAACGTCAAACCCCGACGGGGGTTCAACCCACTTATTCCCCACGAACAGCAGTTCCCACGAAATCCAAAGTTTGCACATCGAGCGGAGCCGCCGTACCCATAACAGGAACGTAAATATTCAATGGGGCCTTTTATTGCGTTTTTAAAATAATTTAAGCTTAGCTTTATCGGAACATTTTATGCAGTGATAATCATTTTTTTGTAAACCAGAAGATTTATTTTGTATTTTGGTTTTGAACATTCTTGAACAATGAATGGTGAAAAGTATTAAGCAGTAAATTGCATTGTACTTACAATGTATATATGGTGACCTTAACAGTAGGTTTTGTCAGATCAGATTATAATTCAACATTATACATACTCCAAAAAGACTTAAGGGAAGATGTTCTGAATAAAGAACGTAATATAGAATCAAAAATGGCTTCCCTTAGTCTTTTTGGAATATACATGTATAATATTGAGTTATCTGAATATTATTAGTGGATCACCATCAGGTTTTGTCAGATAACCCAAATCTGTTTTGTTGTTTTTTGTAACACAATTGTTAGTATGTCGTAGTATACGAGGTGCAATATGAATGTGTTCTGTTCAAAACAGAACTAGAAAATTTTACAAGCCATGTTGAAACTGTTTTGGAAATCTACACTCTTTTTTTTTTCCATGTTCAAAAAATGAACGATTTCATTGCTGTGTTTTATACTTTTTTTTAAATTTTTTAATTTACTTTTGTTATGTTTTGGTTGGAATTGATTTACGGCATTTAATAATCACTTGAATGTTTGTAATTCTGTTTTTGCATTTACTTGACGTCCCCTTGCAGTTTCATGCCACAGGGCTTGAAATATTCACTAGACCGAGTCTAGTGATTTCAGTGTCAGTCTAGTAAAGTGTGAACTGCACTAGTCCGGCTGTCTAGCGATTTTTTTTGCACATTTACATGTATAATGGTGCCTAAATTGATGATTTTAAAGGTTTTCCTATGCACATGAATGCCACAGGTCTAGTGAAAAAAAGTTCAGGTGTAGTAAAATGCTTCAGTTACTAGACCTGCTGTCCAGTGTTTTTTTTTCTTCATGAAATTTGATCCCTGGCACTTCCATTGGAAAATCATAATGTCTATGGAAACATTTGAAGTGGGCACCAAGGCCAAGAACCAGGGCAACGAAGGCCATGGCCTCCGTGGCTTTTGTTTAATTCAAGGCTTGCTAGCTGGATTGACAAACCTTACAATATATGATCTGCTGATGATGGCTAGAGCAGGCTAGTCCAAAAATTGAGACCTAACCAGAAGTGCGACAAATTAAGAAGTGCGAAAGTACGAATGAATATTACATGGTGTTTCCACAAACCGATCCACATACTAATGTTGTCAATTGATACAAAGCCGGAGCAACATACTGTATTATTACCTGAATGAGGCATTTTGGAGACAAGATATAAACGCGTATTTTGTCCAGTGTCAGGGCTCAGCTGAAAGACGAGTGACCATAATATTCATACACCCCCCCTCCGCGAAAAGAGTGATTTTCCTATTGCGCCTATGTACAATAATTAGCGGTCCATAATATCCGTATTCACCTCAGCACGTTGAACGCGTAACTTCAACGCCCGTTACACGTTGAACGCGTAACTTCGCGTTAAATGGGTTGAAACCATAGATAGTGGAAGAATAATTATTTTATTTTTGTATTTTCTTCCGATATCTATTGTTCAACTTGGTTTGCGTTTCTTGTTCCTATTCCTATGCACCAGAAAGTGTTAAACAGGTAATAATAATAATATTGACTGGCGTTACTTTCGGGGAATACCACATATATTTCCCTCACTAGACCCATACTGCCCTCGTCTTCGACTCGGGGCAATATGAGACTAGTTTGGGAAATATATGTGGTATCTCCCTCAAGGCCAGTCAATATTATATAAATATTGTGCATGAATATGGGACCCACTACTATTGATAGGGGATATTATATATATACAGACCCACTTGTGTATTCATCTATTGACCCGGAAGGCAATTAGTCTCTATTGTTTGATTTGGAATTTGCTCACTAGCTCACCCTTGTTGCCATGGTAACTTTCCTTTTTTTTTGGCCTTGAGAGAAATATTGAAATATTGAAATATTGATTCTTGTTTCCAAAGTCAGACATGCAGAGCAATGGGATGTTGTCTCATGCTTGGCTGCCTGGTCATTGTGCTACATGTGTCTATTCAGTCTTGGCTGTGCAGAAATGGTATCGTGCACTGAGCGCTTCATTAATAATGGACACGATATGTACACGTGTACATGTACACTCCATGCCATTCAGAGACACAGATTATGCTGACATAGCCCATATATGAATATATGAATATTTATTATAATTCCAGATTTGTTTCAGATTTTGCCCAACCGGAAGACGCTTTTGATCGATTCAATTGTCTTTTATTATACAGGGATGAGATTTCTCAGATTGAAATCTGATTTCAGATTTTTTTTTTTTGGATTTCAGATTTTTTTGTTCTCACAGGCTGTGTACAAAAGTATAGGAGATTTTCAGATTTCAGACTTTTTATGCTCCCTGTTAGCTGTTTTCAGACATTTTTTCATTGGTCAATCTCATCCCTGTATTATACCATATATGAAATGTTTATTTATTTATTTCTGGTAATGACACCAAGGATTCCTCACAACCACCCTAGGCACTGTAGCTCGAAAGCCTTATGAAAACTTTCATGGAAAGATGATGAGAAGAAGATACAGTTTTAGAGGTGGGAGGAAAACCTCAGAGAAATATTCAGGGTAAAACCCACAGAATCAGGTATAGGGACTGAAAACCCAATTCACATGGGGACCAAGCTGGACTTGAACCCGGTCCGCCAGAGGTGAAAGGCGAGGAAAGATCCGCTTCGCCAATCTGACTCAATCTGAATATTTCTCAACTACACCGATTTAGGATATAGTTAATTTTGTTTCTCACAACAAATTTTGTTGCGCTGAATTTCCTACTTTGTGTGAAAAGAAATGCATACAAATAAACAAACCGGCAGAGTATTTTTTTCGAATGTCTAAGATAAATAAATAATTATTTTCTGTTGAAATGGGTTATCTGACATGACTGACAAATGTTGATGGTTTTATGTTTTAAAGAAAGTGCACATTAGCTCCAATGCAGAGGAGCTTTTGTAGTTAAATTATTCACTGGAATCAGGTAATGAATTCCTTGAAAGAACGTGCCGCCATGAAAAGTACGGTTCACTTGTTGGCAATTCCAGCGTAACGGACATGACAATCACACAGTTTTTGCCTTATTCAGAGGATCACAAAGTAGGATTGGCAGTTTGCAAACAATTTTAATTGGCTTATCAGGCACATTTAACTATCATTGACATATGTAGTAAATTTTATGTAATTTCATTGAATAGTTGTAGAGAAAATGCACTTCTTGTGACCGTAACGGACATGACACCAAGTGGCATTTGGTTAAATGTGTCTGATTAGCCTAATTAAAATTGTTTCCAAACTGCCAATCCTACTTTGTGATCCTCTGAATAATGCAAAAACTGTGTGATTGTCATGTCCATTACGCTGGAATTGCCCTTGTTCAAATGTTGTCGCTGTGCGACCACATGTTGCTGCTTCTAATATGTGTATGCACTGCACTGCACTGTGGTGTATTTTAATGAAACTAGAGTAACTTAATGGCCTTTTTATGCAGATTATTGACGTGTGTGATACTGTGGATTGATGTGTATGTATTGTACCAAGGATCCCTGTTTTGTAGGACGTAGGATTCTGGCGCCAATTTCGTATGAGTTGCTCATGCTTAAGCATAAAATATTCGCCCAGCATGAATTTTTGTTCAAATTCCATGCATCAACCAACTATGTACACAAATGTGTACGTGATATTAATTTAAAATTGCTTTTGATTTGTATGCAGCCGTTGTTATCTTGCCGTAAGATTCATGCAGGGTTTTTGGCTGGAAAACTGACTTGACATGCTTGATTTATGAATAGCGAGCATTTTTTGTGCTTCAAAGGTACTATCACACTTTGATACAGTAGCATACCAAAACAGAAATCTTCACAGATTTACCTATAACTTTAAGATAGTGATGGAAGAAACATATCGTTAACATTTTTTCTGCCTGAAATGCTGTTATTTATCCAGAAAAGAGTCAAACCAAAGACCAAAAGCAATTTTTATGCCAGGGAGATCAAAACTCTTGTGAATAGATTCGAAAATACTGTGGGCATTTTTCACTGTTTTCTCAAAAAGCGGGCACCATATGGAACGTGAAATTTGATGGAGGACTGTAACTGCATCTTTCTTGATACTTTTTGTCCATGAATATCATGTATTTCTTTGTCAAAAACCAAAGAATGGAACTTTACCTTTAAAGGTAGTATCATACTTTGGTAAGAAACCAAAACAGAAATGTTCATAGATTTACGTATAACTTTCAGGGTATGAAGATGGTTCTGGTAGAAACCGTCCGTTAAAAGTTTTCCGCCTGAAATGGTGTATTATCCAGAAATTAGTAAAACAATGACCAAAAATATTTTTGATCTTTTAAAAGATCAAAAAAGACTTAAGAAATACTGTGGCTGTTTTTCACTGTTTTCTCAAAAAATGGGCACAGTATGGGACTGAAATTTATCACAGATGACTGTTACTGTACATGTATATGTCTTGATATTTTTGCCCATCTGTATTTCTTTGATAAAAAACAAAGTATGATACTACCTTTAAAGCAAGGTTTGGTAAGCACCGAAGCAGCTCTATGAAATTTGCGTCATGGATGGTTGATTTGTATATTGTGTGTTTTGCCCGTTTGCTTTCGTTTTGGTAGGATTGTCTCCTCTCGTTTATACTGGGCATATTTGTTATGTGCGCACAGCTTGCGATGTCCCGGCTTTATTGAACCAATAAAAACTCTACAAATAAAAAATGTCAAATTTCCATATAACCCATCTGTCTGTGAACACACCAGGTTGTGTATACTGTTAGTTCAAACTGTACACGTACCTGTTCAGATGTTGCGCTCACTCATATGTAGAATGATTTTAATGGCTTCTCAGTCAAAGCTGGATTGTTTATTTGTATTGATATGTTCTTTTCCGTTTGGTCCACATGCTTTATTAAAGGTAGTATCATACTTTGGTATAATACTGAAACAGAAATCTTCACAGATTTACCTGTAACTTACAGTGTATAAAGATGGTGGTGGTAGAAACATACTGTTCATTTTTTTCTGCCTGAAATGCAGTATTTATCAAGGAAAGAGTAAAACAAATGACCAAATATTTTTTTCATCTTTTAAAGATTACAAATAGGCCTTACGGTGGAAAGATGTAATGAAATACTGCAGGTGTTTTCACTGTTTTCTCAAAAAGTGGGCACTGTATCATGGGACTGGGAATTTCACAGCCTGACTGTTATACTGTATCTTTCTTGGTATTTTTGCCCATGAAACTACATTTCTTTGACAAAAACCAAAGTATGAAATTATCTTTAAGGTAGTATCATACTTATAGGTATAACTTACGGGGTATAAAGATGGTGATGGTAGAAACATACTGTTAACATTGTTTATGCCTAAAAAGTATTTATCTAGAAGAGAGTAAAACCTGTGACAACAATTATTTTTTTGATCTTTTAAAGAGAAAAGACTTAAGAAATACTGTTGCCGTTTTCACTGTTTTCTCTAAAAGTAGGCACCATGTGGTACTGACATTTTCACAGATGACTCTTACTGTATCTGTCTTGATATTTGTGCACATGAATCTGTATTTCTTTGATAAAAACCAAAGTATGATATTACCTTTAAGTTAATATAAATCATGCATTATGCATAGTTCTAACATGAATATGGTAATACTTTATACCGTATATCTGTCAATGCATGATGAATTTTTGTTTAACTGTTTCTTCATTTTTATATGTTGTGACATTTTTTTTCTAGTGGAAATATTTTTGTAAGTTGTACAAGAACTTGTACTGCGTGAATTTTTTTATTTTAAACATTTCAAATTGTGTGTTACTATATACAAGCACATCACATCATGATTGGTTTTATAATAGGAGTCATGTTGTGATTATCGCACACCACTTTGTTTGTCTTCTTTTGAGTATTGGTAAACATGTTTCTGTTTACACTTTTTGTGAAAGCCTGTTGTTTTTAGAAATTTCTGAAATGTATTTTTTGTTGAGCTCGCTGTTTTGACTTTATTGATGACATCATTCCTTTAGAACATGTAAACAAAAATACACATAGGGCCTTATTCATGGCGCATCCATCTTGTCACCTTCCTTGTTTACCCGTTGGAAAATATAACACCAATTCTAAATAGAAAATGGGTACCAGACTATTTTGAATCCATGCCTAGGTTTGATTGCATTGCTTTGAATTCAGGATGGATGCACCGTGATTAAAGGCAGCGTACAGGATTTGCAAGGCCTCCAAAAAAAAAAAAAAATTGAGTTTGAGTCAGGTCAGAAAATGGACTCAACAGTTCGTAAACAGTGCAAACAGTCACCATGGGAAATCTTGGTTCATCAGATGCTGGGTTTTTCGAGGAAATCAAGATTTAGTGTTTTTTTAAAAGATTGTTCGTCCAAACGATTTAGTAGCATTTCGAAAGCATGGTGTAACTGTGAAGGATTCGGAGGGGGCAAGATTATTTTGGCCGTATTTCTGCTATCCAGATGAACAAACGTAAAAAGGTACATGAAACAACGTCTGTAAGGAAGTTTAAGACCTTCACTTCTGTTTAAGTACCAAATTCAGCCGAAACGCACATCTTTGCAAATCCTATATGCTCCCTTTAATGCCTATAAATGACAAGGTTGTTTTAGACAGCTGGTAGTCTGGTACAAGGTTTTTATCGTAACTACGGGAACTACATGTTTGGAATGAAGCTACAGAAAAAAAATAATAATCCATAAATGAAACTGCAAACTTGATACATTGAGGGAGTTGACATTTGACAATGAAGATAACCATTGTACCATTATGATGACGTGGCATATAAATCAGCAAAGAGTAAAAAGAATGAGAAGTCTTTCAGAAAATAAAAGTTTTGTGCACATTGTAATATATCAAGTTCAGTTAACTTGTCACCATTTGTGGCTTGAGTGTAGTATTTTTTTTACCTCATGAATTTGGGCAATTGAGCTACGTAGTAAAAGACTTGTGAGTAAGCGGTTATTTGGTGGTGCCAATTTGGGGGAGGGGTGAAGAGCTAGTAGGGGAACAAGCAAGCAGAAAAATGTGTTTTTTTAAATAATGAATTGACATAAATCTGTAGTATGAGTTTGAAAATTGCTTTACAAAATGATAAAAAAAAAACATGACAAATGCAGACCTGTAGTTTTTATTCAGTCAGATTTTAACAAGCACCTTTCCGACATGAGTGCTTTTCACACTATCCAAAATCTCGGGGTTGGAACTGGATCGAACCCCGATATTTTGTTCAACCCTTCTCACACTTTTCTCAGCCAACCCGGGTAGAATGGCCAAGTCGGATCGAAATCAACCCTGTAAGGGAGCAAGGTTGAAAATCTCAACCCGGTTCCAAACCAAATTTTGTGTTGTATGAGCCGGTTCACCATTAATTGTAGTGTGAATGTTGCGTCTCTTCGATCCGGTTCAAAAGCTTGCCAGGCTGAATCGGGGCTGATCCGGGTTGGTTTCAACACGGATCGAAAAGGAGATAGTGTGAAAAAGCCTATCATGTACAGTTTATGTGTACTGTTTTTAATGTACATGTAACATGTATATATATAAATATATATATATATTATGTATGTATGTATAAGGAATAACAGTATTTTGCCTTTTGCAGATTTCAGCTGTCTGCATTATTGACTTGTTAAGTGAAATAATCAAAGGATTGTGCCAAAGTTACACGTAGTAGTGCGTACAGTAGATAAGATAGATCTGCGCAGCTTTCAGTGCCTTTAGTCAGATAGTCGTAGTTTAGAAAGGAAATAGAGTATAAATACACAGAGACCCGCTAAGCTATTTTCTTGATTCCCCAAATTTAGGAATTTGGTTAAGTTATCAATATTGAGTCAACCGTTCTTTACTGAAGAATTTCTTGTCCAGAAGTTTATTAGTTTGTATGGTTACTTTATGGCAGTGTGACATCAAGGGAATAAGAGCGGAAATTTTCTTGCGTTTCATCCAAAAGATGCAGTGCCCAGTGGTCGATTTCACCGAACTCTTTGTAACTTCCTATCAATCGTAGAACTTTTGATGCATTGAAGCCCTACGTGGGATAGGCCCCTATGACAGGTTATCCTTTGTAACTCCAGTTACGATCAATCGTAGAGCAATTCATGAAATCGACCGCAGGTGTTCAAGATCCTTTGAAAGACATACGCTTGTTTTGGTGTTCTTTATCAGAATCAATTTGGAATACATTTGTACATTCAACAAGCCATTTATTTTGTTTCGCCAGATGACAGTGGTTTGGCTTGATTTCTATAACCATCATCTTTAAAGGTAGTATCATACTTTGGTAAGAGACCAAAACTGAAATGTTCACAGATTTACATATAACTTTCAGGGTATGAAGATGATGCTGGTAGAAACCTACCGTTAAAATATTTCCGCCTGAAATGGTGTATTTATCCAGAAATTAATAAAACAACGACCGAAAATCTGTTTGATCTTTTAAAAGATCAAAAATAAAATAGAAAAGACTTAAGAAATACTGTGGCCGTTTTTCACTGTTTTCTCAAAAAGTTGGCATCGTATGGGACTGAAATTTTCACAGATTACTTTTACTGTATCTTCCTAGATATTTTTGCCCATGAATCTGTATTTCTTTGACAAAAACCAAAGTATGATACTGTACTACCTTTAACCACCATTAGCCAGACAGCGTGGGTATAAGCCTGAGGGCCTGTTTGTTTCAAGACGCGATCAGTGATCCGGCTCGCTGCCAAAGCTGCTCTGGATCACATGTTAGCGTATTCTGCCTGGAACGTGGATTTGTAAAATCAAACATTTTCAGGCGACCTAGATCCGTGGCAAAACAAACAGGGCTTAAGTGAAGCTGAATTGCCTGAATAAATTTGGGTCAACCTAATGAACTCTATATTAACTATTCCATGATCCAGTCCTTCTGGAATCCATGTTTAGAATCTGCAAGATTTATACGGTCTCAAGAGAGTAAGGCCCAGGCTCAGAACCTGCTTAAAGGAAACGTGCTGACCCATGCTTGGTCAAAGTCCACAGAGTATTAATGTACTAAGGACTGAACAAGATTGTATTGGATCTCTAGCAGATTTATCCTTGGAAATTGTTTCAAAGCAAAAATACTGTTGGGTTTTGGTGAAAGATTGAAAGGTTTGAAGCTGATTTGGGCCAGGAAATGGTGATTGAAGAGAGTATTTATTCCAAGTATATGCAGCTTGAAAACAATCTGTGAACATTTCTACAAAACCGGTGTTCACATTTTGGAGAAAATGACCAAAACTTCAATTTGTGTTTTTTGTACGTGTCTAGCTTTGCGCGTATTATTCTCTTTTGGAACCCAAATCTGTTGATGATCATTTTATGTTTGTAAAATTTAGATTTCTTGAATATTGCAGCTTTTCAAGGGGATTATTTGAAAGAAATACTGGAACTAGTGTGAACTTTATGAATATACTACATGGAAGCTTTCATCCCAGACCTACAACAATGACTTTGATTCTTAATCCTATATTATACAGTGGAACACCGCTATAATAAACATGGCGAGATGCACAGATATTGTCCGTTATAGAGGTTATTCACGTGACGTCATTGGCCGTCAAGCACAATGACTGCACACGCTAAACAATACGCTTCAGTGAACACGCAACGTACAGGGTCCTACCATGGACATCATAGAAACGCTTGACGGCCAATCGCGTGATTTTATGATGTCGGTGAATAACCTCTATAGATAGTTGTCGTTCATTATGATTTATATAGGGATTTAAAGAACCATATTGGGTATGTATTGTACACAAAAATTGGGAGCCAAGGATAATGCTTGGTATAGTTAAATGTTTGGTATAGCATTGTTCGTTATAGTGGCGTTTCACTGTATTACCTTTGACAGCTGTTGTAAAATTGAAATCGATGGTTTTAAATATGTTTCTCTTTCTTTAGTGATGCCTACATGTATGTTTGACTAGAACATGTTTAGAAAGGTGTACAGTATGTACATTATATGTCAATGTGTCCATAAACTGAAGTGATGACAGTGGGAGGGAAATGCATAAATAGTGAAATAAAATGTATTTTTGTTCAAAAAAACAATTGTGTGATAGAATTTTGATTGAAGTTTTGATTGTGTCAAGTCTCTGTGTGGTACCTTTGAGTGTATTTGTAGAAAATATGGGTCTTCCTAATTACCGACCTGTACAATTTACATCTACTGACAATGACTGAAAACTACCATTAATAATGCAAAAAATTAAGGAAACATTCATAAAACTGCAAGGCAATGAAATCAGTACTGGTTTAGTGGTTACTAGCACATTATTTTATTAACTTGGGTGGAAAATAACGTCTTTTGTGGGCGGAAACTACACTTTTCTTGATGTAGTAGTATTCATCGCTATTTTGTTCGGCATCTTATAATTACTTCAATAGCAGATTGGACTGTTCCACTAAATTGTGAGTTAGTTGTCGGTTTTTGTCAGTAGTTGTCGGTTGGTCGGAAATTAGTATGACCAGGAAATTTTATGTCTGTAAAGAAAGATAGAAACAAAAGACCTTGTTTGACACCAGTATGAGTCCACACAGTATCTCTTAAAGGAAGAGTCCACACAAGCTCTCATTAAGGTACACTATGAGGACTTCCTTTTGTTCATTCTGAGGTCCACATTGCATAGGGACATTCAGGAATGTAGATTACAGTACGGGCTGGTTCATACTATCTGTGTTTACGCAAACGCAGCTCACAGCGCGAATGTAACATTCAATGTTCATACTCTAACATCTTTCAAGTCTCTAGTGTGTGTCCGTGTACGCATCCGGCAGATGTTAAAATATTTCAACTTGTCCGAATACGGGTCAAATTGGTGCGCATTTTTCAAATGCTGCGTACAAAGACACCGCACACTTTCAGTACGCAGTGCACGTTCTTACACGCAGAGCAGACACTTTGAAATGGAACGCCACGCTGCGTACGCAGCGAGTATGAATCAGCCTTACCGGTACATGCCTAAAATCATTTACCATATTTCTTGGACAATTTCTGTGGAGTTCATTTTGTTAAATGCTGTCTCTGTATACCCTGAAACAAAGGGTGTTTAGGAAACGGAGGCTCAGGCTCTGTCTCAGGCTCCGGCTCCATTTTATGAATCCATTCTGAACTAACGGGTATCAAAATAGAGGCTTTTGGCTGCGGTCTGGAACTAGATTCTCTGGTTTGAAAAGGAAAACAGAGATTCAGCTTCAATGAAAAACCACAACCTATATTTTCAGCATCATATGGATGTCAGAGCTGGAGCCTGAGCCTGAGCCTGAGCCTAAGCCTCTGTTTCGTAAACACCCTTAAATGTGCTGTACCTCTTCATAATATTATGTTCATTTGAGCTTTTTTTCTCCAGAAGAGAGTGAGAACAAATTGTCAAATTTTCTCATTACACAATTATAATGTAAAATTTTTAAATATTAAATTAATGATTATTTTTTTGTGTGGTCTTTTTGGAAAAGATTCTTCATAACAATGCAAATATTTGAGAAAGCTTTGATGACTTGAGATATAAGACTGCCGGTAAATATTGATGCCTTTGTCAGTTCGAAACACAAACTAAAATAAATATCTGATGCAAACAGCATCTGGATAACTTCTCAGCATATTATCAATTCATTTGTTTTGGTCGTAAGTTTCATTTTGTATCCAAATTGACAATTTTGGACCTTAAAGGTAGTATCATACTTCGGTAAGAGACCAAAACAGAAATGTTCACAGATTTACGTATAACTTAATACAGGGTATGAAGATGGTGCTGCTAGAAACCTGCTGTTAAAATGTTTTCTCCTGAAATGGTGTATTTATCCAGAAATTAGTCAAACAACGACCGAAAATCTTTTTGATCTTTTAAAAGATCAAAAATGAAAGAGAAAAGACTTAAGAAATACTGTGGTCGTTTTTCACAATTTTCTTTAAAAGTGGGCACCGTATGGGACTGAAATTTTCACAGATGACTGTTACTGTATCTGTCTTGATATTTCTGCCCATTAATCTGCATTTCTTTGATAAAAACCAAAGTATGATACTACCTTTAAGTATATTTGATCTACTGTAGGCAGTAAGCTAAACATATACGTGTAGCACTTATTACTGGGGAAAATTGATAAAAAGAAAAAGGAAAAAAGAAGAAGAAATACACACAAATACTATCTAATTTGAGACATATTTCAACTCATCTGATAAATATTTCCTAAATTGTCTCTTTATACCCACAGAACTGCATCAAGATGAAGATAATTTTAAAACCTATTGAGTCACTGCAAGAAAACTCTGTTGCTCTCATGTTAGAAGGGCCTGATGCGTTTTGATCCTAGCAGGATCTTTCCCAAAGGCTAAATGACAAGAGGATAAGAAGATGCAAGGAAAGATACAGTAAAGTAAAGAAATGGATGAGGGATCAGAACAAAGGGGGGGGGGGTGGCTGATGCGCTCAGTTGGTAAGAGTGCCAGTACTGTGTTCCCGGAGTTTGCTGGTTCGAATCCCGCTCCATGTTGTTTCTTTCTTCACTTTTCAATGACTTAATATCAACCAGTCAGTTTCCCCGGTGGTTTATATTTTATAATTAGTTACATATTTCAAATTTATAAATCAACAAAATAACTGAGTAAAAGAAAGAAAACATCATGTTTCCTCTTTGTTTTTGAAGAGTTTATATGAATATTGCTGAATTCTGAACAGAAAATAGTTTCTTTTTTAATAAACAGCTGCTGATGAGAAGATGATGGCAGCAAACTGATGGTTTTATACACACCTGCCAGCTAACTGATGCCAGCTATATTCATTAAGGTAAATATATGTTTAGCATCACAGGTTTTATTACCCTGCTTTTTCATCTTTCCCTTAATGAATTAAAACATTTGGACTTTGCATTTATTTGTTTTTAAATCTGAAAGTACTTGGAGGAAGTAATCATGCACAATCATTTGTGATACGCCGCCTGCAAGTGGTCGGAGTGAATTCATTCTTGCAGAATTTACGAAGGCAGTATATTTCTGCTTTGTAACTTTGTTGTATCTGGAAGGTTTTTGAACTATTGCTGGGACCAGTGTACTGTATTGGCAATCAGGACTAGAAATGGCTGGGGTGTTTAAGCTAAGACGCGGTTTGAGACAGAAAGCGAACGCTCTGATTGTACTTACAATATTTGCTATGACTATTTATTACTGTGTTTATGTCCTTGAAATGACAGAAGTTCCCCTCCACAGTGAGACCCAGCACGTCGTGTACGGCAGCAATCAGGAGGAGTTCAAGTACGACAAGAAGTCACCGTTGATATTCATCGGTGGAGTACCTCGTAGCGGAACCACATTGATGCGTGCCATTTTGGATGCGCATCCAGATGTCCGCTGCGGGGAGGAGACTCGTGTTATACCCAATATCCTCGGGCAGAGTAACAAGTGGATGAAGAATCCAATAGAGAAAGGCAGGCTCTTGGAAGCCGGCATCAACCAGCGTGTCATCGACGATGCGGTCTCGGCCTTCATACTTGAAGTCATGGCCAAGCACGGGGAACCGGCTAAGCGACTATGCAACAAGGATCCGTTCGTACTGATGTCCATATCCTACTTACATGGAGTCTTCCCGAATGGCCGCTACTTGTTGATGATACGCGACGGACGGGCAACTGTCCACTCCATAATATCACGTCACGTTGGCATCGCTGGTTACAACATCTCCAGCTATCGTGATTGCTTGATGAAGTGGAGCATGGGAATTGAAGCTATGCTCAGTCAGTGTCTTCAAGAAGGACCTAGTGTCTGTCTTCCGGTCTACTACGAGAAGCTTGTGCTAAACACTGAGGAGTGGATGAGACGTATCTTAGAGTTCCTAGACATCCCCTGGGATGATGCTGTCCTTCATCATGAGGATGCCGTGGGAAAACCTGGTGGCATCTCACTCTCAAAGTAAGAATCACAACCTCTTCAAGACAGGTTCCTCAAAATACTGACATAATGGCCCAGCTTTTCCAAACCTCCGCTCTAGCTGAGGCTCCAGCTTCATATCTGTCATCCATATACTGAAAATATAGGTTGTGGTTTTTCATTGAAGTTGGAGCTCTGTTTTCCTTTTCCAACCAGAGAATCTACTTCAGAACCGCAGCCAAAAGCCTCGATTTGATATCGTGAAATGGAGCTGGAACCTGAGCTGGAGCCGAGGTTTGGAATAGGGCCTACAGTATGTGTCCTGTGGCAGAGATTGCAACTGCCGTTCCATTTATTCAATTTTTAGAAAGTTTGGGAAAGAAATATTGGAGGAAAGTTTGTGATTCTACACTGTTCTGTCCATCACAAAAAGCAAAAAAAAAAAGACCTTGATGGGTAAAAAGATTTTGATTATTAAATTTAAATTGTTTGTAATTTGACACCCTGCCTAATGACGTCATTGTTCGCGGCACAACTAGGCCTCATGGACTTTACTTGGACCAAGTTTGGTTAAGATTGATTGCTTAAAAGTGACCAAAGTGGGTGCTAGAATGCCAGAAAAACAAAACAGAACAAAAACAATTGCTTTTCCGCTATCGCGGAAAAGCCAAAAATCCTCCATTCTTTGGATAGATCCTAATTACCCCTAGGTCAAATCTTTATTATTACTTTTACCTTGCTTGAGTCGAGGCAAAATTGGAATTTTAGAAGTGGAATTTGCTTCAGATTGTTTTTGTTACTTATGTTCCACATTTGTTTTCTTGACTACAGGGTAGAGAAGTCCACTGACCAAGTCATTAAGCCAGTCAACCAGGGAGCCCTGACCAAGTGGGTGGGTCACATTCCCAAAGATGTCCAAGCTGATATAGATACCATAGCCCCCATGCTCCGTTTACTGGGGTATGACTCTAGCGCCATGATTCCCAACTACAAACTAGACATGCAACCTTCCGTCAACGAGATTCTGGAACTTGCGGCCAAACATAAACGTGAATTTAACCCGGAAGATCTTATGAATCAACACAGGAACCATCCTCCTCAAGGGCATGGTATGATGCCAAACCACGGACAGGGTGGCATGCCTAACTTTGAACAGGGTGGTATGCCTAACTTTGGACAGGGTGGCATGCCAAACTTTGGACAAGGTGGGATGCCAAACCATGGACATGGAGGGATGCCTAACCACGGACAGGGTGGCATGCCAAACTTTGGAGATGGTGGAATGCCTAACTTTGGAGATGGTGGAATGCCTAACTTTGGAGAGGGTGGCATGCCAAACTTTGGACAAGGTGGGATGCCAAACTTTGGAGAGGGTGGCATGCCAAACTTTGGAGATGGTGGAATGCCTAACTTTGGAGATGGTGGAATGCCTCACTTTGGAGAGGGTGGCATGCCAAACTTTGGACAAGGTGGGATGCCAAACTTTGGAGAGGGTGGCATGCCAAACTTTGGAGAGGGTGGAATGCCTAACTTTGGTCAGGGTGGCATGCCCAACTTCGGACAGGGTGACCATGGGATGCCCAACTTCGGACAGGGTGGGATGCCCCCACCAGAAATGTTTCTGCAAGGTATGGGAGGCAATAATCCTGACTTCAATCCAGGAGATCCCCACCAGCAGCCTAGAGATCGTCATCCTCCACAGAACCTTCCTCCCAACAACGGAGAGCACTTCAACCCCTGGGACCTTCAAGAGCAGAAGAGGAACCATCTCCCTCCCATGGATCACCATGGTAACCTCCCTGATGACAATAGACGAGACAAGATGCCATTACCACACGGGTTCTAAAGGTATGAAGTATATGGTTTAATAGATAACTCCTATACCCACAGGGGTTCCAGGAGGACATGGGGTCGATTTCACCAAACCCTTCATAACTTACTATCAATCGTAGGACTTTTAATGCATTGAAGCCCTACGTGGGATAGGCCCCCTATGATGGGTTATCCTTCGTAAATCGAGTTAAAATCGATCGCAGGGCTTCGTGAAATCGACCCCTGTTGTATAAACACAAAGTCCTGAATCATGTTCACAAAATCAATGGAAGGTCCGTCACTTTGTGATGCAGCAAATATTCACAGTACGGCACTTTGTGGTGTCCCTGATGATATTTCATGTATGTGCATGGTGGAAGAATGACAAGGTTTGCATTGACAACATATTAGTTAGACTCTCTTGAAGTTTTTTTGTGATCCTTGAAACACTAGACGTTTTAGTCTACATTCTGGTCAATATGCATCAGCCAAAACTTGATTGGAATCAATTTTTGTGTCTAAATCTGTCTTCAACTGAAGGCCAGGGGACTAATTTCATAGAGCTGCTTTAGCACAAAATTTGCTTATGTAAGTCTTCTTTGATAAAACAGGATTATCAACCAAATTTTCATGTGATATTTACTGCTTTTGACTTGTATTCGGCCATTGTTTGCATTCAAAAGCAGTTTTGGTAGGCATAATGGTTTATTTACCAAGGTTTTTGGTGCTTAAGCAGCTCTATGAAATTGGCCCCAGGTTGTCCAAATGCTGAATTTGTAGTTGATTGCAGATGGAACAGGGTATCCTAAAAGACACTGTCCATTGCTGAAAAATGGTCTTTTAGAACTTCACGACTCAAATGCAGTCTACTACAAACCTTACTTATCACTTGCAGACCATGTACAATGAAAGCTTTGGGTTTCTTTATCAATATTAGAATAATAGTTAACTTAGATTTGAGGCTATGCATGGTGGAAGTACATAAAGTAATAGGTTTGTGGTAATACCATGTGACAACATGTGTTTATCTCTTTTGTAAGTATGGGGTGGCTCTGAAAAGAGCCGGTTATTTCAACGTTTCGGTCAGTATGCTCTGGCCGTCTTCAGGAAAACGTCAAGTTAACCGGCCCTTTTCAGAGCCACCCCATACTCACAAAAGAGATAAATATATGTCACATGGTGTTACCGCAAAACCTATTATTTTAGAATATAGTAGTTTGTTTACAAAATCTGCCGTTTGTATCTAAGATGAAAGTTGCTGATACAGGCCTATCATCTTCTACATCTAGCCGTACAGTTTGTGTTTTCATATTCATTATTCAAAGTTTCAATCTTTTCAGGTGGGGTTTTTGCATTAAAAGCAATGTGTTTCATACTTATTCAAATTCTAAGTACAAATTTCAGTGACAAGGAATTTAACCAGCCAACCAATGACATGAGATCACCACACATACCAAGCTTTGTTGAAATGCAGCCAGTCATGCTCCGTTCAATTTAAATAAGGTGGAAATGATCTCTCTATGCTTGGTGCATGGATAAAATTGCCTGCCTATAGACATTGCTGTGTGTTTGTGTTGTGTGTGCATGCGAGTTGAACACATCTGGTTTGGTCTGAGGCCCATGTCACTTTGCAATTTACAGGCAACCAGTTCCAGGCAATCTCCAAGAAGATAGATAATAACATCTTGACAGAATTTTCTAGGGGAAAGTGAGACATCGCTAGAAATAAGGCACTTTTGTACTGTAACTGAAACTCTTCTTTTGTATGTTGTGTAGTTGCCTGTAAAAATTGCCTCGTCTGATGTGGCCCTTTAAGAGGCGCTGTTACCATGGCAATCCATGTTAGACTAAGTTCAAGTATTATCATTTTTAAGCTCTTATAAAGTAGGTATTAAAGGTAATATCATACTTTGGTTTTTGTCAAAGAAATGCAGATTCATGGGCAAATTTATTAAGGAAAATACAGTAACAGTCGTCTGTGAAATTTCCAGCCCCATGCGGTGCCCACTTTTTGAGAAAACAGTGAAAAACGGCCACAGTATTTTCTAAGTCTTTTCACCATTATGTTTGATCTTTTAAAGACCAAACCAAAGTCTCAATTAGGTCTCAATTGTCACCATGCAAAGCCTCAAATATTTCTTATCAAAAATGTTTTTGGACATTGGTTTGACTCTTTTCTTGATAAATACAGTATTTCAGGCAAAATAACTAGAACGGTAGGCCTATTTTTCTACCATCGCCATCTTTTTACCATGTAAGTTATAGGTAAATCTGTGAAGATTTCTGTTTCAATATGCTACCAAAGTATGATAGTACCTTTAAGGCTCGACAGTAAGATCATTGAAGTTAATACTGAAATGGAGTTGTAATAATATTCCATGGAATACAGTCACACATATTTTATGTAACATTGTTTGCAAATTATTATTTTTTCTAATTATTGGTTTTGGTGGAAGTTTCCGATTTGGTTTAAATATATTTATATAAAGCTATGAATCACCCCCAATCATTTTCAAAAATTGCAACTTTTAAAGCTCATTGAAAAGTGAACAAAGACAAATTAACTGGAGCGGGATTCAAACCCCAGACCTCCGTAATACTATACCGGTGCTCTTAGTCTTACCAACTGAGCTACCCAGCCCTAGGGACACCACCAACATAGGTCTGGGGAGCTGTTGTTAGAGCGTCGGTATGGTATGTCGGAGGTCGCTGGTTCGAATCCCCCTACAGTCAATTTTGTTTGTTCAGGAGGCCTGGGCCTGACTGCTGATGTGTTTCGACCCTAGCAGGATCTTTATCGAAGGCCTTCGATATATACTGCTAGGATCACAACACATCAGGCCCTCCTAACTCCAAGCATTTTTATAAATTTAAGGTCATAATTATGACTGATGAGCAGTTTGCAGTAGTTAATTAGTTATAGAAATGATACAGGTTTGATATTGGCAGCATATTCCTTGCACCTCCAGGTAACTACTTCAGTAAATCACTTTTGGAAAAGGACAATTTGGGGGACAATAATGACCAAAAAACGCAAGGCACTGTTCATCAGATCATCTTTAGATGAGCAAATGTTCAATTTTTGTGCTGGAAATGTCTTCCTTGTGCTCGTACAGACCTAATCAGATGATGTACTTGTAGATTAAATTCGGAAAGGGAAAATTTTGAGTCAAACTTTATTGAAAACAGGAGTAGTACTCCCAGAATGGAAAACAGGAGTGGTACTCCCAGTATGGAAAACAGGAGTGGTACCCCCAGAATTAAAACAGTAAGGGGCACCCCTTGGAACTATTATTGATATTTATTGTTGTAAAATTGATACAATTTTTATCTTAAATAAATACTGTAAGATGCAATTTTTTGTGTTGAAAATATGCTGCTTGTACTTACTAAGTATGGGAAAGGTAAAATATTGTGGTCAGAACAACAGAAACGACAGACAAGGGTTACCCCTTGCAATTTGGTTGAAATTTTGGTTTAAAACATTCAAAAGTTGATTAAATTCATTTCCGAGATGCAAATAAACAGAGTTTTCATGTTGCCAATGTGTTTATTGTGTCCCCAGTAGTTCCCCCAGTATGGAGTAGTGCCCCCTAGTAGTTCCTCTAGTAGTTCCCCCTAGTAGTGCCCCCTAGTAGTTCCCCCTAGTAGTGCCCCCTAGTAGTGCCCCCCTAGTAGTTCCCCCTAGTAGTGCCCCCTAGTAGTTCCCCCTAGTAGTTCCCCCCTAGTAGTGCCCCCTAGTAGTGCCCCCTAGTAGTGCCCCCTAGTAGTGCCCCCTAGTAGTGCCCCCTAGTAGTTCCCCCTAGTAGTGCCCCCTAGTAGTGCCCCCTTGTAGTTCCCCCTAGTAGTTCCCCCTAGTATTGCCCCCTAGTAGTGCCCCCTAGTAGTGCCCCCTAGTAGTGCCCCCTTGTAGTTCCCCCTAGTAGTGCCCCCTAGTAGTTCCCCCTAGTAGTGCCCCTAGTAGTGCCCCCTAGTAGTTCCCCCTAGTAGTTCCCCCTAGTAGTGCCCCCTAGTAGTGCCCCCTAGTAGTGCCCCCTAGTAGTTCCCCCTAGTAGTTCCCCCTAGTAGTTCACCCTAGTAGTGCCCCCTAGTAGTGCCCCCTAGTAGTGCCCCCTAGTAGTGCCCCTAGTAGTTCCCCCTAGTAGTTCCCCCTAGTAGTGCCCCCTAGTAGTGCCCCCTAGTAGTTCCCCCTAGTAGTTCCCCTAGTAGTGCCCCCTAGTAGTGCCCCTAGTAGTGCCCCTAGTAGTTCCCCAAGTATGGAGTAGTGCCCACTAGTAGTTCCCCCAGTATGAAGTAGTGCCCCCTAGTAGTTCCCCTAGTAGTTCCCCCTAGTAGTTCCCCTAGTAGTGCCCCCTAGTAGTGCCCCTAGTAGTTCCCCAAGTATGGAGTAGTGCCCACTAATAGTTCCCCCAGTATGAAGTAGTGCCCCCTAGAAGTTCCCCCAGTAGTTCCCCCAGTATGGAGTAGTGCCCCCCTAGTAGTGCCCCCTAGTAGTTCCCCCCTAGTAGTTCCCCCAGTTTGAAGTAGTGCCCCCTAGTAGTTCCCCCTAGTAGTTCCCCCTAGTAGTTCCCCCAGTTTGAAGTAGTGCCCCCTAGTAGTTCCCCCAGTATGAAGTAGTGCCCCTAGTAGTTCCCCCAGTATGAAGTAGTTCCCCTAGTAGTTCCCCATAGTAGTGCCCCCTAGTAGTGCCCCCCTAGTAGTTGCCCCAGTAGTTCCCCCAGTATGAAGTAGTGCCCCTAGTAGTTCCCCCAGTATGGAGTAGTGCCCCCAGTATGAAGTAGTGCCCCTAGTAGTTCCCCCAGTATGGAGTAGTGCCCCCTAGTAGTTCCCCCAGGACAAAATAAATGATCTTGGTATCGTTCAGATGTCCTTCTCCAATGTGTAGATATGCAGATTTTACAATGGAAATGTGTTTTTAATACTCCCGCAGAACTATTTGGACAATTTCCATCAAAATTTGAACAAAATTGGTTGTTCCAGTGGGTTAAAATTGACCAAAAAGGCAAGGGGTAGCCTTTTCAAATTTTCCTGTGAAAAATAATAATTATATTGATAATATATCAAAGAAATTAATACATTTCTTTCCCAAATTACACAATATGCTGTGTTCATGCTTGAAATATGTTCCTTGAACTTTCCCAGACCAATCAGAAAAATCTCAAACAATTCTGGAAATTCATGTAACATTTTAGGCCAAATATTGACAAAATATCATGCAATTTTAATTTTAAAGTACACTAAAGTAAGAGCTATAAAATCAATCTGATAAGTAGCCTTGGATAACACTACAATATAATCATCAATGAAACAATGACAATATTCCATGTTTAATGTATAATCATGAAGATAAAAGTCATCTTCATTTTTATTCAATAATACAGGAAGCTGATTATGTACAAGGTGTTTATAATATTACATCCACATGATAGAATACCAAAAATTCTTTATAAACAACAAATTTATTTTTGAACAGCAAAATATTACACAAGATTGCCTTGGAAAGCCTTTTGTTTTGCAGTTAAGGAAAAAACAGCTCCTCCGTCATAACATGGACAGTAGATGATTAAATTAATAAATATTCGTATACAAAGCTTTTAATTTCATTTTGTACAAATAGCAGTATGTTTACCAGGAAGACACGGTGGTATATGGGAGAATACACAACCTGTACTTAGTACACAGGAAAACAATTATTACAACCAAAACAAATGGAAGAAGAAGAATAATTTAAAATAATAAAATCAACACTGTGTTAGATTATAAGAATATACAAATCAAAATGATCAACATTATATAAATGTTACTGATTAAATGTGAACTTCCATACATGTAACAAATCCACGGAAATTATTCATGGGTTGTCACATCCCTTCCGAGATTGGAAATTTCATGACTTACGGAAAAACACACAAACTGTTTCTACAATTACATAGAATTCAAACATGCCATTCTTCGATAATATCACAACTTTCAAGAATAAGACCCTTTCTTCCTGACTATAAAGCACTGAATTTGGGTCTGTTAAGTTCTTGCATATTTTCTTGCTCTATTGTACACTTAACTGGTTGGGTTTTAAATCAAGCACCAAATATCTTTAAGTTCATGCTAATCCTTTCTAAATTTCAATATTTCAAGCTCGCGGAAGTAAATTCCAAAAAAAGGCACAGCTACTGAATGCATTCATCATGCAAATCAACGGTCTAGGGTTCAGTTCCGAATTTAGCCAAGGCTTCCATTGCCCTCCAAAATTGTACAAGTTAAAAAGACTGCCAAATGAACAAATTTAATTGACTAATAGGGACACCACCAACGTAGGGCTGGATGGCTCAGTTGGTAGATTGCCTGTGCGGTATTCACGAGGTCGCCAGTTCGAATCCCACTCCCGTAAATTTTTCTTTGTTCGCCTTTCAATAAATTAAAAAGAATGAAATGGAATAAAACCTATTATTTGGTTATTTTGGTTATGTGGTTATTTGATGATTATATTAATTAAAAAGCTGTATCCTCTTTGAGTGATCCCCCATGTACCGTTCCCAGGTTGCAGCATTGCTGCGTGTATCATTGAAACGATCCCTGGGATATGGAGGTGTGTGCGTGGTTTCATGGCTTCTGACTGCCAAACGAACAAAGATAATTGACTATTGGGGTCACCACCAACGTAGGGCTGGATGGCTCAGTTGGCAGAGCGCCTGTACGGTATTAAGGAGGTCGCCGGTTCGAATCCCACTCCCGTAAATTTTTCTTTGTTCGCCTTTCAATAAGTTAAAAAGAATGAAATGGAATAAAACCTAAAACCAAGAGTGCACAAAATCTATGAAAATGAAACCGTTGAACAGTTTACTGTCAAGCTAATGCAGTGAAAGTTCAAATCTTACCACCTATTTTTATAAGAACAGGTAATTTTGTCAAAGTTCAAGTGCTGGTGTGTAAAATGTGCAGGTGATATTTGGCAGTACTGATGATATCGATGCAACGACATCAAGTCAAATAATAATAAACTGGTGATTGGTGAAAGAAACTTCCGTCAGCTGTTTTATATATAACAATATAAATGCTCTTATAAAATGAGAGGGAAGTTACCAGGTGTCAATCCTGTGCATGTGCAACATATTGATGACTTAACAAATTAAAACTCGTCAGAATTGTCTCTAGTTTGGACAAACAGAGGAAGATAGCGACCAAAATACATCAAACCGTTTGGGAAGTTCTTTTCTACCTCATCCCAGAGGTAGTAATATCTTGATGCAGGACCTGTGCAACTTTCTCCAATTTATTTTAAGGAGCCAGGTGTCGATTTCACCATACTCTTCGTAACTTATTATCAATAGTAGGACTTTTGATGCATTTTTTGGATAGGCCACCTACGATGAGTTATCCTTTGTAACTCGAGTTACGATCGCTCGCAGGGCTTCGTGAAATCGACCGCAGGACATTCACCAGGGGAACCAGGGGTTGATTTCGCCAAACTCTTAGTAACTTACTATCAATAGTAGGACTTTTGATGCATTGAAGCCCTACGTGGGATAAGCCCCCTACGATGGGTTATCCTTTGTAACTCGAGTTACGATCGATCTTAGGGCTTTGTGAAATCGTGCCCAGGTCATGAATGCATTCGTTCACATCCAAACCAACCATGACGGAACTGCTTTTCTATGTCTACCAAGTTTACTTCACAAGACAAACAGGAAATGTAAGTCTAATTACTAGTTGAAATACCAACGAAACTTGGTAAATGAATATGAGTTGATAATTATACCAGTGATTTAACTGGAAGCACATTATGACTTGCGGGAGTATTTCTGATGGCTAGAAACAGGTCATACCACCAGGTTCAAGAAAGATTTCTTAATTTTGTTGTCATCTTGTAGGTATATTTTCCAATATGCAATATTCCTTATCAAAATCAAAGTTTTCTTCTCAATAAACCAAAATCTCTCGGAAACTACAATTATGACCCCGGCATTCTCCTGAAGACGGCCAGAGCACCATGGCAGGAACACCAAGTTACTACCTTCAGTTTTTCTTTCAGAACCACGTTTGAATTTATCGCCTGTTGTACCATAACCCAAACAACTGACTGATAGAAAGACAGATCCTTACCAATGTTCATGAATGAAAGATGGTCCTATGTTACAAGCGGACACCATGTACAAATCTTGCCCCAACCTGGTAGATTGATCAATACACTTTCCAAAATATACCGAGAATGCTCATTATTTCAGACGAGATATCTTTCATATCCCCACTCCCTCTGAAAACCTAAACAAACTAAAAAAAAAAATCTGCTGGAATACTTGGAAATCCCACAAACCCAGGTTCCTTGCATTTGAAACAAGTTCCCTATCCAACTATAAGTCCAACTACAAAGTAAAATCTTATAAATCGTGCTCTATAAAAGTATTGGAAAAAGTTCAACTGTGTGTTATTCTAGAAACAAAAAACAAGAGCTCATTGGAAGCCACAAAGTACATTTTTCATTTCAGATAATTAGGACATTAAAGAATACGGACGAATAACATGAATAATCTTGAAATCATAAATAATTACAAAGAGCTAATAGTCCTTGTTGGCAAATTTGTCTCTAACATATGATTTTCCATTATCACTTACACATGTAGAAGGAAATTTATCTCAGGTTTTCAGATTATTTTGGCACAAGTCTTGGACATTTGCTGGAGGCAAATGATACCAGCACAAAAATATGATTACCAAATTTTAAAAGACACTTTGGTCATGTTTTAATTTTTGGTTAATTGATGATAGTTTTGGTGATGACAATGGAAATTCTTTAGTCAAATCATGGAAACTGTACACTTTTGAGGAAAATCTTTTGGTGGCATGGAATGAATAAATGCTCATTGCTCAGCATTGTGAGGAATGGTAGACCTTCTTGGTGATGGAGTGTCCACTTTCATTGCTATTAACCCTTCCTCTAGAAGCCTTAGTGCCAACTCCACCGTTGGCCTGAGGGCCTCCAGTCTTTCCCTCCAGACTGATGGCAGCCTGGTGATTGGAATGGTTGAGAACGGAATGATTGGTCTGGTGGTGATTGACGTGGTTCGTCTGATGGGAGTGAATGGCGCCCTCGTTAGGGCCGTTGGTAGTCTGGACGTGGATGACACTAGGTATGGAAGAGGTGGAGGAGCATATACTACTGGCTGTGCTCTGTGAGCTCCCTGGACGACTTTGGTAATTGACTGAGTGATTTGAAGCCGCAGCAACCTGCTTGATGCCGTTCATGTGCTCATTTGTCGTCCTGGAAGGATTGCCTGGATGGGAGGACTGATTGTACGCAGGGGCAGTTCTAGGTTTGGAATCCTGCTGAGACTTGACGTGATTGGAGTTGGAATGAGAAGAGTTTGGGATGGAGTTCCCCTGAGGGAAGCTGGAATTGGAGGGAGGAGTGTAGTTGATTGGTTTGGTGTGGGGCAAGGTGGCCGCATTGGAGGCTGAGGTACTGGAGTGAGTTCTTTCTCTTGGGATGTCCGCAACCTGATCACCCCCTGACCTCAGGGACTGGATCCTCTGAGCATTGATGGTCTCTAAACTGTCACTGACTGGCTGTTGCGTAGGAATCCTTTGGATCTGAGAATTCTTTCCCAAAATGCCATTTGCTGGTTTGGGATGCACAGGAGGTGGGGGCTGTTTCTTCCCAGTTGAACTGCCTTGACTCTGCCTGGAGAGCCCTTGACTGTGAGGCTGTTGGGCAGACCTGTTCTGACTTTGGTGAGCGCTCTGATGGGATTGCTTTGGTGGGTTTTCAGAGTTTCTTGTGCTGTTGAACAAAGCCCTGACAGGGCTGCTTTTGCGATCGACAACCTTCCACGGTCCTCGGGTTGCCTGTTCGTGAGATGAATCAGTCTGTGTTGGTGCTGATGTTGAGCCACCTTCAGCTTGGCCCGTTTGTTGGGGCTTGCCTTGTTTCATTCTGGTGAACCTCTGCATGTTCTCCACGGCGCTCATGTGCTTCATTGTGTCATGAAGTACCTTCATCGCGATGGCCTCATGAGGCGACGGCGTCCCTCTAGACTCCGATCCGTAATCAGAATGTGGAGTCACAGGGGATGATCGGCTTGCGCGACGCAAAAGCTTGGCACTAGGGCTGCCTCCTCTAGGAGGACTTGTAACCCCCGGCTCCAACCGAGCGGGACTTTGTCTCGGGGAGCCAGCATAAAGACTACACTTTGGCGAGGCTGTATCAGGAAGGAAAACATCTCCAGGAGAAACAGATCTTGATCTGGACTGGTTCGAATCCCTCCTGGGTTTATGCGCTACATTCATCCCACTGCTGTCACTCCTGTTGTACCTGACATCCATTCCAGAAGAAGGGCTCATGGGGATGGATCGGGTGATGAATTCCACTGTGTCATCCACAAAAGCTGGATTGACCATACCCATGGACAGAGAGTCCTGACTGCCGAGCAGTGACTCCCTAGAGCTGGACGACCTCTTGGCTCTTGATGAGGACGATGAGGACAACATTGGGCTCTCTCTGTTGGACATTTGTCCAGTGTGGTTATGGTTTGCCATCGTGTCGTCAGGATCACTGTTCAGACTGTTGAGTAGAGCCAGGACCTCTGGTGCCATGGTCAGATCACCATCAGCCGAGAACAGGCTCTCATTGGGGATCTCTTGCCTGGAGGTCCTCCCCTCCTCCAGAATGGTTGTGGGACTTGAAACAGGTGGTGTGGATGCTGATGATCCCGACGAATGTACAGGGCTAACCCCGCGCCGGTTCCGTGCCACCGGAGAAATCCCGTCAGCAACTAACGAAGCGTAGGAGTTCTCCCCGGAGTAGGCGAACCCACTCCTAGTCATCTCGGCCGACAGTGGCGTAGAGGTGACGCCGAACTGCCGGTTGTTACGTCGCTTTCCCCTCTTGTGGCTCTTGCCGAGTGAGACCTCGATGGGCTGAGCGGAGAGGTCGGCGTTGGACTTCAAGGAGTGGCATGAGACCAAGGAGGATGCAGAGACTGCTGAGAGGGACATCCCGGAAGCGCCTGACTGGGAGGAGCACAGACTCTCCATCGAAGAGAAGCTCTCCAGAGGCAGAGACTTAGGTGCTGAAGCAGGATCTGCAGGAAAAACCAAATATAACCAATCAAACATCAGGGATATGATATAATAAACATCCATTATCAATATTGACATGATTCTTTAATACTTTTCTGCCCCAAAAAATAAAAATCGCACAATTCATTTATTTCAATCTTTAGAAAAAAAAACTGATTTCATTGTTTCGTGACAAAAAACAATTTCGTTTTATCAAAATGATCAAAATTTCACGTACAACAGACAGATCGTAATCTTTTATGCTTGGGAACAAGTTCGATGATAAAAAGGCTGATCATTACAGGATGACATGAATCTGGATTCTTACCAAAGACTGCCAGGAGAGCCTGCAGGGTGTAGTGTAGCATCCGTCTGCTGACTTGCTTCCCTGTTATCAGCAGTACCTCCTCCTTCCCAACGTCAATCAGATCAAATCCTGACAAGAAATCAGAATCACATCAGATAATATAGAAAAGCATTCTATCAAACTTCTACCAGGTGACTGGATTAGGGCTATTTTTGCAAACTTCGGCTTCGGCTCCATTTCTTGAATTCATTCTCAATAACAGGGATCAAAAGAGAGGCTTTTGGCTGCGGTTCAGAAGTAGATTCTCTGGTTTGAAAAGGACAGAGCTTCAGCTTCAATGAAAAACTACAACCCACATTTTGAGGAACAAAAGACTTAATTACAGCATCAATGGTATTACTATACACATAGCAACTAGCTGACTACACCCATAGCAACCAAGTTGAATAGGCAGATTAATACACATATTTGCTCATTCTTACCGAGTGATGCTAGGAGTTCGTGACATCCTGGCGTTCTCCACAGCTTGACGTTGACGGGGACCTGAAAAGCGCCCTCTCTGTCACGCGTGTACTTAGCCACCACCTGCTGGAGCTGTGAAAATGAAAACAAAGGATCATACACAATGAAGTGGCTAAAACAACAATATTTTATTGGTTTTGGGTCAAATTCTGTTCAAGGAAAAAAAATTCAATACACTAGCACACTACACTTCAGAAAGGCAAACATTTCTTTCAATGGAAATGTTACTGTTGCATACCTACTATCTGTGTGACTACTGACAATGACATTTGTGCAAGAAATACTACTACTATTGTGCCAATTTTTACATAGAATGGGTTAAATTCAATGATCATTTAGTAATAACAACAAATATTACGCAGAACTGCAAAACTATTGAAACAGACCATTTGATTGGTGATACTGAATACCAGTTAAACTCAATATACACTTTATGCATAAAGTTTGGTTGGTAATGGTTACCTCCTCCATTAAAAAATGCATACAAATCTGATTTCTGTTCCTGGACACAATTTTAAATCGCTAAGGTTTTTTTATCATCAAATCTGCATAAGCAAAAATTACCCTAGAAGACATGGCCCCACAGACATTTTCATGACTATTTTCCAATTATGCAATGCGCCCAGTTTCCTCTCAACGCTAGACATAACTGTAGCTGAACATGTGTCATGTGATTCTATAATGCAGATTCATTGTTATTAAAAAGTTATTAAAATGTGCTGAGAAAAGACCACTTGTGAAAAGTACGGCTTTGTGCAAGAAAAACCAGCAAAACCACTGCAAATGGGCCAAACAGTGTCATCTCAGCGACCAGTGAGTGTGACCTGGTCAGTGAGTGTGCAGTCAACACACGATGCATCAATTGTGTATGTACCATTTGCCGTTCCATAGAGCGTGGAGACTGTACCTCACTGGGTATGCTAATGCTATTATCACTGGTATCGGGTCTCTGAGTCTGGACACTAGACCTTTTCATTTGATGCACCTTACTGATCAGAATGCGTAGCTGTGAAGGTAAAGGTGCAGATTCTTTGCAATGAATGGCTTGTTTATTTGTTTAGTTTTTCAAAGATCTAGATATATGTTTGTTTAAAAACCTATGATGAGAATAAGATTGAAATCAGTGAAATAAGCCAGTTAATCCCTAGCAGTAGTAAGACCCCAAGACCTTGAATTGGCCAATGTAATACATGTGTATTATGTTTAACAAGAAATTTCATTTGATAATAAACAATACAACTAAATATTCTTGAAAACCCCACAAAATGCTACATTTTAGTCAAAACCCAAAGTCCAAATGGTATTAAAGAATGAGCAATTAATTCTCCCCAAATCTAAGACGATTTTTCTAATTTTATTTTTTTTAAACTTACCTTCGATACCTACAAATGAATTTGGAAAATGCATTTTTGGGATCGAAGGTGAAGTTATTTCTGTTATAGAAAATCAAAAATACAACACCACTTTCCCTAAAAAAAATATAATGTCATACAATAAATGAAATTTGTAGTTAATACTTTGCTTTGTAAGACCAATTGTAACATGTGGAATATGATGTTTGTTTGGGAAACTAAAATCACTCACCATGACGATAAGCTCCTGAGCAGCTTCAGCAAAGGACAACAGCTTGGACAATGCAATCATTGTATTCTGTGATAAACCTGCCATTGCAAAATAAAAAGACAGAGAACAATGGTCATAAAATGCTCATAATTGTGCTATTAAACCCTTGAATGATTAATACAAAATTGAAGTATGAAAGACCTTCAAACATAAGCAATGTGATACAACGCACAACGCCACTTGCAGGGCTGGAAATAAGGTTTGGTGAGGGCAAGGCCATTTTTCCATTGCAAGGGGCACTTCCACTGGAAAATCATAATGTCTATGGAAATATTTGAAAGGGGCACCAAGGCCAAGAACCAGGGCAACGAAGGCCATGGCCTCCGTTTATTTCCAGGCTTGCACTTGCAAAATGTACTGTTTTGTTGATCAAAGATGGAATACAAAGGTCACACTCTCACGTTGCTCCTTGCTTTAAGAGCCTCATAGTCATAAAACACTAAGAGCCTGACACTCATAGGGCTACTCTTGCTATAAACCGTCAAGTATTAAAGACAATCTAATCATCAAATACCCACAAGGGAAACAGACTGATTTTAAATCATTGAAAGGTGAACAAGAAATATTTACTGAAGCAGCATTCGAACCAGTGACCTCCTAAACACCGTACAGGCGCTCTATCAAGCCCTACAGCTACATTGTTAGTCAATTTTTCTTTGTTCACCTTTCAAGTATTAAAGACCCATGGGAGCGGAATAAGGCTGAATAATGTGGCAAGATTTCAAAGATTTCAGACATTTCCACTCTTCCTTTCCAATATTAAGCATCACATACACTTTGTAACTGCCACATTCTGCCAAATAGATGCCATTATTGCAACAAGATAGCCACGTTTCCTCCCTTACCACCCACAAATGGCCTCATGTGATCTTAATATGGCTAAGCTTTTACAATAGACTGTGACCGGGGCGTGAAGAAAATACTTCAAGAAAATCAAACTTTAAAAATAAAACAAGACAATTTCCCGGTATGGCAAACAAGACACCAAGGGTCGATTTCACAAAACTCTTCGTAACTTACTATCAATCGTAGAACTGTGGATACTTTGATCCTACGTGGGATAGGCCCGCTACGATGGGTTATCCTTCGTAACTCGAGTTACGATGGATCGCAGGATTTCGTGAAATCGACCCTTATTCTCTGGGTAAAAACCAAAATCCAAGCCCCCAAAACACAGACACACTACCTGGAAATCAACAAGACAGCCCGATATATAGACCAAGAGACTGACAACCTGATGATTGTGTATCTACCATTTGCTGTTCCATAGGCCTTATTCACGGTGCATCCATCCTGCATTCGGAGCAATGCAATCAAACCGAGGCTGGGATTCAAAATAGTCCGGTGCCCGTTGTCTTTTTAGAATTGGTGTTATATTTTCCAACAGGTATACAAGGGATGTGACAAGATGGATGCACCGTGAATAAGGCCTATAGTCCATGGAGACTGTACCTCATACACAAACAGACCTACAAAAAAGATCCCCCAACGTCCCACTTACCAAGTAGAGCCTGAAGACTGGCGCTGGCCTGTAGCAGCCTCTCACCAGGATCAGCGAGTGGAAAGAAGACCGAGGGAGGTATGCCCTTGGCCGGTTGCTCCTCAAACCTGAAGCCCACCGCCTTGAGAAGCTCCTGCCAGCCTCTGACAGGGCCGACCTTCTTCAAGATGCTCTGCTGCGTGGTGTAGATGGGATTCTTAGGACCACGGTGGATGCGCTGAAGAGACTTCTCAATCTGTGGAGGCAAGGAATATGAGATAGTGGAAAAATGAACAAGATTTTGATTCCGTTGGTTGAGGGGGTAAAGACAGGAATTTGGACTGATTTAGGACTTCATTCCTTCATAGATTTGATCTCTCGGACCAACTTACAAGATGCAGGAGCACACGGAGGGCCTCTCGACACTTAGTGGGTGTGGTCAGCAGGTCGCCAATGGCATTGCCAAACATGGCGCTCTTGTTGCTAAGGCGGACGTCACAGCCAAGCAGCATGAAACCAGACCAGTTGGAGGGATGGGCAAACTGCTTGAACTCCTGGACAAAGGTCAAAAGGCACAGGGTTAGAGGTCAGAGTTTGACAACAAGAGGAATCAAGACTGAAACAGGGTTAGAATCGGGTACAGAATTCAATATTTTAAAAAGTATATGATTAACGTGTTTCAACAGCATCCAGACACAAGTTGAATGCATTTGGGAAGGTATCGGAAATACTATTCTAATGTAACAAATATCAGGTTTAGTTGCAATAAAGTTGATTTAACTTGAGTTTATTCTAAGATGGTCATTCCTACCTGGACACTACGCATGGCATGTCCGACTGCCACACTGGCCTTGGTTCCCAGGAGCAAGCTCTCATACAGCCCCTTCATGAAGATCTTGTTAGCTGGTTCCGGGACGTACCACAGAGGGACCAGTACACTCTGAGCTCCCGCTGCGAGGAAGGCCCTGGCCAATCCCACAATGCCGTCAGCCGTGATGCGGCCCGAACGCATCTCGCTGGCATAGGCGGACAGGACCACCAGCTTGGCAGTCAGTTGAAGGTCAAGAATGTCAGCGGCTGTCAGGAGAAACTCCGAGAGGGCAGGGGTGTCCGGATTGCTGTCTAAATCGCTCTCCTCGCTGTCCGTAAGATCCAGATGTTCAAGGGTGCCATTCTCACTGCAAAAGAAGCCAGAAATGTCTAATCTTAAGACAGCTTGCTTTGATACTGCTATGAGCTAAGCTAGACCTTGAAGATTACCTAAAAGGAAGCAAGATCACTCTCATCATCAACAGTCACTGAGCCTGCCCACAGTAAGACAACAACCAACCACTTGCTAACTATTCAGTTTGTTCCTTAATCAATATCACTCATGTTTGTCAATGTTTCCCTTCCAAAACTACAAATCAAACTTGAATGCATTGATTGAAGTATCATTTACCCGTTGGCCGGCGAAACACTTCTTTGTCTGGCAGGAGACGGTGGACCCTTCTTCTGAGGGACATGACCAGGGGAGAGGATCAGGGCTGATAGCTTCCAGGATACAGAGGTTGCAAAGTGGAGGCACTCGGCGTTGGCGATGGACTTCCGCAAGGCATCCTTGGTAGCAGACGGTCCGGTCAGAGGAGTGACTCCCATGATGTCTGATATGAGATGTGCTTCCTGTGAACACCAAGTTGATGACGGTTAGAATCGAAATGAGACTGAGAGTGAATGTCACAGACAACTGAATCAAAATCCAAGAGGGTCACTTGTAAGACCTACTTTGAGTATCAAACTGCCTAATTTTGATTCCCATTACAAATTTGCAGAGTTGTGACCAAGTCAAATTTTCACAAGTCAAGTCAAGTCGAAAGTCAAATTTTCTCAAGTCAAGTCAAGTCTCGAGTCATTTTGTTCCAAGTCAAGTCAAGTTACAAGTCACCAAAATTGGTGACTCGAGTCGGACTCGAGTCCAATTCACCGCCTCAAGTCAACAACTCTGCAAATGTGCATTTATCTATTGTTAATTATAAACAAAAAAATCAAATGAAAATAACAACATTTACCTGTTCAGCATTTGGAAGGTTACCCCATCCCCACCTCTCTGTGACACTTAACGGCATCTCAGGATTAGCAACCACCACTGCTGGTGCCATACCGCTGTTTGATGTGGCTCGTTGCTCCCAATAACGGTTGGTGTTGAGCGCCCTCAATGATGGCACGACGCGCAGGTTGAACCTGTCCTGGAGGCAACCTGTCATCGAGCCCCCTTTCAGGACCGGGAACGGCACAAGGTAGAGGTCACCTGAAAATTGAACAAACAAATCATTTTTATTCATCACTGGTGTATTTGTAGTCTATGTGATAGCCGCACTCTCCGTACAACGAGCGAGCGTCTATCACATGCGTGCAGATTTCCTGATTAATTACCTGGTCAGACTATCATGGCAATCTTTGCTCATTTTCAAACATGACATAAGGGCCGTAACTTGTATCAAAACTGACAATATTTGCAAAAAGACAGATTGGTGTATTATTTCACTTGTCTCAGGACCTCATGACTAGTGAATAGATTAGAGTTGTATTTCATTCATTTACCTTCCAACACCAAGACCAGATCTGTTGCCGGTGTGTTAGGGCCGTTGGGTTGTGGCAGACCATCCTCCATGGGAGCTATCAATAGGTCGTAGAGGACCCTCAGTGGTGGTCGCCCAGACCAAGACTTCAGCTGCTTCTGCTTGGCCGACTTGTTAGCGGCAACGGCGTTCATGAGCGAGGAACCACTCATGATGCTACCGTTCAGACTGAGCTGGCTCATTATACTGGCCACGCTGCGGGTGCTGCTGTTGATGGTGTGGTTCCGACTGGGCAGCCTCTGGGGGTTACTGCTGTCCATCCCACCGCTGCCACCAATCAGTTTGGCATTCAGCTCCTCCAGGTGCTGTTGGAGAAGCTCATCGGCCTCGCTCTCTGTCTCGCTGGCCACGTCGGTGCCGGTGGCGCTTCGGTACCCACTGTGCTGGGCATCTACACCCAGGGCCTCCCGAGCGTGTATGATACACTGATCTAGGTGGGCCGACGTGGTCACATTGAGGGCGCTGTTGGTCAGGGTGGACTCCGAGCACGTTGAGACATCGTCTTCTTCGACAGACTTGTCAAGCTGATTGAGGTTGCAGTCATTAAACTTGACAATACCTGAAAAGGAATTTTACATTCATTCTTAATAATATTTCAAGGCAGTCTACATGTTATCTTGCTTACCCTCATATTAATCAATAACTGCAAAATAATTTGTACGTTTTTCTAACCAGATGTTCATTGAATAGAGAAGAATGAGTTTTCTGGGTACATACCATCAGCAGGAGTGATGAGCCAGCTGAATAGATGACCTGATGCTATGGAGTAATACAAGACATTGGCATTCTGCATGCTGACCAGCTCCAAGATCTCATCCACCGTCATCAGAACGGTGTCCATCACATCCACAGGATCTGAACCATCTCCTGACTGCCGCCCGAGGAGGAGATCCACAAAGGCCCTGGTTCTACTCCTCTCTGCAACGGCAAGAGCTTCCTCTTGTCTATCCATTGCCACCAGGACCTTCTGGAGCGACTGGTAGGAGGCAGATTGAGATTCAAGGAGCGAGATCTTGTACTCGCTGCCGACTTGAGTCTCGCGCCAGATGGACTCAAACAGATCGGCTGCATGGTAGAGTTGTTTCTGGGCTTCGTCCAAGTTGGCGTTGGACCACTGTGCAAGACCGAGACGGTGTCTGATTTTAGCTTCGTCCTCCTTCCTGCCAAGCTGATCCGCAATCTGAGAGCCTTGAGTCAGATAAGCAACGGCTTGCGAGAAGTTGCCTAGAGCATGGTGGACTCGACCCAGGCTGCTTAAGGCTAAGGCTTTAGCGACGCGGTCGTTGACCTGGGCAGCAATGCTGAGGTGCTGCTCTTGGTACATGATGGCCTTCTGGTAGTTGCCCAGAGATTCATGAGTTACTCCCAGGTTGCCAAAGGCTCTACCTTGACAGGAGAGATTCTGCGTTTCCTCAGCAATGTTGAGATCCATCTGGTGAAACTCCAGGGCCTTCTCGTACTCACCCATCTGCTGATAGACACCGCCGAGTCCACACGCAGCATCTGCCTGGCCAGATTTGTCTCGCATTTCTTGCGCAATCTTCAACTGGTTCTCCAGGCAGGAGATGGCCTGTTCAAAGTTTCCCATGATGCTGTGCAGGCAGCCAAGCTCACCGTAGGCCGAGCCTTGCGTAGATTCATCCTCCGTTTCATGAGCAACGACGAGACGCTTCTCAAAACAGAACAGGGCTTGCTGCAAGTTTCCCATGGCTCGATGGACATTACCCAGACCACGGTAAGCCCGATCCTGCTCCTTGGCATTCTTGACTTTCTGAGCAATCGCAAGGTACTGATCATAGTTCCTGACAGCCTCATCATAATCTCCCAATGCTTCGTAGCATTCGGCAAGATTCCCAAAAGCCCGCCCTCTGTCATTCAAAACACTGTTCCCAACAAGCTGTTCGAGGGTTGCAAGTTGTTCCTCAAAATATCCAAGCGCGTCCTCGAAGAGGTTCATGTTCATTTTGGAAATGCCCAAGTTCCCAAAGGCCTGGGCTTGTAGGGCACTGTCTCGTAATTCATTGGCACGTTTGAGCTGCTCCTCATAACACTTGAAGGCATCCAGGTATTTTCCTAAGGATGTGTGGACTGCTCCTAGGTGGCTATGGGCCTTGCATTCTCCTTTCAAATCATTCATCTCCTCGCACAGCTGCAGTTCTTGTGTGTGATATGCCAAGGCCTTGTCATAGACCTTGATCTTCCGGTGTGCTGAACCCAGAGCACCGTAGGCACAGGCTTCTAATGTCTTATTGACGACCTGTTTCGCAAGCTGCAACTGCTGCTCGTAGAACTTAATAGCACCATCTGTGTCTTTCTGGGCCATGCAGATATCACCCAGGTTTCCGAGTGCGCGGAATTTGCCTCCAGCATTCTTCATGTGGTGAGCAATGGTTAGAAAGCACTTTTGGCACTCACTGGCCCGTTTGAAGTTGCCCAACGTCCTGTAGGCCAGGCCCAGGTTGCAGTAGGCCCTACCCAGGTTGACTTTGTCTTTCTGGTCCCGGGCAAGGACCAGGTCCTTCTCATAGTAATGAACAGCTTCTTTGTAGTTTCCCAGTGAATAGTGGGCATATCCAAGGTTATGGTAGGCCTTGCCTTGGCCTAAGGGGTCATTCAGACCCTTGGTCAGATTCAGATACTGCTCATAGTAAGGCAAAGCCTGTCGGAACTCGCCTCGGGAGCTGTGGTAGTTTCCCAGGTTGCTCAGGGCTCTACCCTCACTCACTTTGTCCTTGAGTTCACCAGCAATCTTGGAATGGCTTTGGTAGTGTTCCTGAGCCTTCTCGTGCATTCCAAGAGCCTGGTATGCGACGGCCAGGTTCCCGTGCGTGCAGGCTTCCGAGGCTCTGTCGTTCACCTCTCGCGAAATCACCAATTCCTGCTTGTGGTACTTGACAGCTTGTTCAGGCTGTCCGAGGGCGCTGTACGCATTCCCCATGTTTCCATACGCCCTACCTTGGCCTGTGCGATCGCTCAGCTCTGTTACGATCATTAGGTGGGCTTTGTGGAGCTTGAGGGCAGTGTCAAACTGCCCCTGTGACTGGTGGATGATACCAAGATTGGAGCAGGCTCTACCTTCCATCATTTTGTCCTTGGTACTCAGAGCAATGTTCAGCTGCTGTTGGTGACAGTGTTTGGCCTTCTCCAACTCACCGCTACACCGGGCTGCGTGTCCCAGACCCGCATACGCCCTGGCCTCCACCGTCCGATCCTGCGAACTCTTTGCGATGGTCAGCACCTTGTCATGGAACTCGGCTGCCTTGTCGTAATCGCTCTTGTAGTGATACGCGCTGCCCAGATTGCTGTAGGCCCGGGCTTCCTCGTTGCGATTGTCCAGATGTTTCGCTATCTCCAGGTGCTCCTTGTGACAGTCCAGGGCATTGTCAAACTCTCCTAGAGCCAGGTAGACAGCTCCCACGTTGCCAACCTCCCGGGCTTCAAAGTGTTTGTCATTGAGTTGCTTAGCAAGGAGGACACACTGTTTATGGCTGGCTAGGGCATTGGGGTAGTCACCAATAGCTGAATACACATGACCTGTGAACAGGAAATACAAATGTCAACATGACTATTAAAATATATCTTCCAGAGAAATGGAGAGTATGCTCATGTTAAATTAAAACTCTGTCAATGATGCCATTGTGTTAAGTATATGCCCTTTTCTCTTGGCTTCCAAGACATTCAGTCATAAATCCTGGTTTGAGGTGACCTGAGTGTAATAGCACTCCGCACTTGCGCTAAAAATAGCACACTAGCTCAGACAAACATTGCGACCATGTGTGGTGTGTGCGCGCGGGTGCATGCATGGTGTACACTGCGTGTGTGAGTCAATGTTTGTCTGACATCCGGGTATTTTGTACACTCATGTGACGTCATTAGAGTGGAGCTCTATTTGAAGGAGTTGCTTTGAAATGTATGCTTTGAAAGTTAGTCCAATGGCAAAATTTCAAATGCTAAGCAGAACAACGAAAAATCTTGTTACAATTCCACAAAGCAAACTGCATTGGCTAAGCCGAATTGCCTACATGTGGGTGCTTGATGTGCAGATTTGCGGTAGCAATAAGCATGTCCCAGTTTATATTGCCCATCATGATTTCATATCTGGTATTAAAATCATTATGTATTCTGGAATGGTATTAAAAAGCCAAAACAGCAATATTATCGTTTCAAAGCCCACAGGGCATGTTTTGATTGTATCTCCGTTCAGCCATACCCGTCGGCATTATGCTAGGATCCTATGAAAATTAAGCAGGAAGCTGTTGTTGACAATCGCTAGCACTATCAATACACATGTGCATATCTTCAAATCAAGAAATATAGCCACGAGCCTTTTTAATATAATACACAGTACGTATTGATGAAACATTGAGTTTCAGAAAGATGTGGGCCATACTGGTGATATTATTTTAGTGTAATGAAACTCTCTAAGAAAGTCCAGCCCCCCACGTCCCAATATACAGTATTTACCCTCAAAGCTTGTACTTTGTTCAGCTCCATCCACAATTTTGTTTCATCTGGGCACTTTCAATTTTGAAGCAGATTTCAAACTTAATTGAAAATTGCCCAAAATCTTTTATGTGTATTTTTTTTACTTGCATCTTCTTGTCCTCTTGTAGCCTTTGATATAAATCCTGCTAGGATCGAAATGTGTCAGGCCCTCCTATTACTCCAAGCATTTTTTTTTTATAAATTTCAGGTTATTATTTTGCCTGATGAACAGTTTACAGCAGTTTATTACTTGTGCTGATTTGAAAATTGTTAAGTACTGCCACTATGAACTGCCTTTAAGAATGTTCAGACGAAAATGAACAGAAAATGAGCTCTTTTTTTCCGGTGTGTCAAGTGATAATACATTGAAAAGTGAACAAAGAAAAATTTACTGGAGCGGGATTCGAATCGGTGACCTCCCGAATACCATACAGGCGCTCTACCAACTGAGCAATCCAGCCCTATGTTGGTGGTGACCCAATTGGTGGTGACTATTGGAGTCACCACCAACGTAGGGCTGGATGGCTCAGTTGGTAGAGCGCATGTACGGTATTCGGGAGGTCAACGGTTCGAATCCCACTCCAGTCAATTTTTCTTTGTTCACTTTTCAATGACTTTAAAATTCAGTCAGTTTCCCTTGTGGTTATTTGATGATTAAATTATAATACAGACAGTATTAGACAGGAAAGTGCACCCTCTAGTGAGTCTATCTGAATCATTCCAGTTCAATTTTAGAATTGGGTGGGTGGGATGAGGAGGAGATATTCCCTTACCAATCAATCAAACAACTCTCAGAGGACGAATTCTATACATTTCCCTGTCCTTATTTTCACGGCAGTTCGGGTTCTTATCGAGTGCAATCGTGCTGGAGATGTATCCTTGACGGTTATGAGCCGAAACTGAGACAAAGCCTCGTTCACTCCATTGATTCATCAGGCCAGTCATGTCCCCCAGTCCCTCAACCAAAAAGAATAAAATGTCATCCCGGAATGATTCATATGACAAATATTGATCCACCAAGCAGTTCCCCTGAGTGTCTGGGAGTGAAATGTGAAACCAGTGAGCTTGTACTGAAGCTACCGTCTCCCTAGAGGGACCATGAATACAAGACTTGGCTCACATTATTTTTGGAATCGGAGACAAGACAGGACAGTCACTAATCTGTATCATTTACAGAGTCCTTGGTGCTGTTCCAATTATGGGGCTTGGATTTGGAGATTTATGAATTACGAAGAAGGGGGGAGGGAGGAAAATAGGCTGATTTTTAGGCTGTCTGCAATTCGTATAAAAGGAATGAAAATGACATAAAAGATATCTTACTTCAAACCATACATGTCTGTTTTCTTGATCTTTTAAAAGATCAAAAAGATTTTTGGTCATTGTTTGACTTATTTTGACACCATTTCAAGCGGAAAAAGTTTTAACGGTGTGTTTCTACCACCACCATCTTCATACCTTGTAAGTTATACGTAAATCTGTAAACATTTGTTTTAGTTTCTTACCAAAGTATGATACTACCTTTAATACTAGAGTAAATGTCCATGAAATGATATTATTTGACCTTCAATTTCATGCAAATTTGTGTCCTCCATTAAAGGTAATATCATACTTTTTTTGTCACAGAAATTCAGATTCCTGGGCAAAATTATCAAGGAAGATACAGTAACAGTCATCTGTGAAATGTTCAGTCCCATGCTGAAAATTTCACAGATTGCCCACTATTTGAGAAAACAGTGAAAAACGCCCACAGTATTTCTTAAATCTTTTCAACGTTATTCTTGATCTTTAAAAGATCAAAATTGTTTTTGGTCATTGGTTTTACTTTTTTCTTGATAACTACAGCATTTCAGGTAGAAATATTTTAACGGTATGCTTCTATCATCACCATCTTTATAACCCGTAAGTTAAAGGTAAATCTCTGAAAAAAATTCTGTTTTCGTGTGCTACCAAAGTATGATAGTACCTTTAATATTGAATGAATGATTGTTTTTTTTTTTTTACTTTTTTACAAAAATTGTATCAAATTGTATGGAATTAAAAAAAAAAGTATCAAATAAGTACCAAGTTTTGCAAACCAATCAGATAACAATAAGGCCATAAAAAAAAAATTGTTGTATTGGCGTAACGGAGGTTTGGAAAATAGGGTAGGGCGGGCGGATTTTTTTTATTTTTTTTTTATTTTTCCTGGGGTATTAAATGCTTTTCCCCTGTATATCACAGAATTTGACGTGTCAAATAAAGACAAGAAATGACATAACAACTTTAACCAGTCTGGTTTCCATCTTTTGCTCCTTTTAAGCTTTTAATCTGCATACAAATTTGCGATTTTTGTATTTTATTATTGTTTTCCCGATTTTTATCTATTTTTTTTTTTTTTTTTTTTTTTTTTGGGTTTAAAATGTTTACGGTTGGGGCATATTTTTGGGTCGGGCGGGTTACGCCAATACAACAATTTTTTTTGTATGGCCTAAGTATAAGCTTGGATCCTCATTGGAGTACTGTACATTCATTTTTTACAGCAACTGCTATATATCCTGATCCAAATAAAGCTACAAATGAGACAATGGAAAAGAAAAACAGAAACCCCTGGTAACCCGTTGGGAGGGGGTCTGATTTTGAAATAACCCGTCCTAACCCTGTACAGGTGCAAATGAGACAGGTGCTGTACCTCTCTCTAACTGTGTGATACAGTAACCTGGTTACTGGACGGTATGCGTAAAACAACAAACATTATTTGGCCCTTCCCCTCTCACACAATGTCTCTGTACAGTTTAACATGAGTCTAGAAATGTTTGCAAGAGACACCTTTGAACTATGAACCGTGGAATTTTTTCAGTGTGATTCGGGAAGTGGTGTAATGATCTTTTCAAGCCATTTTTTTGTACACGTTGTGAGTGTAGTTAACAGTGATTTCACTGTAGGTATAGAATTTCAGTTTGCAAATAGCAAAAATTACCAGAGAGCTCAGAAACATGCTTGACTTATGACTGTGGGGTAACAGTCCTGCATACATTTTTATGAATTATTTTTACGACCGTGAAGACATCTACGTGAAATAAATTTGTTTTAAATGCTTAGGTTTCGTTTTATGATTTCTTGCAAGAAAGGTTCATACTTTGGGTTTTCAGTAATTACTAATTAGATTTGTCCCAATTAAGTTGAAGTCTCATTCTCTGTCCAAAATTGATAGCTCAAAAGAAAAAAAAAGCTTCCTGGCGGTATTTTTGATACTCGATTGGACACTAAATGTTTCAGCAAAGTCAGTTGCATATTTGCAATCAACTTTATGCGCAAGTGTAATCTGTGTAAATGTTCCTGTGCAATGTGCACGGCAACTTTGAGCAGTTTACTTTAAAAGTAGTGCAAACATAGAGCTCTACATGTATCCCTGTATTCAGAAATCAGCCAATAAACTTTGTTCAAGGTGCATCCATTCTACATTCGAAGCAGTGCATTCAAACCGAGGCTTGGATTCAAAATAGTCTGGTATCCGTTTTCTTTCTCGAATTGGTGTTATTTTTTCAAAAGGGTATACAAGGAAGGTGACAAATTGGATGCACCATGAATAAGGTCTATGGCTCATTTAGTGTTAACTAGTCACAAAGTCTCCCTGAAAAGCACTCCGCACTAATGACGTCCGACGAGTGATTTGGCCAGCGCGCGCATGTACAAAATCCCCGGATGTCAGACAAACATTGACTCACCACTTAGTGTACACCATGCATGCACACATCTGCATGGTGGCAATGTTTATCTGAAATCTGTTGTGACATCACAGCATTTAGCCTGCTATTTTAAGAGCAAGTGCGGAGCGCTCTTGAGTGTAGGTTATACATGTAAGTACATACCTAAACTACTGAGTGCTGAGGCAGCAGTGTGCCTATCCTTCTGCTTCATGGCTAGCACCAGCTGGAATCTATGGTGGGTCAGTGCCTCCTTGTAGTTGCCCTTAGAGAAGAAGGCAGCTCCTAGGTTACCGTGGGCTCTGCATTCACCGATCTGATCACCTGAGGAACACAGGGAAGAGAAATGAGAGAAGATTAGAGAAGACTGATCTGAATATGTCAAGTGATAGGGGATTGTGCTTGTAGCTCCCTTGGAGGGGAACATCAGCTATGAGGGATGTCTTGAGCATCTGAAGGAGGCAAGGGAGAGAGAGATGAAGGCCTGATGGCCATGGCAGGAATCTGTGGGCTTTTCGAATCGGAGACTCAGGCTCAGGCTCCGGCTCCAGTTCCATCATCCATATGCTGAAAATATAGCTTGTGGTTTTTCATTGAAGCTGAAGCTTTGTTTTCCTTTTCAAACCAGAGAATACTTCCGAACCAAAGCCAAAAGCCTCTAATTTGATACCCGTTATTTTAGAATGGATTCACAAAATGGTCTGTGCAACAACTTGGCAAAACCCAATTCTTGAACTATACAATTGCACAACTGTAGCTTGTGAGCATAAACGGACAGAAAACTCTTTATTTTATTGAATTGCTGACATTTCATAGACTTGAATTGTCCTGTATAAAGTCTATGAACATTGAAGCTGCAATCACGGAACATTTGGTCATTATTAAACAGACCAAAAAAAAATCCATCCCGAGACACATTATTTTAGAAGGAATATGGAACACTTTTTGGGCCTCGACAGAAGAAAGACTGTTGAGTTCACTTGAATTCATAACATTCTCAACATTGAACTTCCAGGGCCACTCACAGAGGTCATCTCAGGGCAGAATGGTCCACTGGTGACCGGTGCTGACCCACTCTGGTATGTGTGGATTGATGGGTACCAGGGAAACATCCTGAAGTGATAAATATTGTGGCTTCTACAATGTATCTGAGGTCACTTTCCTCCCATCAATAAAAAAACAAATAATAAACTGGCTTCATAGAAGGAACTATTAGGTCAAAAAAGATCGTTATTTGGGTGATTTATGAGGCTGGAAATAGACAGTGCAACAAAGTACTGGTAGTAAATTTAAACATGGCAATCTCTTACCGGGGCATCAAATTAAATTTACCAGGCCTACATATACTGGTGTGCCTACATGCTTTTGAAGTCACCACCCCCACCCCCACCCCCACCCCCACCCCCAAAAAACATACATTCTCACCACCCAAATACAGTTACAATGATAGAACTGAAAGGAAATGGCATTATTATGTATACTAAGTAATCAAGGGCAAGAAATATCCACTAGACCGTGGGCCGAGTCTAATGATTTCAGTGTCAGCCTAGTAAAGTGTGTACCGCACTAGTCCGGCTGTCTGGTGATTTTGGTTTCCTTGCACGAAAAAAATGGTTCCTAAATTGATGATTTTTGACACAAAATTGCATAAATTACGGTTTTCTTATGTGCATGAATGCCACAGGTCTAGTGAAAAAAGTTCAGGTCTAGGAAAATGCTTCAGTTACCAGACCTGCTGTCCAATGCTTTTTTCCCTTGGGCTTATCTTGGGAACTTTCAACTTGGTCACCCTGTGTTTCCATGTGGATGGTGGACCCCATAGCTGACACCAGTCACTGCTAATGACTCTCCAAATGGCCCACTTGACAACCTGTCAGTTCATTGTAAATCTCTGCTCTAAGTACAGCACTTTGTTCAAGGAAGTTGTTCCCAAAGAGGTTGATGTCAAAATGCTGACTAAAACTTGCAAACAACACCATGCATCCATGGGAAAAAAAGACATCTTTTTCAGGTTTTTTTTTATCACGGTAAAAAATAAAAAACCAAGAACAACGACAACAACTGCACAACAACCCCTCCCCAAATAATGCCGCTACTGTGTAGGCCTATATCTGCCAAATCAAAAAGAGTGCAAAAGCTATAAACTCCCAACAAAATACAAAATACAAAATACAAAACTCCCAAAATAAATAAGTAAAAAATAATAATAATAAAAACAAAATCATAGGGCCTATCATTATAAATTTAAATTACTCTTTTCCATCTGGCCGCCTTATAAAATATCATCGGAATTTGATTTCCATGGTACAGTGTCCATCAATGACTTCTATTCTCAATGAGAATTGTAGATTTTCCCTCATAAGTCAAAGACCCTTCACTCCAGGTTCAACCCAGGGTCTCATGATCTAGACATTTTCGCCTAGCAGGTAAGGCATCTGTACTAGTTAGCAGGAGGTTGTGGGTTCGAATCCCACCTGAGCAAGCATGCGATTTTTTATTATTTTTTTAATTTTTCTCACGTGCTCTCACAAGCACTGAGTATACAGTGCTCATCCACGTCGGTGAAGGGCAAGCCTAATTTGCACATTATCTATTTCCCGACCAAAATCATTTAATATTCATGATAGACATTTTCTGAACCACGGGAGTGACAAGCTTAAAATTCATTTTAAAATGCGCTGACCTGACTGGGAATCTTGTCTTAACTGACAAGATTCAGATTCCAAGTTAATTTCTCGAAAGCCAGATTAGGCATGACAATAGAATACGAATATATATGAATGTCATGGTAAAGTAGACTCACCTAGTGATTTAGCCACAGAGAGATCCTGCTGCATGTAAGCTATAGCCTTGTCAGTGTTGGACAGTCCCCAGTGGGCACTGCTCAGTGCAGAGAAGACAGACCCTCTCAACTTCAGGCTGCATGTTCCTATACACAGACATTATACCAGGACAGAAACATCATTACTATCATCATTACAGAAGATATACAGTGGAACACCATTGTAACAAACATGCAGGGATGCACAGAACTTGATCAAACACATTCGATCTCAGGCTGTGCTCCGTGATCATATTATGGGTTGATGTGGCTGGCTGCCAAAGGGCGCCCATGAAAGCCTGCTACTCGGTTCTTTGGCCGTAGTTCGCGGACCATGAATATAAAATAGAATTTTCAGTGGTGGTTTGTTTTATTTGGCAAGCTACATGTATTTTTGTGCTAAGCAATTTTTTGTGCTAAGCAGCTCTATGAAATGCCCCTGGTCATCAGGCTACATTCACACTCCTGAAACCATCTCAACTCCCTGAAGTGATTTTAGAGGTGGGAGGGTCAGGATATCAAATATCCAAATATTCAAGGAAAAGCTAAGAACGGAAAAAAACCCTCAAATTTGAACATTGACATGACTTACCAATTTTGAGGGCTGATTCTAAGACAACCAATGAGGAGGCATGGTAGCCAGCTGCCAGTAATTCCTGACCAATCACGGAGATGATTACAAAGGGACTCTTGTCTAGTTTCATAGACTGAAGCTGACGATAGGTGGGTTCAAATGTATCTGGATAACAAACAACCAATAGACACAAAGAACCATTAGATACATTTAAATTCAGTTATAAATAATTGTCCTCTCAGGTGCACAAAACACTGTAAGGACTTCAAACTTACAGTTTTTATCCCTTGAAACAAAACCCTGCAAACATCTTCTTTCGGCTAATACAAATATTGCTTAGGGTCTTTCCACCGAAAAGTATGTTTTGTGACAGTGTAAATGTATCTTGTTACATATTATACTTTGATAGTATGCAAGGCTTTGACCCAAATCTTGGGCTGTGGCTAGAAATAACACATGCAGCTATGGCATCAACTAGCCAGTCAATGCAGCCATTCCTACATGTACATATGTATGTGTGTCATCCGTATCCAAAGTTTGGTTATTGGGACATGTGGTCAATTTCAAAAAGCCTTATGATCAGTTGTAATTTGAGTTACAAAGGAGTACCCATCATAGGAGGCATATCCTACGTAGGGCTACAATGCATAAATTTTTAGGCCTATAGCTAGCCCATTTTTAGTGCCGGCTAAATTGACTTATTATGAAGCGTACCAAGTGGAGCTCATGCCCCTCATGGCCGGGGTCCTGGAGATAATACATGGTAGCTAAATGCAAGTCCGTACGTACGTGATCATGTCAGCAATATTCTGTTTTGTTATCGGGGATCTGGTCAATTTATCTTTCCAAATTTATCTCCAATCAAAATCTTACTGTTCTTTCAGTGAAAAAACATGACATTTATGTTGTAACTTTATTTGTTGTGCCGGTCGGAACATGATTTTTTATCTCGAGTGCCGGTCAGAAAGGCTGAGTGCCGGCTTTCCCCGACCGGTGCCGACCGACGTGGCTAGAACACTAGATGCATCATAAGTCCTTCAATTAATTAAGTTATGATGAGTTTGGTTATATCCCCCCTCTACCATTCTGTTATCCTTAATTTATGATGACTCCTACTACCAAAACAAAATGTTATACATAATTTCCTTCTTTCCCACACCGATTGATTTCATTCTAATATGACGAACAAGAAATATGAACTAGTCATTGAGTATGTACTATACATTAGTACCCAAGAACAGTCACAAATCATACTTCATGATAGTATGTTTCATTCACAGCATCGAGGTGAACACTGTATATCAGTGAGGCCAAGCAATCTCTAGGTCACCGCCTTGACACCAAGTAGAGCATGAACTGCACGCTTCCACCAGGTGTCAAGTGAAAACAGAGATGGTCTGCCCCGGCCCTTAATGAGCCAACAGATACATCTCAGTCAGAGCACAGGGCCTCGGGAGTTAGCGGAACAAAGTATTAAAAAGTGGGTCAACAGAGGGACAAAGCATTCAACAACAACAGCATTCCCGGTGTACTGTAAGACTAGAACCAAGGTAGTGACTGTTGATATTGTGAGAGCAAACAAAGTATTTTGGGTCAACCTTTTGTGGTGAAATGGGAAACCAGTGAAGCATTATTATCAAGAAAGATCTTTCACAAAGGTGAATACCTGTACGTGCCTTCCTTTTCTGTTTGAACCGACCAATTTTGACTTTAAAATTTACATTTTAGCTTTATTCATCACAGGCCCAAAAAATAAACATTTCTGTAAGGAGTACGTGCATTGCATAATACATAAATGCGACATTTGTAAACCACTTTTATGCAGAAAGTGGAGGGTAATGGTTTGAGGTAGGGTCTTGATCAATCACACCAGATAAGGCCTACTCTTGATGAGTGTTTGACATGACATTCCTATCAGCTTGCCATCCCAATGTCAGAAAAGGTTAATGGTTGACTATTAGCAACTCCCAGACCCCTGACCTGGAGTGTAATGGAGAGAATGACCCTCTTACTTTGAGCTACTTTTAGCCAGTTACCTTCTGTGTCAAACCCCAAACCCTCTGGCTTGAGAGTACTGGAGGGAATTACCCTCCTGAATGTTATTGGCATGATAGGTTTAATCTGATGCTTTTCACTTAGGGTGTAAGGGAGGGAATGACCCCTCCTACTTTTAGCAAGATCTTTGGCAGACTGTGTCAAACCCAAAACCCTCTGGCTTGAGTGTACTGGAAGGAATGACCCTCCTCCACCCTGTGGAGGTTACTAGCATCCTAGGCTTAATCTGATGCTTTTCACTAAGGGTGTAATGGAGGGAATGACCCCTCCTACTTTTAGCAAGGCTTTTTGGCAGACTGTGTCAAACCCCAAACCCTCTGGCTTGAGTGTACTGGAAGGAATGACCCTCCTCCTCCCTGTGAAGGTTACTAGCATCCTAGGCTTAATCTGATGCTTTTCACTAAGGGTGTAATGGAGGGAATGACCCCTCCTACTTTTAGCAAGATCTTTGGCAGACTGTGTCAAACCCCAAACCCTCTGGCTTGAGCGTACTGGAAGGAATGACCCTCCTCCTCCCTGTGAAGGTTACTAGCATCCTAGACTCACTCTGATGCTCTTCACCTTGGGTGCATGGGAGGGAATGTTCCCATCCATTCTGGTCTATTTTTGTGCTTACGGGCACTGCTACGCGTGAAATGTGAAATCTATTTCATGGAATCCGTAAGCAAGACACTCTGCACTTAAATCAGTTAGCGAAAAATTTCTAGGCTAACCTTGACTTTTTTCTGTTAAACTCTCTGTCATGTGCATTCTGCAGAAAGACCTTGCTTAGCGTAGCGAGAGAGATAACTCTCCTGTGAAATAAGCTAACCATTTAAGCAAAAAAGTCTGCTATCGTAAGTGAAGAATTTTTGCTTATGGTAACAGATTTCATACAATTTGGCACTGATAGTAAGTGGGTCAATATAAATACAGTAATCCGAACGCAAGTTTTTGTGTGATGCCCTCTTTTGATTAAAACAAAACCTGCGGTGGTATTAATTGATCTAAATGAAATATAAATCCGGCTCGATACATGGTGCACGAGTTATTCCTGAATGGAACACGGAGTTAGAAGAATATTCGGCATGGACAACATGTCCTGGATTTCCCCACCAGTCTTTTACTTCATGATTAGCTTTCCAGCTCCCCATATTTCATTAAAAGATGATTGGCGGGCCGCGGTGTACAAAATGATATAGGGCGGATTCGTTTAGCTCCCCCGGGTCGACACCAGTCAACCTCGTCCCCATTCTCTCGCTTGTTTTGTGCAGTACAGCACGACCATTCCCAGTAAGGGCTGACCCGTGTTAGCTAAACGAATGCACCCATACCGAAACCACCGCAGTTTTCCTTTTAATCAAAAGAGGGCGCCCTTCAGAAACCTGTGTTTTCAGGCAACCAGGAAGCATCTCCCTGCATCGTACAAGCCGAAACACTTACCTTTCAGTGGTGACTTGAGGGCAGCCTCTGCTAGTCCAGCCAGTAGTTGAAGACTTTTAGGGTCTTGGGCCAGACCTGACGAGAAGGCGGCCAGAGCATCAGCATGACGACCCAGACACTGCAGAGCGGTACCTTGACGGTAGTAAGCCTACAAGAGGACAAACACAGAAAAAGTACACGAATAATTAGAGAATTCATAATGACGATTTACCATGGAAACCACTGACAAAAATGTAGTTCAATCATAGTCATTTCCTTTTTCATTAGACATTGACCCACTTCTCAACCTCATTCTTGTGTCTGAGTTTTAATGAATAATTATCATGGAAACCAGTCGTGACAATTTTCTTTCCAAAGGTCACATTTTTCGGATGATATAGAAGGTTGGAGTTTATTCTGCTACCCTCTATTTGGGAACAATTTCTGAGACAAAATAAACATTACTGTATGAAGTCTGCTAGATGTGAAATTGAATATGAACTGCACATAGCCTAGCATTGTATGTTGAGAGCAGTAGAAAATTAAATAACAAGAAAATACATGTGTATGATACCTCATACAAACATTCTTTGTTGTATGACAGTATCATCACAATTCTATTTTGTTTATTACATTTTCATTTAAATGTTCAATTATTCCAAATTACCATCAAAATTCTGTTGGATTCTTAGGTTCTGTGCATTCTGACACAAAATATATTAATTAATATATTAATGTATGTTAATTAATGTATGTGAGCATCCAAATTTAATAAAACCTGGTATAATCCCCCCCAAAAAACCCTTACAAATTGCATTTGGATATTTTCTTTCAAATCTGCCAGTTATAATGTGCCATACAAGTGTTATATTTTATCCTCCACATTTAAAAATCCTGGAATTGTTCCAACGATCACTAATTAAAAAATCTCCCAGATTTAATAACGGTTCAAAGCTTCTACACATTAGGCCACACAAAAGCAGAGGATGTGAGACACATGTGTGTGCATGTATAGCTGTACATAAACAGGGTGTTATTGTAAACAACACTATGAGATGATTGAATATCATAATTAAGTTACATACGTAGCTTTCATCGTGCGATATATATATATTCCTACGTAAATAAACGATTGATATTTTGCTAGCAGCAAGTCCGGTTGAATTTCTGAATGAAGGGTCGTGCTGTTTTTTCACACATGATAACAATGTGTAGCCTCAAGCCAAATGGGGGCCAAATGTCAAAAAAGACACGTCTGGTGTTATTGTCACAGTGGTTCTCAGATTAGGGACTTCAACCCCCCCCCCCCCCCCCCGCTCCCCCGTCCCCCCAAAAAAAATCAATTCTTAGCAATCTGTGCGTTTTGTTATTTGCTATTATTAAGATATCAGCCAAACATCCCTCCAAAATACAAGTTAATGCTATTTTCAGGGCATCAGCCTAATTTTTCTCAGGACGTTACACAATTTTGTTTCAAGTCAGACCGACTGTCAAACCATGAAACAAGTGGAACTAATGAACAGCAAAACAGAGAAGACTAGAGGTTATGTCTGTTGATAAAAGAACATTTATAAGGCTTTTCCGAATACATGTATAATAACAAGATGTTTAGTTAAGATCTTGTTTTATATGTGGCCATATTTTGATGTACAGTATAAAACTACTTTCCACTATAGGGACTTTGTTTTGACCAAGTTGGGTTAAGATCGGCTATTTAAAAGTGACCAAAGTGGCATGTACAATGCACGTGTGCAAAGTCTACATTTTGGACACCAAGAAGAAGAAAAAAATCTTAACAAAAACAATCTTTTCCAATCACAATCGGAAAAAGCCAAAAATGAAAAAACAAAAGTGGGAGACAAATCCGTAATTTGTTTGAGATTCTTTAGAGGGATGACCGTTGGTGAAATTCAAGTCTTTGCATCTCTCACAGTGAGGGGGCCTGAAATACAAGCCTGGTTTGTCCCTCGGCAATCAAGTTTTTTAATCCAGCGAAATCCTTTCAGGCACTTAACGAGCGACGGGGATGAGTGTTTGCATAGGCTGTGTAGGCAGGCTTAACCCAGCATGCAGTGTTTGGGGGGAAATCAATATAAACGGAATAATTTGATTTTCTGTGAAAAACCGTGAGTAGGAAATGGGCTGATTTCGACTTCTTTTTTTGTTTAGCTCAAAATGATAACACTTCTTGAGTTGTTACGGGAATTTCTTACTACTCCATGCTGATATTCTTGTTTTGGTAGAAATGTGAGAGTTTATAAAATCATAATCCATGATTCATTTTCATTGGAAATGTATGTTAAATGCATTTCCTGTCTTTTTCTTTCATTTTCTGTCTCTTAAAAAGTATCAGTGAAGTTTGTGGTTTTAATAAAAAAAATGGTATAAAAAGAACAGGGACAAGACAAATACATGTTGGGGAATTTTTTTTTATCACATGTACATACAATTTAAAAAGGAATTACATTTTTTTTTTGCATTTTGGGTGAAAAAAAGGGACAAGACAAAAACATTTTGGGGAATTTTTTTTTACTACATACAATTAAAAAAAGAAATTACATGGAGACGGTTTTTTTTTTTTCATTTTGGGTGAAAAAAAACCCCACAATGGCAATAATTAACACCTTTCTGGAATTCACAAAGCTAAGATTCAATTAAAAGTTAAACCTAGGACATTCCAAGTTGGGCAGTGATTTTAATATGATCGAAAATTTCCTGTATTACAAGTACATAATATATTATATGTAATCTGTTTTTCCCCGATGTCGGTAATCTAAAAAAAAAACAGACAAATTATGCAATTCCCTTGGGATACTTGCTAAAAACCATCACTGGGCTAACTCACAATTACACTCCCAATAATGTCCTATTTACAGGGCAAGGATCCATTTCATTACAATTTAAAGAACAACACAATACTACATGTACACTAAAAACATGTAACAAATGACTCAATAAAGAAAATTAGGTTTACAGTGCATATTTTTATTACTGGGGCAAATCTATACACTGACTGAATAGATCAAATGAACTTACAGTACCTTCCTCATATTATTTTATGAGGGTATAGGCCCTACAAGAATCAATATAAAGGACAACCATTAGATTTTAATAGTTTGCAAATCACATCAAAGCCTGATTGTTATGATGGCTTCCCAGCGAGTGGGAGATGCTGCATGAAGAAAGAGGAGACCCACTACTAAGAGCAGGGTGCTTAACCTCGGGAGCAATGCAGGAGAAAAACAACGTCCATTGATCGGAAACAGTTGGGGTATCACGAGAGGACCAACGCTCAATCAACTAGGAACGTGAGAGGAGATTTATAGAGGAAAAGAGGAGAGACTATGATATAGATCCGGGGATGTTGACAACCAAGAACAATTCCAGTACAAATCAGCACAAAGATCAATGGGGTTATCCCTTAGAAAGAGAAGGATAATCCATAGGAATCGTTTCGGCATGCGTCCACAAACAGTTAAATTGGGACAAGAAAATATCATGTATGAGGCCTTCATTTTAATAAAAATGAGGAGAGCTGCAAATCACTCTTCTTAAATCAACGTAGAGAATTTAGGAGAGTGATTTGCTCTCGCTAACAAAAAAATCAAGTTTGAGCTTCAAATTCAACTCCTTAAATCAACATAGGTCCTTCTCATACAAATGAATAAAGAGAACAGTTTTCTCTTGCTAAACCAAGTTTCCGCACATGTGTCCAATGATGTCGAAAAAAGAGAACATATGCAAAATTTTGCTTGTCCTGTTTGAAATTGTTTGTATTTTGCGCAAAGGGTAATTGTTGGCTGGAAAAATGTATGTGATGTTTTGAAAAAGGGCAGCTCTCCTTAAATTGTTAAGGAGCTCTTTTTTTCACTCACCTTGGAAAACTTGAAGGAGAGCGGAGGAGAGTTTTCACTCTCACTCTCCTTAAAAATCAAGGCCTGATTTTTGTATCGTAGGAACTGGTACATGCATGCAAAATTTGGTCAGGTGTAGTTAAGACCTACACACCAAGCATTAAGAGGTTCGTTTTTACTCACCTTCTTTTTAGGCTGCCATTTCATCATTCTTATCCGCAAATCATGGATGGCAGCCAGTATAAACCGATCTGTAACCGATGGCCGCGTGCTCCGTGGGCATTATAACCCATCTTCCTTTACGTCCTTCGGTTTTATTGCATCAACCGATTCCATCTCTGTCATTTCATGAAAGAAGCCCGCCCTCGGGGCATCGGTGATGCACACACGTACGTACAAAACATCCAAGAGTAATATCTTGGCATCCTTCATAAGACAAAGAATCGGCTTGGTTTGAAGATATTGATCACGGGTCACCCGATTGATGCAAGAGCACTTCACAACTGAGCAACTCACACTCAAACATAACGGCATATCCTCATAGGAGTTATGAAGATGTAATTGTCAATATACCTTGAAGACAGATAGTCAACCAACAAAATCACCTTAAGACTGTCACAAGGAGCTCCCAGTCACATCAAAGCAGTGTAGGCTGGCTGTAACACTACAGAAGGAGCTTTTAGCTCATACACATAGAGAGCTTTGAAGTAGGATTCCCTGAAGACACAATATCTCACAGCAACATCATCAACCAGAGTGGAAACTGTCCTCCTTGAATTGGACTGATAAATAAAAGCCTCTATCCCAACAAATCGGCACATGTTGTCCTCCCCTGATACACATTAGTGTGTAATGCTTCCTATAGATCCAAGTGTATAGGACATGGTGAATGTCATTCCCAATGCCCACTATCCTCTGTCTATAGTATGATGACTGACTGGGAATGCTAGGAGTACGAGTAGGGTGTCCCTATGCTGTAAATTCTCAGCAGTGAATGACCTGTCAGTCCTACACACAGTGCACATAAGTATCCATAACCCACTGCTGACACTCCACAGAGTGGTGCAGTGACAGTAATGCAGGCGTGATGTTAATCACAAGTTTTTCCAGCCAACACTGTACACATGGGCACCATGGGCACCATGTCATTGAACAGTATTAAACAATGTTCTCCAGAAAAACATGAATTGAAGAAGAAGCTTTCATTTGGACAAATAGGTTACAGAAGAATGCAGTAAAACACAGTACAGTACTACTTACTACGAAAGCTTATGTGGTTTTTCTCCTAGTTAGTCTTTACATGTACATGTGTAAGTGCTAGCCTAATTTTCTTTATCATTTCGATAGACTGACACGGCTACCCACAATTTACTTCAAGTTTGACTTTCACACAGATGTTTTATCTGTGTCAGTGAGAAAATAATTCAAAGTAATTCTCGCATACCCTACATATTTACTCACACATTGTTTACTTTAAAGGTAGTATCATACTTTGGTAGCAAACTTAAACAGAAATCTTCACAGATTTACCTATAACTTACAGGGTATAAAGATGGTAATGGTAGAAACACATCGTTAAAACATTTTTATGCCTGAAATGCTGTATTTTTCCAGAAAAAGAGTAAAACCAATGACCTAAAATTATTTTGATCTTTAAAAGATACAAAATAACGGTGAAAATATTTTTTTTAAAATACTGTGGGCTTTTCTCACTGTTTTCTCAAAAAGTGATCACCATATGGGACTGGGAATTTCACAGATGACTGTTACTGTATCTTCCTTGATATTTTTGCCCATGAATCTGCATTTCTTTGACAAAAACCAAAGTATGATATTTGCTTGTCTCCTCTGCAAAGATTATCACAGAATTTGTAACTTTAGTCAACAGCAATCAACTGACCAAATTATTCAAAGTTCTCCGCCTTCAAAATTAGCCGCCCCGCAAGAAAACTGCACTTTCCTTTTTTTTTTCAACTTGTAGCCTATATTTCAAATGTCATCCACTGCCAATGGCATTCCCACTCTAAAATGCAAACGATCTCTCAAACCCCTGAGAAAATAGAAAATATGGTTAAGAGATGTAGGATGTGTTTGTAGTTTGTACACAAGTGCCAGGAGATTTCATCTCAATGGTGAAATTGCATAGAATTATCGCTAGTCTTCTGATTTCAAGCAGTCATGAATACCAAACATGCTTTGAGGCTATGTAGGCTATTAGGCCCCCCAAAAAATTGTTTTGTTGCCCTCAAGTGGAAAAATTAAAATTTTGGGTCGGTCGGTCGATATTTTTTGTTGTTTTTTTGCCAACTTTCAAACATTTAAGAATAAATACGGAATGTATGGTCACCAGGGCTTATAAATCAACGGTCTTGGGTCGTTTTGAGGAGACACGCTTTTTTACTGCTAAATTTTTTTCTGTCAAAAATGGTGAGTTTTTATAAAAAAGTTTAAACAAAAAAATCCAACCCAAAGTTTTGGCATTTTACGGTCGGTTGCTGAGGGTAACACAACAATTTTTTTTAGGCCTGTATGGATACTTCTCACAGTTTCTGAGCGATGAGATAAATTCCAACATTAATCCACGGCTTTTCGCAAATAGACTAAATTCTTCACACTGCAAAAACATCCCGGACCTCTGCAACAAGTAGCAAAAACAGGCCAAGGAGAGAAAGAAAAACCCAACGCAGAAACACTCAATGCATGCACGGGTAGTAGAACAAATACATGCTGTAATGTCGCCCGGTGTGATGAAATGTGGCCTGTAGCTCTGGGCTCACTTTCCTAAATCCAGCGTCCATCCACGGAAGTCAAGTGTTGCAGCTAGACAAGGAATGGAACAGGTCCAATGGAACTCCAAAACTGTCAACATTCATGCACATGTATGCACAGTCTACGTCAAGGGCTATAGGGTGACAAGATAAAAATGGATCCAGCAAACTGAAGGACCGCAGTGCATTAGTATCAGAGGACAAATTAGAATCCAATACAACACTCATCAGTCAATAAGCCCCTTCTTGCAATATCTCTCCATTCATACTGAAGGAAAAAAAAAAAAATACTACCAGTCTATTAAATAAACAGAGCAAGATGAAATGACAATGAGATGGGTTGGTGACACTCCGATGCCCGATGACAATACCATGGCCTTCCTAGGAGTGAAATGTCCATAACTCCAAGCTTTTATATCACCATCGACTGTCCTGGAACTCTCTGTTGACTGAGAAATATTAGATTCCTGCAGAAAGCTCCTGTTTGCCTGACGCTCCACACTCCAGCGGCACCAAAAAAGGTCTTTTGAAAAAAAAACCTGAAGATGAAAACTGGCTAAGTAATCAAAACAGCGTGCGGAGAGGAGATGTTGTAATAATCACACATCCGGTCGCGGCCTACAGGGGAACCGGGTGGCGTAGGGAACCAGGGTTTTTATTATGATTTTTTTCTTTGTATTATAGAGATAGGTTGCTTCATTTAACAAGCACAAAGCGGTCACACGTATAGCGATCTGCTGCCTGCCGATTGCCAAACAGGGAACTATTATCGGACAAGACCACAGAGACAGGTGTGGGGTAAAATCCCCCAGTGAAATTCATAGCAGCATTATGTATCTCAATCCAACCACATGCAGAAACAAATTTCACTTTAATAATATACTGCAATGATCAATAACTGTGATTTTTGACTGCACAAGCTTTGAATATTTTAACATGTTCAATCACAGTTCTTCCAAGAAATATACCTTTGTCCTCAAGAAATGTAGTAGTAAATTTTTTCTTATGTACATGTATTTCCATAAAAAATGGTGTCTAGGCATATATGTACATCAAAGCTAAACTAAAGATAAAAAATCACTTAGTAAAAAAAGCAAAATTATGACGAAAATGTGAACAAAACAAATGTATGAAGTGAAGAAAAATATTGATTTGAGATGCAAATAATGATCTGGGGCCAAACCTTGATAAATCAAAAATCAGTATGCCATCCAAAACTTCTTGTGTATGTTTGCTCAGCAAACAATGGCCGAATACAAGTCAAAAGCAGTACAAAACTTACACATACAAATTGGGTGGTAATCCTGTTTGATCAAGGAAGACTTTTCATGTTGAAGCAAATTTTGTGCTTAAGCAGCTCTATGAAATTGGCCCCAGGAGAATAAAAAATAATCAGGTGATGACAATAATGATCAGGTGACTAAAAACTGATCAAATGAAACACACACAATTCCAAACAATTGCTGAAGATACATCACGCCAATGGTCTGAAATTAAAGTGAAGCTGATGAACTCATCTACGCGACAAAATATGTTGCAGTTCAATCACACTGACTAGGTCCCTGACACTGAGGTGTTTACCGCAAGCAACTGTGATCCAGGACCAGGAACAAGTAGTTGATGATTTATATTTCCCCCTAGTCTTTAGCCCTACCCTCTTTCAACACTTGGACCAGGGGTGGGAAGTCAGTGCTTTTGGCAGCCAGCGCACTGCATAATCTTGACCTTTGACACCTGTCAAATGACCCCTGACCCCTTTGTGGTCTCTGTGGAGAAGGCGCCAAACTCGATACTGGCATTCACGAAAACTTGACTTATATTACGATTAGTTAGTTGTCACTGGTGCATGCACTTTTCTAAAATCACCTTTATCTTTATTAGTTGAAAAGTTCGATACCCCGCTCCAGTCAATTTTTCTTTGTTCACTTGTCAATGACTTTAAATTCAGTCAGTTTCCCTTGTGGTTATTTGATGATTATCTTTATAAGTTGTACATTATACCAAAGAATCAATGGAAGAAATTGGCATCTGCATTTAAGCGGCAGAATCAAATGATTTTACTCCGAAATAAACCTTCACACAATTTCATTTCAGCCACCTCATCAACACGAGCACTGATTTACATGTTTTTCTTGGTTGGGCAAAAATCCTGTCAGGAGAAAAGCATGCTGTGTGTAATCAAATTGACCATAGCTTTAGCCATGCTTGCTAGATCTGATATCAACAGGAGGATGCCACCATTAATGATGCATGTAAGTAATAAGAAGTTTTCCTACACCTAAAGGAAAGGTTTGGATGACCGAATGGAACAAAAAAAATCCATTAGCTTTCTGCATCATGGCCAGGGGACGTTTAATACACTTTGGAGAGAAGTCGACTTGACTGCAAAATAAGCAGAGATAGAGTCGCAGGTCTGGATCATCACTTCAAAATAGGGGGAGGAAATGTGAGTTCCATTACGGGAGGGAACGTGCTGGGAATGGATTGATGGATGTATGTTTCCTGAGGGTCCATTCATGCAAACTGCTTCACGAGGAGAGAATGTCAAACCGCTACAAAACTGCTGAGAAAAGTGAAGCGGCAAGGAGGATGGGGGGGGGGGGGGGGGGGGTAATTCACTTGACCTGATTCCCATTCATTAAACATCCAAACACTTACAGTAAAGGAAATATCATACTTTGGTTTTTGTCAAAGAAATGCAGATTTATTGGCAGAAACTATCAAGGAAGATACAGCAACAGTCATCTAAGAAATTCCCAGTCCCATACGGTGCTCACTTTTTGAGAAAACAGTGAAAACTCCCCACAGTATTTAAAAAAATCTTTTGATAGTTATTTTTGATCTTTAAAATATCAAAATTGATGTTGGTCAATTGGTTTTACTCTTTTCTGGATAAATACAGCATTTCAGGCAGAAACATTTTAACAGTATGTTGCTACCATCCTCATACCCTGTAAGTTATAGGTAAATTTGTGAAGATGTCTGTTTCGGTATGCTACCAAAGTATGATAGTATCTTTAAATTTGGTTCCCCCATAAAATATGGTCAGCCTGACACTTGGTACTAAGTGTGAAGAAAGTCAGAGCTACATGTAGGCCTACTTGTCCTGTCTTGACAAAACATCGAACTGCTACAATTTTTTGCATAATAGTATACTCTGCCAATCACATCTAGGGCTTGCAAACTGACATACCCTTTGTGAAACTGACATGACTTGTACATGTAAGTGATTGGATAGGGGAAGTGAATGCCCCTAAAATGGAAATAAACAAGCTGCTTTAAATACATGTACATGTAGAGTGTATGCTTGTATTTATACAGTATGTCATTACCCTCTCCACAACATCTCAACGTTTCCATCATGACAAATTTCTTTTCATATCGCTCTGGGATTTTTTTGTTTAAATGCTGTCAGCTGTCTCGTAGATGTCCGGCCGGGAAGGTTCCCCAGCCCCTCTCGCATCTCCTCATTTTACCCGAGAGACAAATCCCAACAACATAAATTTACAAGCAGGAAGGAGGAAGGTTCACTGACACACTTAGTAAGAGGCGAGATGGGACACACAGGAAGGGGGAGGGAGAGTTAGGAGAGAGCCTGGACACTGACCGATGTATGCATCGCCCCCACTACTCCTGCTGCAGGATATTTTTCCTGACAGGAGGACCGAGAACGGAGAAGAGGCCTGACTGTGTGAGCAGGGGGGACAGCTGAAGAGTAAGACTGGAATTGAGGGATGAGTGAATATATAAAGGAACAGGTACACAGAGTTCACTGATCTCTGGTTGAAAGCCTCTGGACTCCAATGATCCATGATGCAACCTAACCATCTTGGCTTAGGAATTAGGAGAGATATGCAACAGGCTGCTTGCTGCTTATCAATTTCAATATTTTAGGGAACACCAAAAGTTGGAATGAACTGGGATTTGAATTCAAGACTCAAACCCTTGAGCTAAAATTTTGTAACAGTGAAATGCCATTACAGTGGAACGCCGTTATAATGAAAATGTTGGGAGGCACAGATATTGTCCATTATAGTGGCCATTCATTATAGTGAATAAAAGAACAATTTTCTGTATATGTTGTTCACAAAAACTAGGAGTCAAGCCTGTCAAGGATGATATTCGGTATATCCAAATGTTCTGTATAGCAGCGTTCCACTATATAAGTAACAAATGTCACGCTAGGATGCACAGAAATTGTTTGTTGTAGTGGTCGTTCGTTATAGTGAACAATGTTCAGCATGTCTAGATACATTGTACATAAAAATTGGAAGCCAAGGATGATGTTCAGTATAGCCAAATGTTCAGTATATTGGTGTTTGTTATAGTGATGTTCCACTGTATACACATCTTCAGACCTTCAGTATATGAAGGCTACCTCTTATGCTGTGTGTGCAATTGTTCATGGGAAGAGATTCGTGCACCTTGAGCCAAAATGTCTGAAATGAGATGGCCATCCTAATAAGGGTTGGATAGCTCAATTAACAGAGCACCTGTATGATATTCAACAGGTCTGAGGTTTGAGTTTTGATTAATCCAAGTTTCCTTCCTTAAGTCAGCCAAATTTGCATTACCATTATGTTTCAGAGTAAAACTGGGTCTTTTTTTTTTTGAAGTTGTATATAATACATACATTATGTAAACCATTCATGAATCATGTACAAAAGGCTGTCCATATCAGCAATAGGGTTCCACGCTCGAGCTATTCTCTCTTTATATCGACAGCTATAGTTACCCGGATGTTCGGACAAATTGCACAACATTTACGTGTAAGTTGGGTATATGATGTACGACTTGTTTGTCCAAACATCTGAATGTGACGTCACAAGCGCGGATCCCTATTACAAAGTATTTATGTACACTCACCCAAAGATACATGTCAAACAACAACTAGTTACACTGATTTGTCCAAGACAGATCTGATGGCAATTTAAGAGTTCAATTTCAGTAAGAGGGAAACATGATACTTTGTTTTTATTAAGTTTGCATTGACACAAGACAGAGAGAAGCTAGGGGAGGGGAGAGGTAATGGTGATATTGTGATGAGTCATTCATGTCCGTGCCATCAATTTCGTGCATTTGATTTGTAATTAGCCTGACATTTTCTGATGTTGAGTGGCAACTTCCATTAGATCGTCAGAGAGAGAGAGCTAGTATGAGGAGGGATGTCTCCCTCAAATCCCCTGTCCCCCTCCATCTTGATGTCCCTTCAGGGGTAAGGAGGAGAGTCCTTGATTCATATGGTCGGCCTAAATGGAACAATGTCCCCACTGACATTCACCATCATATCTTGTTCATAGAATCCTGCATGGCTGCATCTCTCCAAAGGGGAAAAGCATGGCACAAACACTAGATTTTAAACTTAAAAAAAAAAAATGGGACATCAAAAATGGGCCAAATAGATGCAAGATACTCAAGTTACGAAGGATAACCCATAATAATAATAATAATTTGGGAGGCTAATCATCCTTACTCGCAGCTGGGGTGCTGAATTGCGAAGGATGCGACTTCAACGTGATCGAGTAGCTGTAGCAGGCTTTCATGGGCGCCCTTGGCTGCCAGCCACATCGACCTGACTACCCATGATCACGGAGTACAGCCTGAGAACCAAAGTGTTTGATTTTTGTTGAGGGAGGAAAACCAGAGAACCAGGAGAAAAACCCTCCTAGCATAGGAGAGAACCAACCAGCGCACAATTCTACTCACATATGACCCAAACCGGATTAGAACCCGGGCCACATTGGTGAGACCACCTATGCCCCATCGCATCCTACGTAGGGCTGCAATGTATCATAAGTCCTACAATTGATAATAAGTTACAATGAGTTTGCTGAAATCTTCCCATGGACACCTTGTGGAAGCAAGTGCCTTTGTGGTGAAATTATTTTTTTTTAATGGCAAAAGGAAAAGCAACAGTTTCTTGTACACAGAATGAAATAATTCATGAAATTGTATTGAAATATTAATTTTGGCCCTTTAAGCAGCTCTATGATATTATAACCCCTGGATGAAACTGTTCCATTTAATATCTGTTTACAATACTGAACAATGGGACCTATTGTTCTACATGTAGGTGTGATAATTACATGCAGTTGCTGACTTCCCAAATATTCAGTGTCTTGAAGCAAATTCATTTAAACAACACACAAGGTGCCCATTCAAATACCTGATGAAGGTGTTTTTGGATGAGAACACGCGCTGTAACTGTATAACATGTGCAACGTGCACCTGTTAGCGACTCTTACAAGTGAAAATACGAACACCACAATGGACGCATGTGTTTCAAAGTAGCAATACCTGTTTGGCAATGGATCTTTCTTCTAGTAAATCAATGTGTATAGGGAAAGGTGAGCTCAAGGCCTTGGCAGAGGTGACAGAAGCAACTGTCATGGCGTCAAGGACTTGAACTTGACAGAGGCAATGGAAGCTATTTTCCTAATAGCGCCCCTTGGTCACTGCCTTAGTTTGCAGACTTAGTATTATGTATCCCCCTTCAGCAGATTCAGCAGATTCATTTCTTGCAGAGAACTTGGGCCAATTTCACGGCGCTGCTTAGCACACAAATTTGCTAAGCATGACATTTCTGTCAAGTACTAAAAACAGGGTTAACAACCAAATTTCCATGTGTTGTGTATCGCTTGTAATTGTTCTTTGGCTGTTGTTCACTGACCATGAATATCAAATGAAACTTTTGACGATGGTTTGTTTTATTGGGCAAGACATTTTTTGTGCTAAGCAAATTTTTGTGCTTAGCAGCTCCATGAAATTGGCCCATGGTCTTTATGGAGGAAAAACTGCTTTGTCAGAAGTCTGTCCCATTCAGACAAACAGAGTTCCAGGGGCCAATTTCACGGCCCTGCTTAGCACAGAAATTCTGTCTTAATAAAAACAGGATTAACAACCAAAGTGTTGTGTATCACTTGTGATTGTTCTTTGGCTGTTGTTTGCTAACCATGAATATCAAATGGAATTTTGAATGTGAGCAAGACATTTTGTGCTAAGCAATTTTTTTTGTGCTTAACAGCTCCACAAAATTGTCCCCTGCTCCAAGAACTTGAGAAAGTAATGCTACACACTATAAGCATTTTGTGTTTTGCCTGGAAAGCAACCAATCTAACCTTGTATCTGCTGGCTGGTGCTACGACGATTAAAACGAGTTACTCAATTTACAAACTGTACATTATTACAAGTTGTGCAATCTCACAAAAAGTACAGGGCATATTCCGTTTCCAATCATTTCCTCTCTGTAAAATCGGAGGGCCATTTATCAACTTTTATCACCAGGGCTGATTACGGAGTCTTGTCAACAAGTGCAGCCCATTATCTAGGAGAAAGGAGAAGTAGGCGTCAGTGAAAGATCTGATGGAAATTGCCAATTTATTCACAAAAGCTGCTTCACGCCAAGGAGCTTTTATAAGGGACTACAGGCATCTGCTGACAGCCAATCAAAGTGCCATAATCTCACTTCTCCAATAGACACGAAGACGGCTTATCTTTCTGTCTTGCAGTTTAGTTAAAAATGCAAATTTAGTTCCTTTTTCCCCCATTCTTTATAGTGATACATCAAGAATGCATTGTGTATTATCAACACAATAATACATTTATGATGTCACTCATTGCAGCAATTAATGCATTTGACTCATAATGGAGCCATCGGTAAGATCCTCACCGGTATCCTGTCCACCTTAATAACAAGTCAGTTGGGGGGCAATAGGGGTCACCGGCTATCATCAATCAGACCGATGGCTTGATTATTGAGGAGAGGATAGACTGGCTGGCCAGTCTAGTGATGGTCAATGGCTTCTCCATACTAGATGCATTGACAGTCCAATTTGTGACTGCATTGGATATCCTGCCTAATCTTCCTAGTTTTCTCAATCAAGCTCATGCACTAAGTAACTGATTCTGCAATTTCAATCCTCTTTAAAAACTAATATCAGACAGAAGTTTGTTAAAAAAAAAAAAAAAACATTGGGGAGCTGACTGAAATTATATTGTTGCTGGTTTGAATCCTGCTCCAGTCGATTTTCCTTTTTTTACTTGTCAATGACTTCAAAATAATGCAGTCAATTTCTCTAGTGATTATTTGATGATTAAATGATATTTGCTTGTTAATGTGTTTGTTTTAATTTTGTACACGAATGTAGGGATTTGGATTTCATGTTGAACAAAAAAAGGGAATTCAAAGTGAAAAAAAATGAAATAATTTGGACAGAGATTGTAATCTTAGCTGTAATTCAAGAATGTTATCAATTGCAAGGCTTACCTTGCTAAGAAAGAAAAATAGTTGTCTTTGTGAAGCCGTACACTGAATCAATTTTTTCGGGAGGAAATTCTATGACTTTTATTACTGAGTTTCAGTCGCTACTGACAACACCTGGCAGGGTGTTTGGCTCAGTGAAACCAAGTGACAAGGAAGCTATATCTGGCCAAAACTGCTTAAAGGGAGCATATAGGATTTGCAAAGATGTGCGTTTTGGCTGAATTTGGTTCTTAAACAGAAGTGAATGTACTTTTTACGCTTTGTTCATCTGGATAGTAAAAATACGGCCGAAGTAATCTTGTCCCCCTCCGTTCGGACAAACAATCTTTTTAAAAGACACTAAATCTTTATCACCTTGAAAAACCCAGCATCTGATGAACCAAGATTTCCCATGGTGACTGTTTGCACTGTTTACGAAATGTTGAGTCCATTTTCTATCTCAAACTCAATACGCTGCCTTTAAAACACTTTGAGGTGACGTACACATGTAGGACAATTGGGAATTTTATATTGATTATTGAAACTCATCTTAGCCTATGAAGACAAAGGAATATTTTGCTGGCAATTGATGAGCCAAAGTCATAAGTTCATAATTCTATCTTTTGTCAACTTCTTAGTTCTTATGTACCAAAATGTAATGTTACAAAAACTGCAGAGTGTATTGCTGCAATTCAATGCATACAATGGAAAATAATTTATTATGTATGTACATGTATAATGTTATACAATGTCATACAAATGTTTATGTATACAATGGATACCAAGGTCAAAGGCTTTTGATGGAGCAAAACAAACCATGAACTAGTAGTCAATGAATCATTCCTATTTTTTTTAATTTCCATTTTCCCTTCTTCTACATTTTCCTTTCTTTTTCTCATCTTGTTTTCTATAGTACGGTAATTTATGCCTAGTACAGGACATACTTTCCTATATTTCATGTGCATTGATCTTTTGGCTCGTAATATCATCATGGCAGAAAATGCTTGATCTACAGTGTAGACCAACATGCATGACTATTAGAACAGATTCATTCTCAAAGCATGGGGGCAGTGTTTCCTACTATCAGTCACTGCATGGATGAATTGTACCAAGAGAGGGCTCACTTCATGTCTACACTGCAGTCTACGGATGCACCACACTAAATAGCTCAGAAAACAATGCGCCGAGCTGATAATCATAATGTGTGTACCCTCAATTTTTTTTTTAATATGCAATTTTGGGGGTCATGCAATTAATATATTGTGTAATTATGACGGGTTATCACAACCTGGGGGTTCAGTGTTTCAGCCTGTTGTGGAGACTTGAGAAATTTTGGCTTAAAATGTGGCCCTACATTGTTTTGAACGTGGAGGGTTGCTTCATAAAAACCGGCTGCAAGTTGGTTTGGGAAAATTGACTTTTTGGGGGTGTTTTTTTCTTGGGGCAATTAGCAAAAAATCTGATCGGTTACCCTACCAAAATTTGAAAAGAATCATGTAGATGAGGGTCCAAACTACGTTTTGCATTATTGCACCAAACACTGAGAGACTTCTGGATGAGATATTTTGAACTGAGAAGTTGAGGGATTTTACACTAAAGTCAATGGGACACTATTTAGTGTGGTGCACCCCTACTCAGAACAATTCCAGTTGTTATCAAACCACAAACAGAACATGACCTCCTGCTATCCTTTCCCAAGACTAATTCAGTGAATGAGTTAGGTCACATTTTATGATGCATAGATGTTACTCCCCAGATTAAAATGACTTCAACAAATTAAAACTACTTGTTTTGCCAACTACATTATCTGTACACACACTGGTACAATTCCAGCACTGAGCTGCCTTTTTCTTAATCCAGCAAGCTAACCAGGAGGCTATCCAAACACTGGTTTTCTTTTTCAGGGGACAGGATTTGGACCGCAAACAAAACCCCAGGGTTCATATTGGGTTAGGTCACGCTACCACTTGAAGGGATGTAGACTGTTGGTCAACAACTGACCGCTGCGGGTTTCAATAAGATGAGCTTGTGGAAAGCCCACACGAAGTGTGTGCACTGTGATGGCGCTATGGATTCAAAATGATGTAGGGATTGAGTATGTTCCTTGTCCTTTTAAACTTCGGAAAGATGTACATTGTTTTAAAACATCAACAATCTGTCCATAATCAATGCAAACCGAGATATGAACATCATACAATTATAGCAATTTGCTGTGTGCCCCATATCATTTGTGATGGGCTTGAATTATACACCTAGGCTCTCAGCCCAACTGCCGAGAGAATTCTTATGGGGCCAACTCTGCTTACTACCTGTATAATGTAACAGGCATGCAACTCACATTTAACAAAAAAAAGAGGAAATTCCAATCTTTACCATACTTTGAACAGTGTTTTTCTATAAGATTGAAGTGAAAAAAAAAGAGAGGAAATCAGCTGATCCAAGGAAAAGTTGCATGCCTGACATGAGCATAGTATCAGTACTTATGAAAGCAGAAAATTCTGTACTTATTTCAAGGATAATGGAACTTTCGGTTTTGTGAGTGTACTTTGTGAAACTAAGAAATTTCTCAAGACAAGTGATGAGCTATTGCAAACTAATGCCCAAACTGATACTGGTATGTAATGCTCAGAACTATGAAGACAAACAGGCAATTTTTTCAATGCCACTGAATAAATATCAGATTAACCACGAAAATTCTCCAATGCCCATTGCATGCATACATCTTATAAAGTAAAAACACTACTGTACACAAATTATGTACAAAAAGATATTATTCTACCATTTACTAAAAAAAAAACCAATTCATTAAAAATTCTGTGTTGTAGTGGCTATAGGACCCAAAAGATTCACAAAAGAAGTGAGAAATAACGTTTTGGCAAACAAAACAAAAACATGGAAATTGTGAAAAGATGCGGTAAGAATGCATACACTGGACTCTGATCCCATCATGCCCATTCTATACAATATTACAAATAGCTGACAAATGGCAGTCTATTGTTTACACAATTCATTAATCACAGTATGCTGTCACTGAATGTAATGACTTGGCCTGCATAGAGGTACATGTACTATGTAGTGGTATAGATGATAACTGTATGATAAATTCTTTCTACAGGTACATGTACATGTATACATGTAAATGTAATGTAGCATCTGATAACCTTTGCTGACAAATATCAAAATAGATAATCAGAATTGGAATATGAACAAATACTGATAATGGCTGATGGAAAATTACCATGTAAATACTACATAACACATATCCATGGAGAATTCAGTAAATAGGAGAAAATATCATTTCATCAGTTGATAGAAATTTCAGAGAATGGTTTAAAAACCCAATAATAGTTGGAACAAATAAAAAGCCAATTAATGGCGCACTTCCCAAGACTAGCCAATAAAGAAAAAGAAAAAAAATCCTAATTGAAAACAAATCGAAAGGTAAAAACAAACAAACATACAAAGACATTTATATTTCTGTGAAAATGCTGAAATGCTGTCATACTCCCCCTAAACAGCATTTGAAAAATTATCATCCTAAATAATCACCCTAGCAAGGTGCACTGAATTCACTTTAAAAAAAAAACGCTGTTCAAAACAAACAACAACAACAACCACCAGATACAGTTATCAGTTGTCTTCTTGAAAACACAAGCACAGGTCTTCATAAAAATTCCACAAGGCAGTTTTACAATGAAATGTATTTTAGGCCTGAAAGGGGTAAGGCCACTTTTCTATTGCAAGGGGCACTTCCATTGGAAAATCATAATGTCTATGAAAACATTTGAAGGGGGCACCAAGGCCAAGAACCAGGCCATGAAGGCCATGGTCTCCGTTTTTTGAAATTTTGAAATACTATACAAAATGGGCGATTCCAAATAGTGCGCCACCAAGAGCATACAACCAATCAAAATGCGTGGAATCTGTCGACCCTTTCCAGGCGCGCATTTGGTCGACAAACTCCGTGAATAGTGATTGGTCAATTCATTGCCACTCTTGGGGGCGCACTTTTTGGAATCACTCGTATTATGTTTGAAATGAAAACTTTTTAAAAAGAAAAGCAACTAGGCCAATCACGCATGGCTGAAAACAGCACACCTGGTACCACCATCCAATACTCAGCATGCTGCTATGTTTGTTAGGACGACCCTGCCATACTGGCTTATTGATGCTGTTGACATGTCTTTAGGATTACAACATCATCACATCATGGGAGAAGACACAAGAATGTGAGCTGTGAGCTCATGTTGACTTTACCAGTACAGTGAGGCCTACGTGTACATATTGCATGGGGTGGCTATGTACACAAACTGGCTATAAGCACAGAAGTTGTACTCAAGTCTCAAGCAGGTGTGGGTTTAACCAATGAAACAAAAAATGTCATCAATTATCAGCTTGATTCCTGGCTCTGCACAAAACTTTGCTTGGTGATGTTTCCCACAACATTAGGTCTCTTTTTAGCTCCATGATCAGCACTTGGCGTATCTTGAGTGGGCAAGGCGGGCGAGTGCCCTGGATGTCACTTTTAAGCAGGCGCAAAAATTGCAAAGGCCAAAAAAAAAAGAGGAAAAGAAATAAGAAAAAAGGTAGCTACATACTGAAGTTATTGGAAATCTAATCTAATGAACAAAGATTCCAATTGTCAAATTGTCTGATGTTTGTTATTTCATTTGCATCAGAGATTGGAATTTTAGCGCTTGTACCCGGGCGCTGTTTTCCCTAGATGTGCCATTGTCCATGATTAGGTGTATGGTCCTTCCCAGTCCCAGAACAGTTTGGAAATGTAGAGTTTACTATTCTGTTCACTGTGACCTTTTTGTCAGTTGGAGTCCTTCCTACAGTGTACATTAAAGTAAGATCTCAAATTTTGTATCTTTTCCTGACATACATGTAAGCCTAAGTGCTTCAATATTAGAGATTGATAACAGGTAGATACTTCATGTACTAAGGGTCGCCAACGCAACAAAGGCAGGAACAAGGGGACAATTCCTGCTAATGTCAAGTTCAAGGGACAGGGGGGAGCTTCGTCAGGTCAACAACAACTGATGGATCTCATGTCAAGAAGAATAGCCAGGATCCACTGAAGCACACACCCAATCAATGGGCCTGTTTGTTTAACGCAAGGGATCCCAGATCTGCGGATCCCCATCCTATGCAGGGTATGCTAAAATGGGATCCGGATCCGCAGGATCCATGATCTCAAACAGGCCCAATATTCCTAACACCATGGCAAAGATGTAGGACTTTATGATGGGCAGGCAAACCACAAAACAGAAAATAGTCATAAACACACAGCGCCAATCAGATCTTATCTCTCTTTACAGGTGCTTAGCGACCAGGGGCCAATTTCATAGCCCTGCTTAGCACAAAAAACTGCTAACCATGAAATTTATGTCTTAATCAAAACAGGATTAACAAATGAACCAAATTACCATGTGTTGTGTATCACTTGTGATTGTTCTTTGGCTGTTGTACAATGACCGTTGAATATCAAATGGAATTTTTAATGGTGGTTTGTTTTACTGGGCAAGAAATTTTTTGTGCTAAGCAAATTTTTCTATATTTAAAGCTATATAGGTCCCTATGACAGAGCACACACAGCGCTACCACGTTGCCAACCAGGAACGGAGATTCCTGATGCTGCAGAGGGTTCAAGGGTCAAACCAGTACACACTCGGCGGAGTTTGGAGACCCATCCAGCGTTGCTACAGAGGGTGAGAGCGTATACAGGATTTTGAATGCTGCCAAATACCATAACAAACACATACAATGAGGTGAAGATCTCATTTTATCAGTTCATGAAAAATAAAAAAAATACCCAAATCACAAAAACACGGTCTGTTTTTGTGAAACATCTTTAGGAATGACCAAGTTGACGTGCTGATGGCTTCCTCATTTACATGTACATTTCCTTTTTTTGAGGGGGGGGGGGGGGGGGGGTGGAGGGGGAGGGGCTGAAGAAGGGAGTTGAAAATATTACATCGTTTACATGAACGTTGGAAAGCAAGGCTGTCCAACAATGGATACATGCACATGTAGTACAAAACCTACAAATTTCATTTTTGATCATTGATGATGATGTTAAATTAAATTTTTTTATCCGAGTCATTTATTAAAAAAATTTCTGTAAGGGGATCTTACGTGATGTGACTGAGCTAATGTACAACTTTCATTCTACTGATTATAATGTGACATTATTTTGATTGTAAAAAGTTAAAACTTGTATACATGTACGCTCATCACAACAAATTACCACCCGATTTATAATGCACAAGTAAAAAAAAAAAAGATGAAGCCATTATAAAATAATATCATTGAAACTGAATGAAAGATCCTGTTTTTCACTTTTCAATGGCATAAGAGTGAAGTGAAAAAGATAAATCAGCTGATCCGAGGAAAGGTTGCCTGCCTGTAAATGGATACCGGACTTTCAGTAGTAATGTGCAATAGCGCTCCACACCTGCGCTAAAATTAGCACCTGACCTCAGACAAACATTGCAACCATGCACACATTCGTGGGTGTGCGCGTGCATGTGAGTCAATGTTTGTCTGACATCCGGGGATTTTGTGACGTCATTAGTGCGGAGCGCTATTGTACACATGACACTGTCTATACAATGTACATGTACAGTATCTATTTACTGGAATGACTTTAAAAGTTACAATGCAACCAGGGAAAAAGATTGGAAAAAGTCATTAGAAGTATTGGAAACAGTGAAGCTAATGTGTACATGTTGTATCATACTGGTATGTTGCACTACCTGACATTCCTGTGCAAAGCACACTGATAAAGTAAACTCCTACGAGGAACAACACAGAAGCCTATTAAGCTCCAATAAGTACATGTCCTACAGACTTTGAATTCAATAAAAGCCTACTTTATGAGTAGGCTGGTTACTGAACAACTTACTACTAGACCAAAGTAATTGTACCAGACCAGTTTTTCAAAGGGAGGGAACACTACCTCTGACAAGTAAATTGATAAAGTAAACTAGCACCATTAATATGCGCGGATAAAAATAAAATGAAAGAATTTAGGTTAACTGCATGTACGAGCAGGCCTACACCGTACATTGGACTACATTGTATGCAGACATGTTTTGGCATACATGTAGATGCCAAGAAATAAAACCAACACAAGCTTCTAACACTTGAAACAAGACCATTTCATTAGTGATCATTAGCGCTGCAAAATACTCTCAGGCTATTGAACTTCAATCAACATGCAGCAGCCAGGTTTGTAACTGAAAAACAGACCCTTAGTTTAAACATTACATTAGGACACAGGATAAACAAACCAATCACTCATTGTCAATGTTTGTAACCGTAAAACGCAGCGTGAAAGGCCAAAACAAAAACTGGTTGCAAGAATGTTTTGAATTACGACATTGACTTCCTGCCCGGAGTTTGATATGTGGAGTTTGAGATACATGTTAGAGACAAATGAGATATAAAGCTAACCTTTCCCTGCTCGATAAACGGTTGAAAGATGGCCAAGTAGTCCTCTGCTTCATCCTCCTTGATGCTGCTTCCTTCTGTTGCCTCTCCACATGGATTATCCTTCTCTTTCATATTACTAGAGGCCTCCCCTATCACTACCTCTCCTACCGCCGCCATTTACTCGGTAACATTACCCGGCGTGCTTGTGTAAACTACAACAAGCCAGACTTCATCAGATACTATTACAGGCATTATTAACTGTTTTTGTTTTCCTCCACGAACCGATGCGGTCCGATGAATTAACACTTCCATGATGATCGATGCTTTACAACGGGGAAAGATAAACTCCGCTTCCAGTCATGACTTCATCAATCCAAAATACAGAGATGGATCGAAAACGATGCGAAACGGCAGAAACAAAGGACCAGCCAGCAAGCCATTGTCAGTGGCGGCAGTTTTTTTACGAGTGGACTTTTGACAAGCTTTGCCGGAGCTGTTTGTCATGTTAATCTGGTTCGGGGATCAGGTAGTAGATTGTAGTTAAGACTGAATCAACAGAGAACCCAACCCCCCCTCTTTTTTTCTTTTTTAGTAGCGTGGCGGAACCATAAACATATTTGCTCTGGCAGTTGAAGAGTGATTTCTTCCCCACTTCATAAAGGCAGGGTCAAGCCCAGGCAGACATTTGATATTCTGGCTATTAGCTCTTCCCGCACTCAACTGGTCGGGTTAAAATTGGTTTTGTTTACATCATTTGAAAATGACTGAGATTCTTAGAAGTCAAAGTAATAACGGGACAGAAAGAAGACAGGCTTCTAAATATCAAAACTCAGCTCGTCCAACAGGCAAAGTATTTTTCAAAAACAAAAAATCATGCATGTCACACTAAAATGCCTGCATTAAAGGTACAGTATAGGATTGGTAACATATCCAAACAGAAATGTTCACAGATTAACGTATAACTTTCAGGGTATAAATATGGTGCTTGTAAAAACATACCGTTAAAATATTTCCGCCTGAAATGGTGTATTTGTCCAGAATTTGTCAAACAAAGACCGAACATAATTTTGATCTCGGGGTAAGATCAAAACCATTCTTTATGTTTCATAAGAAAAATTGAGTCTGGTGTAAGTGGTGTTCGCTATTTTCTTATGACTCAGATGTCCGATTGAGCTCAAATTTTTTACAGGCTTTATTAGTTCATGTACATGATGGATCAGACAAAGTGTGAGTTCTGTTCTGTGACCATTACCAATCATGTATCATACCTTTAAGACAGAAAGAAGACAGACTTCTAATTCTAAATATCAAAATCAAGCTCGTCCAACAGGACACTAAATTTTCCCAAAACAAAAAAATCCCAGAGTATCATGCATGTCGCACTACAAAATGCCTGACATTAAATTCACTTACGCCTTCCTAAATGGAGGCGTCAAGTTATAACTGTATCATCAAGTTATTAAATCATGGGTGCTTAGCCCACCAACTGTTTCCAGGGATCACCAGGAGTTGGATAAATGTTTATGCAAGGGGAAACGGGAGACTGACCCCACGGGTGAACAGGGTCAATGATACAACAACTGGGGCGATGACTCTGTTGTTATTTTTTGATAAAATGCGCTCTTTTTTTTGTCCCACCGGGGTTATCCTCCTCTGTTGCTATTCAGCTGTCCCATATTTTATGTGAGCATGAACTTGTGAACATTTTAGGGTTTTTTTGTGTGAAATTTGACCGAATGAAAGACTATGGCACAGCTTAGGATAACGCAACCATACTTGACTGTGCCACGAAATGGAATGCGGTAGTTTATAGGGTCATCACAGAGTGTCTGGATTTGATAGTTTATAACTACATACATGTACGGGTCTACAGAAGCAAGCCAGATGCTCAGTGTTGAAATGAACAAATCAGAGATATACAGCGTAAATGTAATTGAAGACATAAATTAACAAATGTATGCAGAAAAAAACATCTACTGGCCTACTTGTTCTTCTTATTGTGTCCACACACATCAGATGATCAACTCTTTTCACACTTTCAACACCGGTATGACGTACGGTCTAACCGGATCAAAACCAACCCTGGTAGGGACAAGGGTTGAAAATCTCAACCCGGTTCCAAACTGCATTTTTTGCCGTGATCTGTGGCGTATGAGCCAGCTCACTAAAGACATAGTGTGAACGTTAACATCACTTTGATCTGGTTCAAAAACTTGCCGGGCTAAACCAGGACAGATCTGGGTTGATTTCAACACGGATCGAAAAGGAGATACATGTCGTGTGAAAAAGGCCTCATGTGGGTCAATGGGGGTCTACTCTCAGTCTCAGCAGTTCACGTGTAGGGTAGTACATTATATTAAGCTCAGCTTGTCTGTACCTGTGCTATGTGCGTGTCTCCACACTCAGACAATTGTTGTAAATTCCGAACACCATCAGCGGTTAAAAAAATGCTCAGGCAGGTGCCAACCACAATGCACAGCCCTCGGCACCTTTTAGCACACTTTGCCAAAATATACAAATCTGGTTACTGACACTGCACCCACAATGGGCAGCACAATGGCCCAGGATTGCAGGAATGGTGGAAAAGAATAGTACCAGGCGTTGTGTATATAAACCGATCACAATATCAGTTATTCTTCAAGCTGGAATGCTGTAAACAGAGCGAGTGAAGAGGGAGCTAATTAATTTAAAGTGGTCGGGTAGAATATAGAATGACCTGGCCCTATGGTCATCCAGCTCAGTTCAGACGAGTCCTGCAACAATCTTTTTTACAAGTTACAAAAACTAAGCATTAAGCACTCCCAATACAACTGGCGACATTTGTCCTTTGGAAATGGTTGACAGGCTGGGCCCTTTATACTTTGTCATTTTTCTTTGGCAGCCGACTGATACAGTCAGCTGTATTCATGTCTGAATACCCACCCAGTCTGATCACCAAGAGTTACAATGTATGATACATTATGAGAGAATCCATCTTGCTGTGATTCTGATACTTGGCGGTTTACGAAATGGAGGCTTGGGCTTGGGTTCCATTTCATAAATTTGAATATCAAAACAGAGGCTTTTGGCTGTGGCTCGGAAGTACACGTACATGTAGATTCTCTGGTTTGAAATGGAAAACAGAGCGTCAGCTCCAATGAAAAACCACAACCTATATTTGCAGCATATGGATGACAGAGCTAGAGCCTGTGCCTGAGCCTCCATTTCGTAAACCGCCTATGCACCAACTATACATGTATGAGCCAGCACAATAATGTACATGTACATGTTTATACCGGTACAGAGAAATGGAAAAAGAGACCAACAAACAATTTCTAGCTTATTTTCTGCATCATACTGTACATAAAGTAAAATGTGCATGGTTTCCTGCCAGACTTTTATCAAAGACAAGAGAGAGAGAGAAATATCAGACCACCGTGGATGAAGTGTCAATCTTTATTCCAGCTACCACAAAAATCAAGAGCAGCAATCAGATCCCAAGTGCACTTCATCCATTGATGGGATCATTCATTCACGTTATTTATTCACCAGAAGTTAGATACACACATCCAATACTCTATTCAATAGGCCTGTTAAAGATTGAAGATTGAGTGGCACTTAGAATGTATTACAATATAACTGTATTGCAATTATCACCTCATTCATTTGACCCATATCACACTCAACCAATAGGGCATGATTATCCAATGCACATTGTAATCAGCCTTTAGAAATCACTAGGTGTTAATATTCACACCACAACAGTTCACTGCAGGGTGCTAATTGTGCATGATGTTGGGGCTGTATAGTGTTGAATGGCTGAACTATTACAACAAGGAGCAAGGGGCAACTTCATACTGTGTGGTAATGCACAGGAATATTCAGCTTAGCAGTAAAAACAGGGTACCAACTGAATTTCTAATGCAATGTGTGTTGTTTGTGACTGGTTCCACGGCTGATTTGTGCTAAGCATAGAAATTTGATCAGCAGTACTGCTGGTGAAGCAGCTATGTATGTACTGTCAATGGAAAGCTTGACAGAAACAGTAATGCCATGCAAGGCCTAATTGGCTAAGTAGGCCTACAAGGCTTCTGCGATATTATGTTTTTGAAGTCAGTATATAACTGAAAGTTTTCTAAGCCAAGTGTGGCTTGTGCAATGCAAATCAAATCGTAGGTCGTTGGTTCGAATCCCGCCTGAGCCAGCATGTGATTTTGTTCACATGCACTCACTCGCACAGAGTAACAGTGCTCGTCCACATCGGTGAAGGGCAAGCCTAATTTGCATATTATCACTATTTCCCGACCAAAATAATTTAATATTCATGATCAAATCAATACAGTTGAGCAATTCTGAGAAACTGGTCTCAGTGAATCAATGCAAGAGAGGTGTTTGTGCTAGTAACTTTCCTTCAGGCACAATAACTTATAAGCACCTGAACTTTATGCACACACTTTAGTGCTAATTCCTGCAGAGTCAGACACAATGCAACAGTAGGAGGCCCTCTATTGGCCAATACAAAGCAAACTCCAGGATCACATTCTAGGTCACACAGCCAACAACGCGGGGACTTCTGTTAGTGTTAGTGTTAGTGCACACAATGTCCCTGTCTTCGACAACACAGTCCCTGCACAATGTTGGCACTGAACTATAAATAATGAGTAGGTATAGGGAACACTGGAGGTTGCAAAGATCACACCTTACCCGTGTGACATAGGAGGGTGTATGAATCAATCTGACTATGTGTCGTACATTACAGACCTACATGTAGCTGTCCTCCCATCCAAAAAATGCCTGCTTGAATTATCGGTCTAGGTTTGGGCCATGTGTTCTGCAATCACACCAGGGGTCTTGATACAAAGCCACTGCACAACCACTTAGGCAAAAGCCATTGTGAGTGGCAAGTGGAATTTGTCTTTAGACACGAGATGGGGGAACAATTCTGACTACGAAAATGAGATGATTGGTTGACAAATCTGGCTTGCCTGCTTTCCGGAATGTTTCAATGGTTTTTTTTGTTTTTTTTGCCAGATGGTTTCCTACATTATAAAAAAAGGTTTTTATCTCAAACATGACCCTGTTAATTTGTCTCCACTTTAACCAATACATGGTCAATTGGAGGTAGGCCTAATTAAAACAGTTATTGATTCCAATCTTTTTTCAATAATTCATTAAGGAAATATTTTTATTAATTATGATCATGAATTGTTAAAAAACAAACAATATATTCATGAAATAACCACAAGGGAAACTGACTGAGTTTTAAGTCATTTAAAAGTGAACAAAGAAAAATTGACTGGAGCGGGATTCAAACCGGCGACCTCCTGAATACCGTACAGGCGCTCTACCAACTGAGCCATCCAGCCCTACATTGGTGGTGACCCCCAATAGTTCGATCCCTGGGGTGTGGCGGTGTGTACGTGGTTTCATGGCTTCTGACTGCCAAGCGAACAAAGGTAGTTGACTATTGGGGTCACCACCAACGTAGGGCTGGATGGCTCAGTTGGTAGAGCGCCTGTACGGTATTCAGGAGGTCGCCGGTTCCAATCCCGCTCCAGTCAATTTTTCTTTGTTCACTTTTCAAAAAACAAACAAGAAATATGCAGCAAATACACCTCTTCAATTTTCATAACAGGAAGCATACAATAATCTTTTTACCAATATACAAACGTGTACATCATAGTCCTGTCACTGAATTTCAGAATATGTACATGCATGGTAGTGCGAGGACACACGATTATACATACGTGATACATACGTACATGTAAGTATCAGAACCAGGAATTACAGTGTACATTTGGTAAACTGAAGAGTAGGCCTAATACTGTGAATTTGATTTGTTTTGCTTTTTGACACAGACGTACTGTAGGCCCTACAAGTACAACACAATATGTATGTTTGGAGTAGTGCTGGGACCCACTGAATTATAAATTATTCCCAATAACTGTAAGTTTTGGGACTGGTTATTCGGATAAATATCCCTTGAAAAATTGTGGCTTACACATTATGAAGGGAAACACTCTGCATACACAAATATCTAATCATTCATCAAAGAAAAAACTGTCAAGAATAGTTAACACCTTAACAAATTAGGCTTTGCTTTCAGGAATAATGCTTCATCAAAACCAAGTAAAACAAAATGTACAGTCCAATTTTTTAAATTTTGATTTTGGATATTTGGTAACTTTGGAAATTCCAAAAAGAAGGTAGGTTTGCGGTGACACCATGTACAGTAATCTCTTCTGTGAGAGAGTGTGGTTCTGTGAAGAACCGTTGGTATTATCTCAACATTCCAAAAGAGATAAATTGTATTTTTGTTTGCTTATAGGCTTACTATACTGTACAGAATATTTAAATATGTGTTATGATCCCACCGCTAGTTCAGACTTCATAGCACTTGACATATCAAGATTTCAAGAGAATATTATTATGTGCACAGTAATATTACAGGTGGTCATAAATATTTCAATCAGGTAATATAAAGACATGCGTGACAAGATCGCATACTCTACATAATTAGGGTTACTGTCTCGGCCAAATACGATCAGCTTACAGTATTAACAAAACATTCAATGTCGGAGGATAACGACCTCTAAAAGTACAGACAACGCAAGCATAAACCATGGCGTTTCTCCACGCATAAACCAACAAAAAGAACAAGAGTGAAATCTGGTTTATACAAGTGTGTAAGTTCAAGCATTTGAACAAGGGATGTTTAGACGTTGCTCATTGTGTGTACTAGGGGGGAGGTGGTGGGTCCGTACAGATGTTTCAGACTGAGGCAAATCGGGGATTAGTTCCACTTGGTTCTTGTTTTCTTTTGACGGCATTATTTGAATGAATAATGGTATCTGATGGAGGTGAACCACACACACACACACACGATGCCATTGATATGAATAGACGGACCTGCATCGTCGCGGTTGTCGCCCATCTTACAGGACACTAGGGCACCCCACAAGGGCACAATGAATACACCGTGATTCATATTTTGGGGGGGAATTGCCATTGATTAACATTGAATGCATCTGACATACATGTACATGTATCACAGGGCTCGCACATACTTCTATTTGCAACTATCTCAACCAATTGTGGAACTATTACACTGTACTTGGACCTAGAAGGGCAAGGATATTCTTCTTTCCATTCCATTTTTGATTTTTGAATCTCAGTATGGAAACCATGCAGGGAAACAATAGGGCTCAGCGCTCGAGCTATTTATAAAATACGCCCTTTGTTATCAACAGCTATATAGTTACCCGGATGTTCGGACAAATATCACAACGTTTAGGTGTAAATTAATGGGGCCACGTGCGACTCGTTTGTCCGAACTTCTGAATGTGACGTCACAAGCGCAGAGCCCTATTCAAGGGGCCACAAAAGCCATTTGCCCCCCACTCCCATTTTTTTGTTTGTAGGCTGTTTTCGTTAACACAAGCATTTCAAGGGCCAGTGAGGCATTACATCTATTTCTTTTTTGTTCAAGGTGAATGAACTTCCACTTAAAAACAAACTGAAAAAGAAATTCACTTAAGGTGATTTAACTTAAGGTCACGGAAGGCCGGTTCTGGCAAAAAAAATTGAGCACGTTTTGGAGTTGAAAGTTGATAAATGACTGGTGTCTGCAAACGATGGCCTTTCTGCTTTGGCCTTGTCTGTTGTTGTTTTTTTTTTTTTAGTAGCAGTTGATAATCGCAAGTGCCAATCTTTCCTGCAATTCACGCAAATGTCTCAATATATTTGTACCTAATTTATAAACTCATCCAAGCTTTAACTCCACATTAGGGGCTATATATACATACACTGTAGGCCTACATGATGCAAAATCACCATCTCCATGTACTCCCCATATCCTCCCCACCCAGGGCTCCAAATAGTACCGGTACTAGCCCGGCATACAATGTCTAACAAAAAACAATGTGGGCTAGCTAGATTCAGTTCCTTGGACATAAAAAAAATAAGAACCTACCTATTAAGGTACTGTATACATGGATTGTCAACATATGTACGGGCTAAGTAAAGCGAGACCGGCAAGTAAAATCTGAAGTAAGCTGGCCCGGTGAAAGCTGGCCAGGACAAAAAGGTAGCAAAAGGTCTGCTCCCCCTCCACCCAAAACAAATCTAATTATAATAATTACAGATATGTATTACTAATTCTCTTATTCATTACCTTTAAAGATTCCATTTGGTGTCAGTTGCTTTTATACCTACTCTTGACTTTAAGTAGTATAGGAATATTTACAAGAGGTTATGCACTTTATGGTTCATTGACCGGTACAGTGGGTTTGGATGTCAGAGCAGTGTTTGGTGCCTACGAGCAGTGTTTGGTGCCTACGTGCATTGAAACAGGTATAAACCACAACCTGTCAAACTTGCCATTTCTGCCATTATGATACTGCAGGCCTATTGTTGCATCATTTTAGGAGATTTTATGAAAAGTTTAGAAATTCTCTCCACAAAAAATAAAATTAATAAATACCCCCTCCCCCCAAAAAAGAAAGACAAATCAGCAATTGACACCCCCTGCATAAGACTATCACAATCAGAATTCCTCAGGATTTATCACCAGGGGCCAATTTCATAGAGCTGCTTACATTTAAGCACAACATTTGCTTAAAGGTACAATACATGATTGGTAAAGGTCACAGGACTGCACTCATACTTTCTCTGATCAAACATGTACATGAAAATTTGAGCTCAATCAGACATCTAAGTCACGAGAAAATAGCGAAAACCCGACTTGAATTTTCTTATAAAACATGAAGAATAGTTTACTTTATGTTTGATCCAAAAATCGTTCGGACGAACAATTTTTGGAAACGACACTGAATCTTGATTTGCTTGAAAAACCCAGCATCTTATGAACCAAGATTTCCCATGGTGACTAGTTTGCACTGTTTACGATCAACTGTTGAGTCCATTTTCTGTCTCAAACTCAATAATTTGTTTTTTGGAGGCTTTGCAAATCCTATATGCTCCCTTTAAGCATGAAAAGTCTTCCTTGATCAAACAGGATTTACCAACCCAATGTTCATGTGATGTTTTACTGCTTTTGATTTGTATTCGGTCATTGTTTGCTGAGCGTAACATTCACAAGGAATTTTGCCTGGCTTACTGATTTTATTTACCAATGCTTTAGACATTTTTTGTGCCTAAACAGCTCTAACTTCTAAGAAATTGGCCCCTGGAAAAGCTACCCTTCTGATCATCATACCTTTACATATGTCCTAATGAATTGATTTATTGATAACTGGATGACTGGAATTTTCAAAATGCTGATATTTCTTTAAACACCTGATTCCTCTATAGATCATGCATGTTGGACTGTGACAGTAATTGGACCTGCACTGCACACTATCAACTTAAATTAATATTGATGTACAATGCACCTCATGTTTCACGCAAGAGAAAATGGTATTTGGCAGTTTTAAGCCAAACCTTGAATAGGCCTACACATTCCACTGAAGTGTATCTTTGACCTACAAAAAGGCTGGTAAGAAAAACATGTTCCATTCCACCCTCCTACCACATTTTAGACCATACACATTTATAATGCATAAATGCCCTTGGGTGTTGATCAGTTCTGGCAGTGTACATTATTGGTGCATTGAGGTATCCAGTGCAGTATGTGTGCGTGTGTGTGTCACATGAGCCAGTGGCAATGAGGTTGTTACAGGGGCTGAACTGTCTGCTTCCTATGGACCATTTGATAAGACCTACAAAATCATATAACCATGATTGACAGCCTCGGCCTCTAAAACTGGGAGTTCTGTATCTAGCCTACACATGTGAACTTGCAAAAATATGTGTCTTATCTCTCAGCATGGCTCGAAATATCCACTAGACCGTGGACCAAGTCTAGTGATTTCAGTGTTGGTCTAGTAAAGTTTATTCTGCGCTAGTCCGGCTGTCTAGTGATTTTCCTTTCCTTACACAATTGAAATGGTGCCTAAATTAATGATTTTTGACACAATATTGCATACAATTAAGGTTTTTCTATGTACATGAATGCCACAGGTATAGTGGAAAAAGTTCAGGTCTAGTAAAATGCTTCAGTTACTAGACCTGCTGTCCAGTGCCCTTTTTCACAAAATTCGAGCCCTGCTCAGTGGAACATCAAAGACATACTGTACTTGAACTATTAAAATTTCAGCAGCTGAAATGTCGCCACCAGCAACGCAACATGTATGACTTTTATCACCTTTTTTTCCTTTATACATGTAGGCCTTAGATGTAGGCCTATACGCTTTGATAAATAACCCAAGGTTTCCTTTCTAAAATTTCAGATAATCTTCATTTTTCCAATTAAAATGTGTACATGGGTTGACATATAAAGTACAACTTGTTGATGAGTTTAAAACACATGACATGCACAACATATTGGATAGGACAGATACCTGTACATTACCATCAGCTTTATACAAACAGACATACTCAAAAATTGGTGTAAATACATATGTATAGTACATGTATGTAAAACTAAAACCATGCTAGATATAAAGTAAAACCTTGAGAGGAAGCTCTCTTTGCAAAACATCTACTACAAGTACATGTAATACACAAGTACATGTACAGTATGTGAACAAACTGTTGTACATGTAGGCTATGGATGCAATAAATCTGGTTGTAAGCAACTTTATCATTGCATTACATACATGTACATGTACAATGTGTACACTGTACAGTAGTTGCAAATTGCTACAATGTTATGTGAATTGCTACAATGTATCGGTATGTAAAACTAATGTAGAAATCTGTAGGAGCTGAGTTCATAAAAACCTGTTGGTGAAGTGTGAAATTTTCTGCACAATTAACTGTGGATGACCTTAAACCTGCTGATACTACACATGTACTGTACATGTATAATTTACTAACTCATGCTTCACTTCACATTAAAAATTTACCCATTAAAGCTGTGCAATAGGAGGAAACAAACTCAACTACAAATCCTGACATTCCATCAAACAATCGTCCCCCAACAATTTTAATCTTGTTATTGCCACCTTGCCATACAACAAAACACAAGAAAATCCGACTGCCAACTGGGGTGGAACGCTTAGCTCCAGACATATTCTGGCCCAGCGCTACCAGTATATATCTCGCTGCCTTTGCCTGCATTGCATTACAGTTGGCAGGCGACAGAGCAAACCCACACTGGATAAACAGCTTTTGACGGATTGACCCTACGACTCCCGTAAATACCTATTGAGAGAGGTCGCTGGTGCATTCTAAATGCTGAACCATATGAGCTGCCACTCCAGAAAAAAGTCAACCATTCTTTTACAACAATGGCACAGGTTTTTTTTTTTAGGTGTTCGGGTTCAAGCCGAACACCTATTGTTAGGTGTTCGGGTTCAAGCCGAACACCTATTGAAATTGTTCGAGTTTTTTTTTTCCATTTTTTTTCCACCCAAACTTGTCAGCAGGACTTCTATATCACGGTTACAAGATATTGACCTGAAACTTGGTGGGAACTTCGGTAGTGATGCCAAGTTGTACCTAGAAGATTGACGTCACGATGACGTCATCGGGTATCAAATTACACGCGTTTTTAGGAAAAACTTTGGTGCTTTATAACTTGAGAACCACATGACCTATGATTTTGATATTGACATATGTTACTCAACACGTAAATGTCAACAATTAATATATTCATTGTTGTGTACAAATGACCTTCACTTCCGGTGTTACCGGAAGTTGAAGTTTGACTCAAAATAACTCGAAAACGGAAGGTTTTGGGCACATAAAACCTCAATGGGTCAAAGATAGAGTAGGTCTTAGGCTTTCAGAAAATATAAACGATGACGTCATACGGGCTATATAGCGCCCTCTACGGTGGATTAAAGATATACAGTGATTACGTAATCCAAAAGTAAACAACGGATTTCCGCCAAATTTTGTGAGTTTGAAGCACTATTGCACCTTGACATATGTGTGAAGTTTGAAATCTGTGACATCATTAAACCGGAAGTTATGCGTTTTTAAAGGAAATATTATGTAATTATTCAAATACTGTTTATTCAGTAATTACATGACGTACATCAGTGCAAATTGCAAATTGTTTACATTGTACGCATTTGATGATTTCTGCAAATTTTCAGTTGTTTGTGATTAACTAAACGGAAGTTATCGTTCGGGCAATTTTACATTATTTAAAGGTGACACGATTTTCTATACGCTATCAGTCAGTGTACATGTGCGAATACACTGTGCAATCAGCATGATCAGTACTTGCTCAGTCACACAGTCAACTTAAGTGTATTTCAATAATTATGCCATACACGCGTTCCATCAAACATTCTCTTAACAGTTCCAGTACGAAATGAGACCCCGAACACCTAGTGGTTGTTCCCACAACCACAATGTCTAGTTATTGTTAGAGTTTTTTTTTTTTTTTTTATTTTTTTTTCCCCAAACTTGTCAGCAGGACTTCTTGGTCACAGGTACAAGATATTGACATGAAACTTGGTGGGAACTTTGGTCATGATGTCAAGTTGTATTTAGAAGATTGACGTCATGATGACGTCATCGGGTATCAAATTACACGCGTTTTTAGGAAAAAGTTTGGTGCTTTATAACTTGAGAACCACATGACCTACGATTGTGATATTGACATATGTTACTCACCACATGAATCTGAATAATTAATATATTCAATGTTGTGTACAAATGACCTCCACTTCCGGTGTTACCGGAAGTTGACGTTTGACTCAAAATAACTCGAAAACGGAAGGATTTGGGCACATAAAACCTCGCGGGGTAAAAGATAGAGTAGGTCTTAAGCTTTCAGAAAATATAAACGATGACGTCATGCGGGCTGTATAGCGCCCTCTATGGTGGATTAAAGATATACAGTGATTACGTAATCCAAAAGTAAACAACGGATTTCCGCCAAATTTGATGAGTGTGAAGCATTGATGCACCTCGACATACGTGTGAAGTTTGAAAACTGTGACGTCATTCAACCGGAAGTTATGCATTTTTTAAGGAAACATGATGTAATTATTCAAATACTGTTTATTCGGTAACTACATGACGTACATCGGTGCAAATTGCAAATTGTTTACATCGTACGCATTTGATAATTTCTGCAAATTTTCAGTTGTTTGTGATTAACTAAACGGAAGGTATCGCCCTGACAATTTTACATTTTTTAAAGGTGACACGATTTTCTATACGCTATCAGTCAGTGTACTTGTACGAATACACTGTGCAATCAGCATGATCAGTATTTGCTCAGTCACACAATTTAAGTGTATTTCAATATGCCATACATGCGTTCCATCAAACATTCTCATAACAACAGTTCCAGTACGAAATGAGACCCCGAACACCTAGTGGTTGTTCCCACAACCACAATGTCTAGTTTGTCTGTCGATTTCTCCCACCTGAAGCCTTCGAAGGTCAAATGCAGAACAGGAGAATGCTCTACCTGTCTCCTTTTTTTTTGATAGAGGCAATCGATGGAACAATAGATGTTGTGGAACATTTTGGTTTTTGAGGATCGACTAATGCCCGTAATGCACAAACTACATTGTATAATACATTTATAATGTACGCATATATGTTAGTCTCTAGTCGTACCGGTGCATGAACACAAGGGCAACCTGCCTATTGGTGTGCAATGGGGGTCTTATTCTAGTGGGGATACTGTGGCATGTACATGTAAGGTGAGAAGCATGACATGGAAATGGTGATTCAATTGGCAGTCAGGGTGCCAACCTGTTATTCACACCAACTGGGTTTTTTTTCTTCTGTTGTCTTCTTTTCTCTGCATGGCAGATTACAATACGTGCGGCTGTAACTTCAGTAAAGCATGCGTGAAAAACCGGCAACATGAGCTATTCTTTGTGTTCGATCTGAATTGCCTACATGTACACGACATGTAGGCCTACACATTGAATATGAAGCTTTGAGCCGACTTTATACTTGGTTATAGGCCTAACATGTAGGCTACATGTACAATGGATATGTACATGTACCTGCAATTCATTGTTGTACTGCAACACTTTTACTAACAGTTGACCTACAGACTACTGTGACACAACAAACACCACTGCATATGTAGTGAAAGTAGTTTAACATACATGGACATACTGTACCAGTACATATGCATTTCAGTTGGGTCTACTACACCTGTACTTGTAAGTAAGCTTGTTCGATATCCAGTTTTGGGCATATCGAAATATCGTGAAGAAAATATCGCGATATTCGATATTATCGTGGTGACGTCATCGTTTTCTTTTCTTAACTTTTTCATTATGTAAGCATGCACGGCGACCGATCGAAACGAGATCTCCGAAAAAATATCCTTCCAAAGTACCGTAAAATACATTTTCCTGACCAACTAAATCTTACTTGAATTTCGGCCGATTATTTTGTCCATTTGTCCAAGTAGAAACACACTTTTACGAACTTCATCTGAAAATATATCGCGCAAAAACCTTCCAAAAGCAACGACCACTTTGAAGAAGACGTAAACAATCAGCGCGCTGACTGGAAATTTCCATAACTGGTACCCAAGCCCAACGTAATAGCCACGATAATTATCGTGCGCTTAGTGAATGTATATATATCAGATCTTACTCCATGTAGTCTGGAATTATTGCGCCCGAACCGTGAGTCCAATACGCTGCTAGCTTCAGTCATGTTGGCCGGAAGCGGCAAGCATACATGGCACAATGCGGCATGCACGTGCTCACAGCATGTAGTGAAGTCAGCACAGTCAGCGCACGTGTAGGCTTCAGTCATGGAGACCGGAAGTGCAGCGTACAGCTAGTACAGTAGCACACGCAGCGTCGTTCTGGACTGCAAATGGATTACTGTCGGCTTCGTTCGGGTGCAGATTTGCACGGTAAGAAATCTGCTTTTAGCGTCTCAACCAGCTACAAATTTTGCAGTAATCTATTTGTTTTGGTCGTCGCAAAAAGTGTGTCAAGCTTTACATGTACGTCCGCTCATGATCTACTCTGATTTTTTGGTATAAAGTTGCGCTAGCATATAAATATCGCGATACTGCCGATATTCCTGATGTTGCCGATATTTCGATATTTTTTTCGGGGCCCGATACGATTTTCGATATGAAACATATATCGCGATATCGATAAATATCGTCATATCGAACAAGCTTACTTGTAAGTTGTAAAGCTACATGTACAGTATAGGCCCTAGACCCCACAGTTTTTCTTTTACCATCTGCAATTTCACTTTTGATGGGGCAGAGCCGTTTGTCTTTTGCACTCCCACTGGAAATACTAAATGTCTTGGGGGATCTTTGAAGTGGTACCACCAAGGCCAAGACCAAGGCCAAGACCACGGCAATAATTGAAGGTCACGCCTCCTACAACCTCTGTGGCATTCCAGGCCTGTATGATTGAGTTTCAACTACATTTAAATGTTCTTATGATCTTATCTTATCAATCATCTGAAAATGTAGGTGCACTGTACTTGTGCTGACAACCTATCTCACAAACAAGTTTAGAAATAGGCCTAAATGAAATGCAAAATTTTAAGTTTAGAGCCAGAGCTTTAACCCCCGACCTACATGTAGTTCATGCATTTGGGGCAGGGAACCTTTCAAGATCAGTCAAAATCCAACGCTGTGCAGCATTTCCTACAGCACATTACGAATACGTACATCATTTTGGACAAAGTTGGACCAAGTTGGACCACAGTGTGCGACATGTGTAATATGGCAACATCCTGTTGGGTTAAACTAGGGTACACAGGAGCCCTTGGTTACATAAAGTACAATGTACTACATGTGCGTGCTAAAGGACAATACAGCTATCCCCCTGCTCCTTCCAAAAGCATTTGTCTGGGATGGAAATCGCCGTTGGCAGTCATTTTTTATCCATGGCGCACAATACACATCATTGCCTATTATACCGAGCGACCACTGTATCTGAAGATTTGAATGGATTGAAGGAAGTTCATATTTCACAAAAGATGAATCTGCTTTGATTTGTCAATATGTACAGTGTATCTAATGTATTAACCTGTGGAGACGAGTAGTTACCATACCAAATGACCAGTGCAGCATTTACAACGTATGCCGATACAAAAACATATTGACTAAACTGTACTTTTAGATTACAATCTTCTTTTAGGAAGTGTTCACAAAGGGATCTTTTACATGTAGGACATGTTCACACAGTCACAGGGTTCTTCAAAAACGTGTTCACATAGGGTCCTTTCAGGACGTGTTCACACAGGGTTCTCGTAGGCCGTGTTCACACAGTGTTAGATCTCACTAGTACTGTTTTGTTGAGAATACCAAAACCTTCCATCGGAGCCGATAAACCTGCTTGGAATTGAGTTATAACCAAAGTACGATGGAGTGGAGACTCACCTTAGACCACTTGGGGTTCAGATCCCTGGCCTTAGCCGCGTCATGTAGAGCCTTCTCATACTGCTTCAGCTTCATGTGGGCCGCCGACCGATTGCTGTACAGGATGTGATTGGCCGGATCCAAGACCAACGCTTCCGTGTACAGGCGTATGGCTCGCTCAAAGTCAGAGTTCTGACAGGCCTCATTGCTGAGTCGCACCTTCTCTTGGAAGAGCTGCCGCTTGTCCTCAAGGGGCATCGAACCTCCTCCTCCTCCTCCTACATGCTGTGCAGCATTGGTGAGATTTGAACCTGGGACGGTGGTTTCTTTGTTTGCAGCTTGCGGTGGGTTGCTTTGGGGGTCTTTGGAAGGGGGCTTCTGTGAAAGAGAGGAAAAGGAAGGATTAAATTTTTCATGAAATGTAATTCAGAAAATGAAAATTAAATTTTCCATGGTATTCAATGCTTGAATCAACAATACTATTAGTACAGTACCGGTACTACCATAGTTAAATAAAACAAAAACTAGAGTGCGTGCTTCGTATTCAATGTGCATGTTGTCTGCACTCCAGCGTTGATGCGAAGCCGCCATCTTTCCTGGTGTAACTTCGTAGACGCAGTAGAGTCAAAATACATGTACCTGGATACTACTTCGTGAACTATGCGCACTGTGTGTGACACGACGGGCGGTACAACGTGTGGAACATCCCGTACCAGAACCAAACGAACCGGGGTATGAATATGTACGCAAAATTTGAAACAGGACGCGCGCGTTTGCCCTTGTTTGGTTTTAGACAATGACGCCGGCCATGATTCAAGGTATCGCGCACAGTGTGCAGTACTGTGCACACTCTAGTTTATATTTAACTCTATGGGTACTAGCTATTAACACATACAGTATGTACAAACTTCTATGGAGCCATTCATGAAACTACTTGACTCAACAGGAGTGAAACAAAAACACGAATTCAATAAACAACATGACCAAAACACACTATGAAAGACACCAACGGTAGAGCAGCATATTGGTGATACAGTGTGTGTACAAACATACCTGAACCATCCGACATGCGTACGTAAAACAGTTTCCATTTTGGTTTCCGACATAAATGTACATGAATGGATCATAAATCTCCCCAACACACACAGGCACACCCATATGGACCATTCCTGAAATCTCCACAGCACAACCAGCACAAACAGCTGCTCAATGACTTACGTGCACATATTATGTATCGACTTGACACAATCATTTTTCAGTAACAAGTTTTATGATTCAATAACTTCAGTTAATTTCCAGACCCTTCCCTATTACCGTATCAAATAAATAGTCTCACTGTACACTGTACTTTTTTTCTTTTGAACAATGTCAGTGGCTGGCACAAACACCCTTAGGCTAATGAGGTTTTTTTTTTCTTCTTTTCTATAAAAATCGTGTCCCCATCTACTGTGCGTTGCACAATAACCGTCGCCCTCCATACCACCGCATGCGCCCTGCACGTAGGCAGGTTTTGCACTGTTTTCCTTTAGAAAAACTCCGGGGTTATTTATGGGATGAATAATGATTCAGACCAATATTTTTTTTTTTTTTTGGAGCACTGCACCCAACAGCCAATCTAGATAACCGTGAAATTATAACTTGGCCGCTTCACGGGCCCCCACTTTACCCCTCGGTGATTTTTATCGCGGGAGCTGGCATGATATATCTAAAAGAGGAACGACGACAAAAAGAATGCTTGTTAACGACCTAGGTTTGAAACTAAGCTCCGTTTCACTTGTCCTCTCGGTCAATTCCTTTTTGAATCTGGATTAGCCCACTTACGCATACGTACCTTTTAATTTACATCAAACCCTGATTTCTCATTTAATATCACATTCATTGGTGTAGGTTCTTTTTAAGGTATCTGATTCACACTTTCACAGTTCATGAAAGTGGGTCAAAAATCAATTCTACCATAACTGATTCTTTTTGTTGTATTATACAGGCAAATGTCTGGGGCCGTGGCTTTATTACCTGCTTTTTTCCTTTCTTCAACGGATGTGAAGTCAATACATTGTACTAAATGTTGCCCTATCAGGATACGTTGAACTATTTAGCATATTGTACAGTGTACTTGTGGGCTGCCACCAAAAAAAGGTTTTAGTTACACCGCCACGTTCAATGACATTCGCTTGTTACAGGGAAACTTCTTTTGTAAACGATGCTCCTTACTTCTCTTCCTACATGTAGCTCCATGCTTTTTCTTGGTAATTCACTTGTCTAATATCATCTAAAACTTTAGATCATGTACATGTAGGCCAACATGTAGGCCTATGTATTTCAGCCTAATTGCCATGATAGTTCCTTTACAAAAAGCTGGCTGAAATTTTGTTAGACTTCATGGATCTGAACGGCTGGATGATATTCAGGTGCTGTCAAATTTGACTGGACTGTGTGTACTGTAACCACTAACTGGCTACATGTACAAGTGGGGGCTACGACCATACATTTTGTACAGTAACTTTACCACTCGAACCACAACCCCCACTTATCCAATTGGCTAGTTAAAACATTTTTTTCAAGGGAAACCCCTGTTATTGGACTGCAAGCCAGAGAGTTAAGCCCTGTCCGCACTGGACTTTTTTTTCCGGGGATTTAACCGAGCCGATGGGTAAATGAAAAATGGGCAAATATTACCGGTGTCCGCACTTGGACTTTTGACTCGGGTAACTTACCCGTGCACGCACGGAAGAATTACCGATCTTTCAATACTACAGTGTGTAGGGTCATGCGGGTACCCGACTCGCTCTGTCCGCACTGGACTTTTCGTCTCGGGTAAAGTGTCTCGGGCATTCTACCCGGGCAGAAGTTGGCCGGTAGAAATACCCGCGCGGCTCGGGCAAAGTAACTGAGAGGTAGACTTCCTGAGACGTCCGCACTGGACTTAAAATGGGTAAAGTACCCAGTGTCTCGGTTACTTTGCCCAAAAAAAGTCCAGTGCGGACAGGGCTTTAGTTGTTTAACGGTTTACTCAAGACAGACAGATAATACCAGCTCATTCAAAGCAGCTTTTCCCAAGGCAAGGCAAGGCAGGCAAAGCCCCTCTTGTTTGCCAACATGACAAAACCCGGCAATCCCAGAGCTGACCCAATACCGATTAACCAGGCCGGCTTTGCTGGCTCCCTCGCCTAAGCCAACGGTCTGGTGCAGGGGTCTGTTCCCCTCGTACAACCAGTGGTCAATGCACTCGATTCCCAAGAGAGTCCCGTTTAAATGAGCACATCCCAATGGATCAATAATGTTTCACTCCCAGTTTGAATGAGACCTGTTTGGGTGAGGGCACTTAACTGTCCGTTATTACGTAAGTGGTAAAACGGGAAGAATTGTCCGTTGGCTTCAACAGTGGGAGGGTGTATTTAAGGATGTGCCTCTCACAATCTTTGAATGAAGGGATAACAAAAGACATTGAATAAACGATGGAGGAAAGGAGGAGTAGGGAGAAAAATACATTGAAGGTTAACGTTTATGGAGCTTCTCTCTGAAATTTCATGGTCACATTTGAGCTCTGGGTTTTAAGAAAAACAGTTATGTGTGGTGATACATTGTCTTTGTTTTGTCCTATCTTGGTGGTATTGCACTGAGGAGTGTCCATTTTGGCTAGAACTGTCCCAACATGTTGGTCTAGTGTCCAGAATGAATGGCATGCTGATCACATTATGAATGAAAATTAAAGAAGAACATAATACACTAAGCGAAGCAAATGGCCAGCAAAATGTTCATTAGCTAAGGGTTACAAAACTTTACGTGTAGTTTTAGTGATTTCAATTCATTTGTTTACAAGTTACAAATTGTATGTACATCTATATGTACCTTGATTTGATGGGTAATTTTGCAATTTTGTAATGCAAGTAATACAGAAAACAATACATTTATCAGAAGCCAGTTAACGTACAATGTACAGCTGACATACATATAGGCCTATATGCACAATGGTACATGTGTACACTGTACATATAAAATTATGTAAAATGTACATAATACCTACACATTTCTAAGCAGTTCCTCTTTTCAAGCCTGTCATTGTTCCACCCACGCATAAAATTATACCAACCTGAAGGCTTGAACTTTATGGAGGCAATTATGATAAGTTCAAGCACTCAGTCTTGATACTTCGTTGAGTCAGACTGTAATTGTTTCATTCTTCATTCTACATGGAATTCAAGGTTGACAATAATTTATGTCAGTTTTGAAGAGAAGTTGTGTTGTTTTTCTCTCTCCCAAATTCATGATTTAAGAAAGCCAACTCATAAAGTCTGCATTCTAGTACTACACTTAAGTCATCGAGGACTTCTGGAATAAATTGCTTGAAGGGTCAAATCAATAATGGATCTTTCAGAGAAATCCCCAGATAACTGAGATGATTGCTGAATGTATCATGGGATGATAAATGTGTCAAGTCTGCACTGGCTTTATAGGGAATCAAGGCAAAGTGCACCTATTTATAACCTTGGGGATTGGAATTGGAGGACCACTGTGGCCAGGTGATGGATGCAGAGTATGTTAGACCATGGAGCTAGGAAAGGGCTTTTCACACTATCCAAAATCTCGGGGTTGGAACCGGATCGAACCCCGATATTTTTTTCAACCCTTTTCACACTTGAACATTTTCAGCCCCGAGCCAACCCGGGTAGGACGGCCTAACCGGATCGAAATCAACCCTGGCAGGGTTGAAAATCTCAACCCGGTCCCAAACTGCATTTTGGGCCGTGTGATGCGTGATCTGTGTTGTATGAGCCGGTTCACCATAAACGTAGTGTGAATGTTGCGTCTCTTCGATCCAGATCAAAAACTTGCCAGGCTGAACCGGGGTGGATTTCAACACGGATGTAATTAAGAGATAGTGTGAAAAGGCCTGAAGAGTCTCTTCCTAGCTCCATGGTTCGACATTAGACCACAACATTTGCCTGATTCTGTAGGACACAGGTTGACAACCTTGGCTGGTCTACTTCACAAAGTGACGTTAATTAGAGCTGCCAGGCAGGAGTCTGGTCCACTTTCTGGTTTCACCTCCTTTGTGTGTGTATGTCCATGTCCTTGTTGTTTCAGAATAACCCACAGAAAGAATTCCCAGCATTCAGGCCATTCAACACTCCTCACCTTGGCTCAAAAGCATGTCAGGAAGCGGCACAAGTTCTCATTCCAAACTCCATGATAATCTCTAACACTCTAAACGTAGTAACTTTGAGAACTCAGAGGGTATCCATGCAACTTTGTAGGCCTACACGAATAGGTCCCTTCATTCCCCATCAATATTTTCAACGGAAAATCTAGAACACCCACAATAGAAGTTCTCAGTGCCACAGCTTTACGACATCATCAGGTAATCCAGTAATATGAGTGTTCTCATATTATACATGTACATGTACCAGAATTTTTTAGGAGGGGATTAAAGTTTGTATTTTTTTTCCAGTGGCTTACAATGTTTTATTATTTGTCATGTGGACTACACAGACAGCTCTCGAGGGACCTAGGATCAGAGGTAGTTGGTGGGCTACACGTTACGGTACTCCGGCATTATAACTTCTTACCTCTTTGCGCTTTTCAAGTTTCAACTTCAGCAGAAATAATTCACTTCCTCCTGGGAGTTGTACACAGTGGAAAGAGTTTGGAAACCCAAGCTGCTAGGCATGGCATGCTGTCTGGCCAAATCTCTCTCAAAACTCTTTTGTGGCAAAGACTTATAGGGGGAATTTTTTTTGGGCAGTGACTTCGGAATTGATTATATTTAGAGTGAACCAGACTACCGTATGCGTAGACCAGGTCAGTCCTGTTTGTTCCTATTGACCTACTCACGTGAAAACTTCCAGATTTTTAAAAGGTATATGAAAATCGTGACACACATGTACCAGCCGGGCCGGGTAGCATACATTTAATGCCAAAAGGAACATTATTGGGAATCTGAACTCGAGAATGGTCACTACAATACAGACAAATTTCAAGGCTACATATTTGTTTTTTTCTCAAACCTCTTCAGGGCAAATTCACAGGGCAATAGAGTAAATAGACTACACTGCCCTGTGACAGTGAGATTTAAGCTTTGGACTGGCACTTACATTGTACATGTACCAGAGTTGTAACCAAGTCAAATTTTCACAAGTCAAGTCAAGTCTCGAGTAATTTTTTTCCAAGTCAAGTCAAGTCAAGTCACAAGTCAAATTTTCACAAGTCAAGTCAAGTCTCGAGTAATTTTTTTTTCCAAGTCAAGTCAAGTCACAAGTCATTTTTTTCCAAGTCAAGTCACAAGTCATTGCGTCTGCGGCAAGTCAAGTCACAAGTCACAAAAATTGGTGACTAGAGTAAACAACTCTGGCACTATACATACATGTGCACCATAGAGTAACTAATATCAGGCAATATCACACTGATTTCAAGACCACTTTTCAAGATCTCTTTTCATCAAGCTCGCATAACAAGTGCAGCACAGTTGAACTCCTTAGGATGAGAACATTTGATTTATATTCAGGCCTTGAAGTCTTTTCCGAGTAAAAACAGGTGAAGGAAAATGCATGCATAAGGCTGGTCCATATACTGTACACATATAGTGCCTATCCTCAATATGATTTTACAGTGAAATGCCACTATAACGAACGACCATTATAACAAATAATATCTGTGGATCCCATCATGTTCATTATAGTGGCATTCCAGTGTAATCATCATGTAGGCCTCAATGAAACCAATCATAGTTGTAGCGTACACGTACATTAGTTTGACATTCTACAATATTGTACACAATTCACGGGTCAGCTTTTCTGGAAACTTGGTCACAGGCATGGATGATGAATGGGTTTATTATACATGTACTTCTTATTGAAAGTATGACCCCATGATGTCACAAAACATTCCGTGAGGATTACCGACTTAGCCCCTCCCCTCCCCCTCCCCCTTTGCAACGGTGGCGGATTCTGCAAGTACCATTTCACAGCAACACAAGGGACCGAGCGAGCAAGGTTTGTGTGGATCGTACCCATAATGCCTACCACAATTGCACACACATGTCCTGCATTGCCTGTGTGCACAACAACAGAAAGTCATGGCCAATATGCTTTCCCAACAAAAAGATCCGTCTGTGATTCTGTGTGAGGAATCGTGCAAAACAACGGTCTTTCAGAATACTGGAGATGGAATGACTCAAACTCACTGCACTTTTATACTGGATAATAATAAAAACACAGACAATGATTGGGGCCTCCCGATAGCTCAGGCTGGAACAATCTCAAAGACACTGTAATCAATCATTACAGTTTTCTCTTTACATTGTACAAATACACCTGTACACTAAATGCCACCTGTTGCAAAATGACAAAACCATACATTGTTGATGCTCTGGAAACATCAAACCACACATGGAATGCTGTGTTACATGTACAGTGTAAAGGTTTCACTATTAACTACTATCTATATTCCAGGAAGCACAATATCAGCCAGTCAAAATCTGTCATTTGACCACATGCTTGGCCCTTACATTCCAATCACACCAAAGCTGACAATTGATGAAAAGATGATTTTTATAAATGCACATGGCTATTATTAACTATGTGCATGCACTTTATCACACTGGTTGCCTGTCCATGCATACATGTAATTTATGTGTATATACAATGTACTATATCACTTCAATCTTGCCTCATTTTATATACAGTAACAATAATATTAATTTAATAATCTTCTTATTTTATATCTAGGGAATAATATTCAATTCTCAATGCACTAATTATTATCCATGTTCATCTAGCCATAATTTACATTCCTGAAACCATCTCAACTAGAGGAGCAATATGTGACAAAGCATCTTGCCCAAGGATGCAAGCACCACTAGCCCATGGCTTGATTCGAACTCACAATCTGTAGATTAACCACAAGATCTTGAGTACAACATGCCAAGAGGAGCAATAATGAGACAAAGCATCTTGCCCAAGGATGCAAGCACCACTAACCCATAGCTGGATTCTAACCCACAATGTTTAGATTGACCACATGACCTAGAGTTCCACAAGTAACACCCCAGACCACTAGGCTACAGTACCCTAACTAGAAGTAGAACTGATTGCTTTTGACTGCTGCAGCACAAACTTTGTAACACTCCACAATGAGTTCTGGCCAAAAATCCATGACTACATTTTATAAAAATTGGTTGAACGAAGTGGCAGACTGAGTAGCATTTTTACATGTACATGTACTTCAAAGTTCAATATCAAAATACCCTAGTGACCACTAGTTGACCTTTTCCCAAATTGTGTGTACACATGATAAGAGCCTGGGGCTTGGTCCAGGGATGGTCTGATCTACATGTTCATGTACATGTACATGCACTGTATGCATGGTCTGACCTATAGGCCTGTACATGTAGGCCCTACATTGCTTTAAGTTGATGGATTATGCAGGAGAACTTCTTCACATTTTTGTAATTTCAACAAAACGACCCCAAGTGACCTCTAGAAGACCTTTGACCATGATTGAAGTACAGTACAAGCACACCACACGATATTAAGTTTGATCATTTATCCATATGGGCCAAGTTTTGTGGTACTGGCAGCTGGCCAAAGCATTTGGTAGATATACTGTATCCCCACTATTCCCCAGGTAGTATTTCAAGGTTTATTAATATGAGAAAGAAAAAGATACATATGTAGGCCTACAGAAAAATATATCAGTGTCCCAATCACTCTAGGGCTGATAAAGTGCATGCAGCCAAAATAAAATGCATGCATCCAGTACAAGTCATGTACCAGTACAACATACATACATGTACATGTACACTTGTACATGTAGGCCTACAGTGTATGTCATCATTTCATTCCCTTTTAAAACATCATTTTATGAACTTCTAAAGCTCCCTGCAAGACATTTTTCATACATGTGAGCACTGGCCGAGACGAGTTCAATGACCGTACTACTTGAATCAAGGCAAATCTACACATACCACCACAGGGTGCGGTTTATTCCCACAAACAGAAACTGGATCACTAGGAACTTCTTGATGAAAAAGTCCTGAATGTACCATCCAGGAGCGCACCCTAGTACCTTCCCCCTTTACTGATGAATTTATGAGGCATGAAATGGGTGTCTGGGGCTCTTGGTTGAAGGCACCAGATCCTGCAGTGCCATGTTGACACAAAGGGCGCCTGGAGAGACAACATGACGTGTCAAATTTCTGGAGTCACAAAGTGTCATTTGTAACATACATGTAGGAAGTGCAATGACGTATGTATCAATTACAACGTTGGTACACGTATGCATGTTCATGTACATTAGTTAATGCATTATGTTGTACAAACTATAGTAGCACCATCATTGTGCATACATGTAGGCCCTATGTATCGTGAACATACACATGACGTACTGTATACTGCACAAGTTACATATGTAGGCTACATGTAACTTTTACTGTACGGTATGATTACAATCAACATTGCAATGCACTGAATCTTTTATCTGAAGGGGATTTGCCAGGCATCCATCAATCAAACATTGATACCAAAACCATCAAAATATAGAATAAAAGATCTATCAACATAAAAAAAATATTCCAAAATGCCACTGCCAGAGAAACCTGTCAGTCTTTGTGATTTCCTGGCCTTTTTGTTATCAGCTTCTGAAAACAGAAATGCTGTGAAAACACTGGTTAAAATCCCATCCCGACCATCACAAAAACAAACGGTGGCTTGATCAAAAGAAACATGTTTCAAGAGCCTGTCAGCTTGTCAGAATCGAGGCTCATGCAGTCATTGACAGTGTGCATGGGTATCTCAGTGGTTTTGATACACAATTCAACTTGAAGTTGAGGGTTGGCGTGATATGGGTTAAGTTCTGGTTAACCATTAACGAGCCATTTAGGGTGCTTTGGAGTGGATATGGGTTATGTATTGAAGTAGTCCTATCAACAGTGGAGTGTGTGTATTACACAACTTGGAAAACATTTGACAACCTAGACATTGTAAGGCCTACACTGTAACTGTACATGTACTACAGATGCCCACACTTAACTGTTTTAAACTGTGCAGCTCAATATGTAGGCCCTATTAACTTCATTTCACCCTTGTCTGTTTTGGTTTTGGGGTTTTCAAGACAATTGGATTATTCTATAGTATCAGGTTGAGGTATGAGATTGATCAATGATAAAAATGTCTGAAAACAGCTGACAGGGAGCATAAAAAGTCTGAAATCTGAAAATCTCCTATACATTTGTACACAGCCTGTGAGGAAAAACAAATCTGAAATCCAAATTCAGACCTCAGCTGGTGGTCTGCTTCATATTCAAGGAGTTCCTGCATTTATTTGCTTGTTAAATTGGGAGTAAATTGATCCCATGTGTGAACTGGTACCCAGTACACATGTACTATACAGAGTATGTGGTGGTTCATCAATGATCAACAGTTTTACATGTAACTGACATGCCTGAGGTGATATGGTGCTGTATGTGCAAGTAGACTTTTGTTGAATTGTAAGCAGGTATGGGCTGGCCATGGAGCAAGGGTATGATGGAGGTTAAATAAGGAGCAAAAGATCCTCTGTTGTGACACAAAGTGAAGCCTCAAGGCACAGTCTGGCCCTGGTGATGGCATGTCATGTCATGTGAACACATACCTGTGTACCTGTCCAAGAACCGCTCAAGATAAGAGCCCCTTGGCAATGCTGTGCCCCAGACCAGATTTTGTTTGACTGCAACTTCGCACCACAACTAAAATTTGCAGAGAAGCCCCACAAAATCACAGAGTAAGCACAGTGCAGGTCTGAAATATGCGCATTTCACAGGGCTCTGTCTAAAACCGGACAGTTTTTACAAATGGTGACAACTTTGATAGGCTAATGCATGACACTATGCTGATTTTGGAGGCACATTCACGTGTACCATACTTTGTACATATATGGTGTGTCGGTATGACTCACATACATGTACCTCAACAACTCTGGTACATGGAGCACAATGATATACAGTACACTGTATGACGGTACATGTACGGTAGTCACATTGGCTGGACGTACATGCACCTCTGTGTTAACCAAACTTGCTTACAAAATTTACAATTAGAGTATGCCACATACTTTTTGAAGTTTCCCGACAATTAATACAGGCCTGTGTTTATTAAAAAGACAACCTTTCCAAATGGAAAAACCTGACCGATTTAATGTTTGGTGTATGTTTACACCAACCTTACAACAATACAAGTCAAGATGGATGGAATTATGTAGGCGTACACTGTACATGTATCAATAAATGTACCATAATTTGCTAAACCTACCGATGTACATGTATCCCTATTGCTGTACGTGTACTGGGTAATGTTTTCAATAATGATGGAAGCTCAGCAATGTCAATGGATGTTATTAGTTTGAGATTGAACAAAGTCTTGTTGTCATTACAAGGTTGGCCATTTCATTTTACAAGTACTGCAACATTTGTTTACAGCAGAATCTAATTAATCAATCCTAGCAAAAGCTATTTGTACACAGTAGGCCTATTGGGGCCTACTGTACAGAATACAAAACCCTTCTGCAATATATACCTCATGCTGTCTTTTGTCAGGTTTGTCTGGAGCACAGGCAGAATACAGGTGTTCTTGTATTCATTATTGTGGTCAAGGATGGACTTGAATGGAAGAGAGCCTTGATTAATTTTACCTGGAGTCAGTAGGGGAGCCCTCTACTCTGGTCAAGTTCCTAAATTTGGCAGGGGAATCTTGCTGCTGGCATAGGCTTGGCATGGTGCAAGATATAAACATGTACACATGTGTACACTGTATCAAAGTGTCCCTATTGTAAAAGGTGTACCAATGTACAGGTAACCAAGTACTTTAAAAGCAGATTTTTCATGGTGTGCCTTAGTGTGCATGTTTCGTGTACAAAACTTACCAATTTTATTCAATTATTCATAATCTCTGTAATTTAGTATACCCTATTCTGTTAAACAGGCAAGAATATGATGAGAGGAACACATGTACGGTATTAAATTATTTCACACTAATTTATGGTATTGCACTATTGCTTGATGTTAGAATTACACTGCAAAACATCTGCCTGTATATTGTACAAGTGTTTTGACAGAGCTAAAATTTTACATGTCTAGTTTGTGGTGTAACTTGATAAAGTCACAAGTTTCAGGTTGAGTTTCTGTCCCGTCTAATGTCATTTGCTTGAAAACATCACATCAAACAACTAAACATGAACTGTAGGATAGGTTTGCCCAACCACCATTTGAATGTAAATTAACTCTTGTGTCATTTAAAGTTTAGTTTCTAGTTAATTTTCATGTTGAAAATCTTTACACTCAGGTATAAAGTGTACATAACATACATGTACTGTACACTGTTCTTGTACAGGTACGTACATATATATACAATTGAACCTTCGTGTTGCAGGCCTTAATGCATATAATGCGAGCTAATTATTTCCAACATCAAACAAACAGACTTGACACAATTGCTCTTTCAATTTGAATTTTGGAATTTCAATTTGGAAACAGTCTGTAGTAGGCTTGGGCGGTTTACCGGTTTTTGGTTTAAACCAATTTTATTTTCAACTGGCATGTTCCTTATGTTCCAAGCAGGAATGATTTAATAAATATTAGGTGGATTCTGCCCCTGGGTGAATGTAAGGTATTGTTGTTGACAAGCCGGAAATTTGCAAATTTTGAACAACACAGGGCTGTAAATTGAGGACATTTGAGATTCCCGGTTTTCAATGTTCTTTTGATGAAAAATCTGAATGCATTGAAGAAAAAAAAAAAGGCAATTGTGATCTTAAGTTCTACACAAATGTTATTAATCATACGTATGACTATTTATCTATAATCGCTCAAAAACATGCAAAAACCCATTTCACACTGAAAAGTTGGAATTTAATTAGTGACAGTCATAGGGGAAAAAGATCATACAACTCTGCAAATGACCTAGGGGATTCCGGCAATAACAAATGAAAGCAAACGTTAAACATTATCACTTTTTTTTTTCCTTTTTATGAAAATAAAATAAAAATCATCACTCCTCCATTATTGAGAAGACAATCAACCACAATTTGTTACCCCGTATTTTCTTCACTTCAGAAAATGTATAGGTTGTGCCACAATCTTGCTAAAAAAGAACTGTACTACCAGTATTCTGCACAATACAAAGGAAATTGACGCTTGATGCAGTTAATAGTTAAATGTATTGACCGCAAGGGTAATGGTACTGGGGAGAGATGTATTGAGCCTTTCACAGATGAAATTGAATTTCATTGAAAAAAAAATAGACGAGAGAAAAAATGAACAGGCTTACAAAGATGGGTAGCGTTCTGGAACTTTTTTTGAGGGGCATTCCATTGCATGGGGTGGAGGGAGACGGTATATGTGATCTGTTTGTGTGCGGTTTTGTTCGCTTCTCCACAGGTTCACATGCAAGGGTTGTAATTGAGCGGTTGGAGTGCCAAAATTGAAAGGTGACGGGTGGAGAAGGGCAGGATTATTCAAGTTCGTCACGGTTTCACCTGTCATAACTCAGCCGACAAGAATTTCCGTTCAAGGCAGATTGAGCGCCTATTGGTGCCGCTGGAAAATTGAATTGCCTTGGAAAGAGCTCTTTTGTAGTTTTGGTATGAAAGGATTAGCATATCAAACAACATTGGGGAGATTTATATACATATTGGTGATATGGAAATGGGGCTTATAAATATTGTACTTTACAATACTGGGGTCATGGATGGTAAGCTTGCCAGAACATGTATAGTTCTACTACAAGTACGTCTACATTTACTGGTATGTACTACGGTATATTGCACAACAATGTACACTTGTGCTCACCACAACCCCTTTCTTCATAGTACAGTATATCTATGATCTAATGCATCAAGTACATTTACAAGCAATAAGCATTTTGAAATTAATTATCTGTCCCAGGTGTTTTCTTCTTCTTTTTTCATTCTTTTAATTTATACTTTAGACAACAAGCTACAGTGTACATGCAGCTGTAGCTCGGTACTACTACTGTAGGTTTTCAAAAACAGGGATGTGAGTGGCCACACAAAATAATATTCTGAAAACACCAAGGAAAAGCTGAAATTCCTATACTTTTGTACAGAGCAGGTTCACAAAATACCTAAAATTTAAATTTTTAGTTAAAATATAAACAAAAATCGGAATTCAGATCTAAATCTGAAATCTCACATCCCTGCAAAAAGGTCTGTCGAAACTTCAGCTTTCTAAGCCTCTAAGGGACCACTCATCAAATGTTTGATACTTATCTACATGTTCAATCAGTCTTGACTTTTGACAACTTTTGGAAACATGAAAATTGAAAAACATGTCGTGAACAACACTCAAGTTGACTCTACTATTCAGCAGAACGTGTTAAAATACAACATACATGAAGCATGTAATCCAGTATACCAACAGTTAAACGTTTTTATCAACAACTTGGCAAAATGTTTTCCCGCTCCAAAAAATGTTTCCCTGACTCACAGACAGTCTGCCAACACAGCCCCTAAAGCCTTGTTAACTATTTTCCTTCCTTTCACTCCTAAAATATTGACACAACAAAAACTGGTGCTGCTGTGCCAGGTTGGTGGGGGGATTACTGCCACATGACAAAAAGCTGCTTTGGCACAACAAAAGGCCCCAACAACTGGACAGTCCTATTGTGCCTGGCTTGCAACCTTGTGGTCAAACACAATATGATCTGTCAGCCTACCAAGTAGCCCTGAGCCTTTTTGTGTCTAGAGATTGAAAGAGGGGGTTAAAACTTTATAAAAGGAGAATTTTACACTGAGGAGGAATGTCTTCAGGGGTTTGAAACAAGAATATTAGGGGATTTGAACTGGCATGTTTGGGCCAGTGGTGGCTTTAGTAAATGGGAATTTGCAATTAATTGATTTTTATATTATGAGAAGGAAGCTAAGTACTGGCAGAAGCTTCTGGTTTATGAATGGGGGTTAAGTGATGGGACTTTGATCCCATCCTTCCATTGAGGAATACATGTGGGCAACATGCATGGCTTCTGCTTGTGTTGGCTTATACCTTGCACAAGCACTCATCACTATTACTGATAGTAAACGATTCTGATATTCAAAGAGAGGAATGTCTCGTGCTTATCAAGCAGATATGATAAATTGGCAGATTAGAGATAGGACATTACTTTACATATAATATAAAAACAGAGTATTTGTATTCTGTTAGTCTGAACTACTCGGCTTTTCAATGTGCATTGTGCACACAGTATAAACGGCCCTTGTTTTCTACTGATCGCTTGGCACATTTTTACTTTTCTTGACAAAATCAGCTTTGCGGCAACTGTATTTAGAAATCCATTGTACAGACTACAGGAATAGTTTCAACATGCAATAGGCCTAATACACAAGCGGTTTATAAATATTCACACCTTCTTTTGATTCTCTTGGCTTCTAAATGAAAATGAGTAATTAGTAAGTGTTTACTGGTTTGTGGTAGACTACCAGACATATTGTGTACTAGTAATAGTATAATGTGTAGCACATGGCCATCTGTGTGTCTGCTGGTTTATATACGTTGCTTTGAAATGAACGCCCTATTTCCATAGCAATGAATCAATATAACAAATAATAATGCAAATGAAATACATGGCCAACCCATTTCAGAAGCCAAGCCCTGCACATTGTTATTTTGAGTAACACTGTGGGAAAATAAAAACCCATGGGCTGACTCAGGCCTTGAAGCAAAACTTAGTGTGATGTGCAGAAAATTGGAATAGTCTGTGTTTTTTACAAGTCTCATCTCATCAATTGAACTTGAAGCAAAATATGTTGTAATTTTGTAGTTGTTTACAATTTTAATACAATGAGACTTCAAGCAGCTCCATTGAGTATGTGGAATTGTTTATGGAAAAACAAGTTGTCTGCAACGAGTGAATGGGTTTTTGGTGACAATACATGTAATCCGGATCACTGAGGCGCATCATTGTTTTCATTTCATGAGCTCTTTTCGGGAGTTTTTACTACACACCAAAATTACTGATGTATAAAATGAAATACATGTAAAGCAACCAAGTATGTACTGTACAAACCCAGGGACTCCAACAATCCATGTCCATGTTTTTGATAAAAAAGAAAAACCTCGACAAATATGCAAGCCACAAAAGAATTATTAGTCAATTGAGATACATAATTTCATGAGCATATTATTAACTGATTCCGTCAACACATTTCCTGCAAATAAATAAAACACCATTAACTCCTTGTAAATAAATTTGTAGGTATTCAAAAGACTTCTTTTGGCAAAACAATGACATTTTATATAATTAAGAAATAAGAACAATAATGGTCTTTTGGCAAGTGGTGTGATCCCAACATTTTTTTTTCTCGAGTTGTGTGTTGTGGGTCAATTTTAAAAACAAACAAATGCATTGTCAGCAAAACCGATGTATGGGGATTAGGTGGCAGGTCAATTCATGTTCTAGAACTTATGTTTCACCAAAATGTTATCGATAGTGTTTTGTAGTAATGTTATGAATTATTTTTTAGCTTTAAAAGATCTAAATTGTTTTTAGACATTTGTGTTACTCTTTTCTGGATAAATACATCATTTCAGGCAGACAAATTTTAACAGTAGGCCTATCCCACATGCTTCTACCATCACCATCTGCATACCCTGTGAGTTATCTAGGTAAATCTGTGAAGATTTGTTTCGCCGAGTTGGTATGCTACCAAAGTATGATATTGATCTAGTACCTTTAATACAGCATCCCAAAAAGTCAATCTTAGAATTAGATGATGCTAGGAAAAGGCTCAAGGAAGAGGCTACTTTTTCAAAACATTAAATAAGAAAAAACTATAGATAAATCCTCACAAAAATGGTTATAGTTTTGAAAAAAACACTGTACATACCAATTGTGGCTACCGTAATCTAGTACTAGTGGGCCTAGCAGTTAACTACAGTGTAGTACTAGTAGTACTAGTTTCTCGTACTACTACTTCACTTCACTTCACTTTACTAAAATTAGCCAAACAACCATCCTAGCCTATTTTTAGTAGGCCCCCTACTCCCTTAGGCCTAGGCCCCTAGTATTTCCCAAACAAATTTATGGCTAAACAAACAATAACAATTTGATGACTATTTCCCTAAATTCAAGGGAATTATAATGTATTATTTATCATTCTGAATATTTAAATATGATAAATTCTGAAAGTAAAATTTTACTTTTTGTTTTCTTTTTTTGGCCTGGTTGGGGCTTCTGCCAAAAAAAACCACCCAACCACCAAATAACAATTGCAAAACAAACGGCAAAACGCAAGTAAAGACAAAGTAGGGGCCTAGGCCAGGCGCGTACAGCTGTATTTTTAGTTTTTTTTACATCACTATTTTTGTCTTCTTCAAGAAAAAAGACGCAATACATGGCAATTTAATCATTTTAACGATTTATAATCTGATCGCAATTAAAATGGTATCTTGCCAAATGCCACTGCACTGATAAAAATATTGATAAGCAATGCACACAATGCACAGCACACGCGTAGGCAAGCGTATTGTGTACACGGTAATCGTGTACACAATACGCAACCACACACGGACACACCAAACGATATACAGTTGTCAAGTCAATAATACTACTCAGCTTCTTGACAATTTTGCTCTTCAAACTCACCTTATCCTTCCCCTTGCCCGCTGATTTTTCCATGGTACGTCTTCAGGGAGAGTACCACTACCAGCTTTCACTTTCTGCATCCACATGCGGGAACAAAATCGAGGATAAATCCAAGGATGCGTCGCCGTATAATCCGACTAGTTGCAGTCAAAGACGCCGCCATTTTGAACACATAATGGAACAGCCTGGCTGCGTCAACTTACTCCCTCTGCGCAGGCAAAACTTTTTGATCTCAAAACATCCTCGTTCGTCGCATTCCGACCTAAAACCAATCTCATCAATCAATATTCGACAGCATGTTTATATTTAGGTGTTAAATTCCAGATGTATTGATTCTAAAGATGCATTTTATTCGTCTTTTGGTGTAATTTATGGGGATTAGCTATTAAATTACCGGTAGACCTAAACCACTCCAGCGTAGTGTTAAGTGAAAGCGTTTGTATGGCGTTGAGCCTAACACCTGTACACACAAGTATCATGATCCTGCCGAAAGGGGCGCCATACAACTCATATCTCGTACCCTAAAGATTCAAAATCAAATAACGATGAAGGAAAGAGATAACGTCTAAAACAATAGATGCATTCAAATAAAAATCAATTATTCTTGATCTTTTGTTTTATTCCAAACTTAGAAAATAAATTTTAAACGAGTGATTATTTAGTCTGGTTGCAAATTAATACAAAACATAACCCTGGAAATGATCACAAAAAAAGAAACATTTTGGAGAAAAAAACACTCCTTTAAAGGTAGTATCATATATACTTTGGTAAGAAACCAAAACAGAAATGTTCACAGATTTACGTATAACTTACAGGGTATGGAGATGGTGGTGGTAGAAACATACAGTTAAACATTTTCCGCCTGAAATGGTGTATTTATCCTGAAATTAGTAAAACAACGACCAAAAATATTTTTGATCTTTTAAAAGAACAAAAATAAAAGAGAAAAAAAATGAAGAAATACTGTGGCCGTTTTTCACTTTTTTTCTAAAAAAAGTGGGCATCGGGTATGGAACTGTCATTTTCACAGATGACTGCTATTGTATCTTCCTTGATATTTTTGCCCATGAATCTGTTTTCTTTGACAAAAACCAAAGTATGATATTACCTTTAACAATATCACAAGGACAGATTTGTGATTCATTGTTCTTTCAAGTAAATCTTTTCATCACAAGTGTAACTATTCAGTGGTATAATTATATAATCCAACATTGATTTTGCATCACAGCTGTTAAATACTGAATGGCCTTGAAAAGGAATCAAATGTTAACAAAACACAAAATGGTTATGAGTGGCATGGGGAACCTGAACAAAATATAATTGTCCCATATTATTATTATTACAACAAGGTCATATGAGTTATGACAATGATTTATGATGTCAGTGAATTGTGGTTTTATGCAATAAGGCAATTATTACAATAGTTCCCAGATGTTGGCACAAAATTCGAAAACATTTTCCACAAAATGTGTGAACGTATGTAAATGCATGCAAAATAATGACACCCTAAACATCCATTATTGTACTATTAATGACCAAACAATTATGAAAACTGCTATTGTTTTTTTTTGCAGCAAATGTACTGAAACTGTTACAGGTAATATCATACTTTGGTTTTTGTCACAGAAATGCAGATTCAATGGCACAAATATCAAGAAAGATACAGCTATAGTAACAGTCGTCTGTGAAATTTTCAGTCCGATACGGTGCCCACTATTTAAAAAATACAGTAAAAAAAAAATTCCCCCAGTATTTTCTAAATCTGTTCACCATCATTTTTAATCTACTAAAAAAATCTAAATTTTTTTGGTAATTGGTTTTACACTTTTCTCGATAAATACAGCATTTCAGGCAGAAAAATGTTAACAGTATGTTTCTACCATTACCATCTTTATACCCTGTAAGTTATAGGTAAATCTGTGAAGATTTATATTCCAGTATGCTACCAAAGTATGATACTATACTACCTTTAACCAACATACTGTATTATTATGAATAATGGTGAAATTGTATAGTATTGGAATTTAAAAATATTGGCTTTAATAAAAACTGAGACCATGACACTGTGATTTATCCCTTTCCCTCAAGTAAAAAGAAAACACACAAATAAGAAATAGAAATGTTTCTATTCTTGTATAACTTGACAAAGTACACAAACCTAAGCACCATTATTGCAGGCACTTTATTGACTCATAGTCCATTCCAATTGTTAGAACTTTTCTGATAACCTCATTTTCATTCACGACGGATCTAAAAGCATTCTAGCAGACCAATAAATACCACCACATCTGATACACAACATTAGGGACCTTGGTGCCAGGGATATGCCCATACACAATCAAAAGGTGATCACAGGGCCATTTTCATATACAGTACCTATTTGTAGTCACCCCATTTTTATCACAAAATGGAAAGAATCTGGATCAAAGACCCTGTATCCAAACTCTGTATAACTCTTAACCTGGTTTTTCTTTTATTTGCTGGAGTAATGCCCGATGGCAACTCTTGATTATCAAACACGATTGTGGGATTTTGTGTAGCCATATTCTATTTTCCAGGTCAACCATAGGCCTATTTTAAACTTTTTTTTTTATTTCGCAGCAAATGTAAATACAAACTGAAATGACTAGCTTTATAAGTTATTCTGGTAGTTTTACTTTACACTTCATAAGTGAACAAAGAAAAATTGACTGGAGCGGGATTCGAACCGGCGACCTCCTGAATACCGTACAGGCGCTCTACCAACTGAGCTATCCAGCTTTACGTTGGTGGTGTCCCCAATAGTCAATATAAGTATTTCTTAAATAAAAGATATATGCGACACTATATAAACAAATAAACATAAAAGAAAAGGAACATTTTAATAAATGGAGTACTAGTATAAACACTATAACAATTGGAAAATTAATACAAGCAATAAACTGCTGCAAAAATAATGACCCGAAATTGATAAAATGCTTGGAGTAAGGAGGCCTGATGCGTTTCGATCCTAGCAGGATCTTTATCGAACTAGGATTGAAACGTGTCAGGCCTCCTAACACCAACTCCAAGTAATTACAAAATCAAATATAACCAATAATATGAACATTAAGTAAATAGATAGAAAAAAAAAATCAGGGAGGTTTGAAACAAGGTTCAAGTAAAAGTGCTAAACTCCAAGCTCCACAAAACATAGGGTCTGTATAGATCTACTTTACAAACATTTAACTGTAAATTTGTTTGAAGGTAATTTTCTAAAAGGTTAAAGGCATAATACAGGATTGGTAAAGGTGACAGAGCAGCTGCAAACTGCTCATAATTTGATTTGTCATGGGCTAAAAAACAAACTTGCGAAATTTTCAGCTCATATCAACAACGGAAACTGTAGAAAACATTGAAAAGCGCTCATTGTATTTTCAAATCTATTCACAGGAGTTTTGATCTCACCCCGAGACCAAAACTGTTTTCAGTCTTTGTTTGACTAATTTCTGCATACATACAGCATTTCAGCCGGAAATATTTTAACGGTATGTTTCTACCAGCACCATCTTCATATTCTGAAAGCTATATGTAAAACTGTGAACATTTCTGTTTGCGTATGTTACCAATCCTATACTGTACCTTTAAAGAAAAGGAATGGCAGTATTGTGTTGCTCCAGAACGAGATCCTGACAGGAAACTAGCACCAAGAAAACAAAATGAACAAAGGAAAAACAATTGTGACTTTAAGTGGCCTCCAAACCAGCCCCGCCCGTGTCTGAACAGGTTACAAAGATAATAGGCATAATCTCATTTGTGTCAGTTCTTCCACGTCTTGGTGATGAGGTCCGTAATGCAGTCTCAGAAGCTTAATGGCTCGCTCTGTGATGGCAAGGGTGTCTTGTACCTCACCTCTGTCATGTGTAAAATAAATAAAAAAATAGACAGGATTAATAGAGCCCTAGCCGTTACTACTGGGTAGCCTTTACTGGACATCCACTAATAAAGTGGTATCATTTATAGTGCAGTGCATACGGAAAATGAATTGCTATGTCCGGCACAACAAGTATTGAACAATTCTCAAGGGAAAAATTATGTTATTTGCTTCAACCAAGGATCAACCTTCACCCAAGGATTGATTTGCATGGTATGATCATTGCATATAATTATGCACTTATAAGTTTTTAGACATAAGGCCTTTTCACACTTTTCACACTTTTTGATCTGTGTTAAAACCAACCCGGATCCACCCCCGTTCAACCCAGCAAGTTTTTGAACCAAATTGAAGAGACACAAGGTTCACACTGCATTTATGGTAAACCTGCTCATACAACACAGATCATACGAAATATGCAAATTGGAACCAGATTGAGATTTTCAACTCTGGTCTTTACCAGGGTTGATTCCGATTCGGTAATTAGGCCGTCCTGCCTGGGGGTAACTCTGGGTTGAACATTTTCAAGTGTGAAAAGGGTTGGAAAAATCATTGATCCGGTTCCAACCCCGGGATTTTTGGATACTGTGAAAAGCCCTCTAGCACCATCATCTGCGACTTCTGAGTTTCCATGGTGAATTGAGATTCAAAAACCAAATGGAAGTAGTCACCCCTTCAATCCCAGAGTGGCTACAGAGGTTTACGAAACGGAGGCTCAGGCTCAGGCTCTGGATCCGGTTATGTCATGCATATGTTGAAAATATAGGTTGTGGTTTTTCATTGAAGCCGAAGCTCTGTTTTCCTTTTCAAACCAGAGAATCTACTTCCGAACTGCAGCCCAAAGCCTCTACTTTAATACCTGTTATATTACAATGGATTCAAGAAATGGAGCCAGAGCCGGAGCCGGAGCTGGAGCCCGAGCATCCGTTTCGTAAACCCCCTATGTAAATGTATTAAACTTGCCAATCCTGTGATGGATCATTCTACTTACCCATTGAAGAGGACTTGGGCCAGTTTGTGCAGCTCATTAGCCAGCTCGATACTGTCTGAACCAAACTGTTTCTCCACTGTAGCTACGCTCAATCTGAGATACTTCCCAGACTGCTTGAAATCACCTGGAGATAGGGTGTAGAAGACATTTCCCCAAATACATCCTTGAGATAAAATTCGCTACGATCAGACCATCAATATGGCCACAATGCTTGATCAATGACTTCCCTGTCACTATAGGAGGGTTAGCTAATAATGCATCAGGTAGTGTGTATTAAGGTATTGTAGGGTCAGACTACTTGCTCAATAACTGCCCTGCCACTAGGAGGGTTACCTCATGCAGCAGGGTGTCTGTAAGGTATTGTAGGGTCAGACTACTTGCTCAATAACTGCTCTGCCACTTGGAGGGTTACTTCATGCAGCAGGGAGTCTGTAAGGTATTGTAGGGTCAGACTGCTTGCTCAATAACTGCCCTGCCACTAGGAGAGTTATCTTATGCAGCAGGGAGTCTGTAAGGTATTGTAGGGTCAGACTGCTTGCTCAATAACTGCCCTGCCACTAGGAGGGTTACTTCATGCAGCAGGGAGTCTGTAAGGTATTGTAGGGTCAGACTGCTTGCTCAATAACTGCCCTGCCACTAGGAGAGTTATCTTATGCAGCAGGGAGTCTGTAAGGTATTGTAGGGTCAGACTGCTTGCTCAATAACTGCCCTGCCACTAGGAGGGTTACCTCATGCAGCAGGGAGTCTGTAAGGTATTGTAGGGTCAGACTGCTTGCTCAATAACTGCCCTGCCACTAGGAGAGTTATCTTATGCAGCAGGGAGTCTGTAAGGTATTGTAGGGTCAGACTGCTTGCTCAATAACTGCCCTGCCACTAGGAGGGTTACTTCATGCAGCAGGGAGTCTGTAAGGTATTGTAGGGTCAGACTGCTTGCTCAATAACTGCTCTGTCACTAGGAGGGTTACCTCATGCAGCAGGGAGTCTGTAAGGTATTGTAGGGTCAGACTGCTTGCTCGATATTGCTCTGCCACTAGGAGGGTTACCTCATGCAGCAGGGAGTCTGTAAGGTATTGTAGGGTCAGACTCAGACTGCTTGCTCAATAACTGCCCTGCCACTAGGAGGGTTATCTTATGCAGCAGGGAGTCTGTAAGGTATTGTAGGGTCAGACTGCTTGCTCAATAACTGCCCTGCCACTAGGAGGGTTACTTCATGCAGCAGGGAGTCTGTAAGGTATTGTAGGGTCAGACTGCTTGCTCAATGACTGCCCTGCCACTAGGAGGGTTACCTCATGCAGCAGGGAGTATGTAAGGTATTGTAGGGTCAGACTGCTTGCTCAATAACTGCCCTGCCACTAGGAGGGTTACTTCATGCAGCAGGGTGTCTGTAAGGTATTGTAGGGTCAGACTACTTGTTTGATAACTGCTCTGACTAGCAAGGTAACCTAATGCTGCAAGCAGTACGTAAGATACTGTAGGACCTGGGGCCGATTTCACTAACGTTTTGCGATCATCGCTAGGCCCAAATCCATCGCTAAACGGAAAATTCCTACACAAAGTAGCGATCAATTTTCCGTTTAGCGATGGATTTGGGCTTAGCGATGATCGCAAAGCGTTAGTGAAATCGGCCCCAGGGCCCAATTTCATGGAATCCGTTACCGTTAGCAAAAATTCTTTGCTTAGTGTAGCAGACTTTTATTTGGTTACGGTTAGCGTATTTCACAGAAGAGTTTCATTTTTGGTTAACGGTAAGCAAGGAATTTCTGCAGAATGCACACGACAGCACGTTAGCAGAAAATGATCACAGTTACCCTAGAAATTCTTCGCTAACCGAAAGGTCTTGCTTAAGGATTCCATGAAATAAATTTCACGCTTAGCGGTGCTCGTAATCACAAAAATAGGCCGTAACGGATTCCATGAAATTGGGACCAGATTGCTGTGCCCATATAATCACCCTTCCACTCATCTGACCAGTGATCAATACAATCCTGTTTGTGATGAGTGTTGACGTACTGGAATGACCTACCTAGGAGGGAGTAGCATTTGGCCAGGCAGTCCTGTGTCTCACCCAGGGACTGATGGTGCTTGTACAGAATCTCTCGTTGGACGTTATAGCACTGATGCAGGATAGCAAGACATTCTACAAGACAAAAACAAAGTTAAAAGGTCAAAGGTCACTATCATACACTCTTGAGTCAAACAGAACTTGACCGGGATAGGTGATGTTTTTTTTTAAAGAAACAAATGACACTCAAAAGTTCAGTAAAGCATTATTTAACAACTTCAATTACAAGTTGTCCATGGAATGTTAATGCTTGACTGAATGTAAACATCTGAGTATGTAGCAAGCAGTGTTGTATGACTTGAGGCCGGCCTCGGCTTCGAGGCCGGTCTCGAGGCTGGAAATTGCTGCCTCGGCCTCAGCCTTGTGGGTCCATGACTTGGCCTTGGCCTTGGCCTCAAAGAATTTTGACTGATGACTTGGCTCGAGGCCGGGACATTTTTTATTTAAATCCTATGTTTCCAAACATTTTAGGGGGGGACAATTTTACATTTTTCATTAAATAAACACTTAAAGAAAGAAATTTAGTGTGTAATTCATCAAATGTCATGACTTGAGAGCATGGTGAACCATGCTAGTGCTCCAGCTCCGGCTCCAGATCAGGCTCTGTCATCCATATGCTGAAAATATAGGCTGTGGTTTTTCATTGAAAATGAGGTTTTCCTTGGAGCCTGAGTCTGAGCTCGGGTTTCGTAAACCCCCCCTATCATGCCTATGATTTAGACGAGAAGCTAATACTTTAAATCCCTGTGGTTTTAATCAGTACTACAGAGTACTCAGCATAAAGAGCAACATGTATTTGATATGTAATGACTGTCACCATGTTACTTACCCTCAATGTGCTTGCACTCCATAAAATGCCGAGATAATTTGAACAAGTTGCCAGCCCTCTCTTTCTCCTACAAAGAAAAAGAACAAGAAAAGACATCAACAAGGAGAAAGAAATCATAACATTCATGAAATGCGCCTACCCTCACCTTAAAGAGTATTAAGTAGGATGTCTCCTGGGATTATGTATCTCCACTCCATGGTAAAGATTTGAAAACTGCCCATCCAGAACAAGACGGGATTTGGAATTCTGATGATACCTTTTGCTCCAATCCAAGCTTATAGGCCTTATTCACGGTGCATCGATCCATCCTACATTCCAAGCAGTGCAATCAAACCAAGGCTTGGATTCAAAATAGTCTGGTACCTGTTTTCTTTTTAGAATTGGTGCTATGTTTTCTGAAGGATATACAAGCCCTTATATTTAATACAAGCCGTAATTAGTACTTCTCCCAAAAGAGTTTTTACTTTTCAATTGGCGAAGTGGCTGATGGATACAATAATGCTTTATGGAATAGTGTCAAACACAATGTTCTAAAGAAAACTACCGGTAGTAATTTTTTCCAAAATTCTCCAACATTATTTCAATGTTTTGATCACTACATCTTCAAAATGTCTTCCATTTGTGGCGATTCCAAATACTGCATCCCCAAGATGATTGGCCAATCGCAGTTCACAGAATTTGTTGACAAAATGCGCATTTGGAATGAGTTGACAGATTCCGTACATTGCGATTGGCCAATGCGTTGCAAACTCTTGGAGGCAAACTGTTTGGTATCGCCCAAATTTAAGACCTCTTATGTACCTAGTGTGACAGGCATTGTCCATCCAACTAATATTCAAATTTGAAATATGCCAATGATAAATATTCAAATTACCTTGGATAGAGCTTTCAGACTCTGCGTGTTTCTGCATTGTGGGTTTATGCAGAGGCCCACTGTCCTCTTGTCCAGCCTCGGCATAAGAGGATGACCACATTTTGAACATCTGTTTAACATCAAATTAAAAAAATCATTTATTCAAAGAAAAGTGAACAAAGAAAGAAATTGACTGGAGCAGGATTCGAACCAGCGATCTCCGGAATACCGTACAAGCGCTCTACCAACTGAACTATCCAGCCCTATATTGGTGGTGTTGAGTGATCCCCCAGGTTGCAGCATTGCTGTGCATATTGAAAAAATGATCCTTGGGATATGGCGGTATCTGCGTGGTTTCATGGCTTGTGACTGCCAAACAAACAAAGAATAATTGACTATTAGGGACACCACCAACAAAGGGCTGGGTAGCTCAGTTGGTAAAAGCCCTGGTACAGTATTCCGGAGGTCACCGCTTCGAATCCCGAACCAGTCAATTTGTCTGTTTTCACTTTTCAATGACTTTAAAATCAGTCAGTTTCCCTTGTGGTTATTTGATGATTATAAAAAAAAAATCATTTAGAATAAATTTTCCAGTGATTCCTTTGTGTAAATCTTTTTTGAACCTGGTGATAACTGTCCAAATACTTGTTCTATCAATTGAAACTGCACATATCTTCTATATACCTGACAAGTGGCAAAATTTGGGCTTTTATTGTAATTTTATTGTGATTCAAAGGGCTGTTTTAAATAACATTTTTATTACTAGGTAAATAATATAACCGTTACTCAATTTCATGTTGACTTGTAAATACTAAATAAATAATGAGTATATAGAATTACAATATTAATACCTATGAATTGTGTATGAGAGTCTGCCGTCAATCTATACTTACCCATAACAGTTTGACCAATCACCTGTCTGCATTTCATCAGGGGGTGTTACTGTGCATGCATTACAGGTGCAGGTGAAGAAGTACTGTTCCTGAAGCGCCCTCTGTCTCTCGTCTCTGCTCATGTGCTTAGAGTGAGGTCCTGAAAAAAAAATCGCAAAAGACCAATTTTAAAGAATTGTTGGTGCTATGATGTAAAATTCTAATTGTTAAGATTTGCAGTTATGCGGCCTGAAGAATCATAACGTGCAACCACAATATATGTGAAGTGACAAACTGGTGAACCAAAGCACTTCAAGAAATAGGAATGTGACTTATAAATATTGTGTAGCAATTTTATACAATACAGATTTTGAGCTTCAAAATAGCTACTTATCTTTATAGATTTTACATGATTTCTGATTTCTTTCCAATATTTCAAAACATTTTGTGTCATGAAGGATATTTGCTTACTAAATCTTAAAAAAAAATATTACGGTAATAAATTGCCATTTTATTACAAAATTGCCACACAATAATAATAATAATAATTTGGGAGGCTTATCATCCTTACTCGCAAGTCGCAACTAACGTGCTGAATTGTGAAGGATGTGGCTACAACGTGATCGAGTTGGCAGCGGCGCCCTTGGCTGCCAGCCACATCAACCCATATATGACAACTGAGTACAGCCTGAGATCGAAAGTGTTTGTTTTTTCTGGAGGGAGGAAAACCGGAGAACCTGGAGAAAAACCCTCGTAGCATAAGAGAGAACCAACGCACAACACTATACACAAATGAGACCTTTACAACAATACTGCAAGCAACAGTGTGCCTTTTACATATTTTTCATTTTTTACACAGGCTTCCCAATATAAAAGTATAAAAGGAACCTAGCCCTTCCTTGTCAATCCCCTAAGGTTAAAAAAGAAAGAAACAAACAAAAAGTGATATAAGAAATAGAACCATTACCATAGCAATGCAAGAGCTCCTGACCAACTTGAATATCTCTAGTGGCTCTTATCATCAACACTGCACCATGGAAACTAAATGAATAAACAAGAATATAACAGAATTCAGATAATAACAATAACCAAGGATGGGTAGGGAGACATTCCCATAGGGTCGTGAAGAAAACTTAACTTTAGCTAACCTTACCTAAACATCCTCCAAACCAATGAACTTAAAACTGACACATGTTCATATTGAGAATATTGAGAAAAGTATGTCTTTAAAAGGTGATACCTTAGGGCACTTTGAAATGTCTCCCTGATTCCTGATGTGTCCAAAATGTTCACTATCAGGCCTGTCTCTCTAATACAGTATTAAAGGTAGTATCATACTTAAGTTTTTATCAAAGAAATACAGATTCATGGGCAAAAATATCAAGACAGATACAGTAACAGTCATCTGTGAAAATTTCAGTCCCATACGGTGCCCACTTTTTGAAAAAAAAAATGAAAAATGCTCTTTTATTTTTGATCTTTTAAAAGATTGAAAAGATTTCCGGTCGTTGTTTTACTAATTTCTGGATAAATAAACAATTTCAGGCGAAACAATTTTAATGGTATGTTTCTACCAGCACCATCTTCATACCCTTTAAGTTATATTTAAATCTGTGAACATTTCTGTTTTGGTTTCTTACCAAAGTATGATACTACCTTTAAATACCTGAAACTCCCAGAAAGATGAGTGATTAAATGTAGCCTTTTAAAAGGCCTTTTCACATGATGCTAAAAACTCTCAACCATTGAGAAATCCTCTCATTGGTCTGTACCTCGGTCAAAATCTCTCAAGGATTCACCAGGGACGTCGGTCACTCTCAAGCATTGGTGTCCTTTCGCATGATAACACTTTTGCAAAATTTTGCAACCATGCGAGAACTTCTCAATGGTTGAGTTTTCTTTTCAGCGTTGTGTGAAAAGGCCTTTAATAATTGCATGCGATGACTTCAATCTCATGCAGGTTTTTTACTCCATACATGTACGAATGAAATGTGGCCAATACACCTTTACCATTAAAAGAAACAAGCCACGAGGGAACTTAAACTTACTGCAGTAATTTTAAAGGTCATTTGAGGGTGAGCAAAGAATAAAAGCAGCCACAAGGAGATTCGAACCCTATGACCTCCAAATTGCAATGCTAGTGCTCTAGTAACTATTAGAATAATTATATTCCTTCATGACAAAAACTGGCTTATTTTTCTGGTATAAATCATTCATAGCCACAAAACTAAGCATCACTTGTTAAAGGTAGTATCATACTTTGGTAAGACACCAAAACAGAAATGCTCGCAGATTTACGTATAACTTACAGGGTACGAAGATGGTGGTGGTAGAAACATACCGTTAAAAAATTTCCACCTGAAATGGTCTATTTATCCAGAAATTAGTAAGACAACGACCGAAAATCTTTTTGATCTTTTAAAAGATTAAAAACAAAAGAGAAAAGACTTAAGAAATACTGTGGCAGTTTTCACTGTTTTCTCAAAAAGTGGGCAGCGTATGGGACTGAAATTTTCACAGATGACTATTGCTGTATCGTCCTTGATTTTTTTACTCATGAATCTGCATTTCTTTGACAAAAACCAAAGTATGATACTACCTTTAATAATATGCAAAACTAACACCTTTAAGATCAGAATCCAGATAACTTTGTGCTAAGTAACCCATTCGGTGATACCCATTCCTTTTCCCCCCTTCAAATTTCTTACATCTTCACCAATTGTCAGTTTATGACTGGGTTTATGATTAGGCCATGCTGTTATGATGTCATAATTCTATCAACAAGTCCAATTGAACGACCGCCGTCACCCACAGCTGGGTCCTAAGCAACCCTTTCTCTCTTCAACCTCATCCAGTCGGATCTGAGACCCCTCTCCGGGAAAATATGAGTCCCATGGCGCTGCCAGGAGTTTGTAGTCACGACGGATTGGAGGCCATTCAAAGGTGAAGGCAAATATCTTCATATGAAACTCACTTGTGTTTTTTCTTCTAATATTCTTTATAATTATTCTGTTTATACACACCAATTTTTGGTTTCTATAAACAAAATATGATATATGCATACATGATATTTTTTTTTCATAAACTACCTTTTATTTGGGTATAATTATGGGTAGCCGTGTCAGTCAGATAACAATAGAAAATAGAAAAATACAAATAGCACTTTATTGACTAACTAGATATAAAATGTGCATAAGCTTTCGTAGTTTTACTTCATCAAATGCAATGAAGTGGCATCATCAGGCAAGGTATATACTGTATATGGGGGCCAAGTCTGTGGTCTAGACAAAAGGTAATGATGAGTCACTGATGTAGTGTGACAAAAAGCCAGAGTCCCTGTTTAATCCTCTATTGATACAGTCTAGTCTTTGGATGATCTTTTGTTCAGCTGCTTCTCTCTCCATCCAGTTCTTGAATCTTTTATTTGGGGTATTTATTGTTTACTTTATTAATGTATATGTTCTGGGACTTGATGCCCTGTGATAAGCTTAGGCCAGTTAAAGAGGCAAGCCACAAGATGATTATGAGGTTTTGCGTGGTAAAGAAAGACATATTATAGTGAGGTATAATAACAAGGTTCATGGTTCAATTTGTGGATCAATTTTCCGTGAAAGAGGCCAAAAGAGGCAGGACGATGCCATCTGGCCCCGGAAAGTTAAGTTCAGGTTTTTTGGTAACCACAGTTTAAGTTCCCCCAGAAGGGTTTCTCCCATGAGGCTTCTATATTTATATGAGTCAACAGCTGACAATTTGTGAAAAGAGACTCAAATTTAGAGAAGGGGTGGGGGTAGTTGACATGTGGCTTCTGAGTATACTAGGCCTCTATAAGGCAGAGATAAGTTTTGCTTTGCTTAACAGCAAACACCAGGTTACCAACCATTCTCATTTTGTGAACTGGTTCCTCAATCCAGGCGATTCACAATAGTGCGCCATCCATGAGTTTGCAACACGCTGGCCAATCACAATGCGCAGAATTAAATTTGTCAACAAACTGCACATGTGGAAAGATGCGCAGTTTGTCGACAAATTGGCCAATGCGTTGCAAACTCATGGTGGCGCACTATTGTGGAACGTCCATATTGGTCTGCTTTACCAGCATGATGTATAAATATTGAAGTGCACAAGAAGTTCTTGCTCGGCAAATACAGGGTACCAGCCAAACCTTTCATGCGATTCATTCTGTGTATGATAAATGAATTTTTACTGAAAAGCAGCTTGATTAAATTAGGCCCAGAGAGAGTAAGGGGGTTTACGAAACGGAGGCTTAGGCTCAGGCTCCGGCCCTGTCTTCAATATGCTGAAAATATAGGTTGTGGTTTTTCATTGAAGCTGAAGCTCTGTTTTCCTTTTCAAACCAAAGAATCTACTTCCAAACTGCAGCCAAAAGCCTCTATTCTGATACCCATTATTTTAAAAAGAATTTACGAAATGGAGCCAGATCACTGATGAACCTTTGGCTCTAGAACTTAAAACCTCACCTTGCTATGACATTGGGCTCACAGGCGTGGTTCAAGAGGCTGGCTGTAGAATAGACTGCAGTGGCCAGCCGCACCTGCTTGGTTGTGTCTACCACTGCGTCCACTATCTTGTCACCCTGTTTGTCCACCCTTGTGTCCATCGGCGTGGCAGATTGTGTCGTGCCACGGGATGCCCCTGAGGCTGTGTCCACGTGGGTATTTTGGTGTCTTGAGTTTGTCATCTCAGAGATGCTTTTGACGCTGGAGTGTATGTCTTGGGAGGTTGTCTGGATGGTCGTTACAGCATGTGAGTTGCATTTCAGTTGCTGCAAATGCCGCAGCAAAACTGCAGCAGTCTCCTCAGCTACTGGCAAACTGCTACTGTCGCACAGACAGCCGCAGCGATCACACTTACATTTGTGGTCCCCGCCGGCAAAATAATGTTTGCTTGATGCAGTTCTGGACGTGTCGTTGTTGTGGAAGCTATCAGGCATGCTTTGGTTCCTCTGATCTGGATGGCTTGTTGCAGAATCTGTACAGGTGGCTCCTGGTACCTTGCTTGAGTCACCTTGTCCATGGTGCGTCCATTTTGGGGAGGCTTCAAGCTTGTTCTGGATGCATTTGGACAGCAGGAGGGCAGTCTGCAGGAAAGTAGGAGTAAAAATTAAAAAAAGCATCTGTCAGTGTAGAGAGAGGAGTGAAGCGCCCTCTACTGGTGATAATGCGCCAAGTTCATGAGTAGTGGCATAAGGTCACTAGTCTTATATAGGGCGTTTACGAAACGGAGGCTCAGGCTCCAGCTCCATTTCGTAAATCCAATCTGAAATAACTGGTGGAGGCTTTTGGCTGCGGTTCTGAAGTAGATTCTCTAGTTTGAAAAGGAAAACAGAGTTCCAGCTTCAGCGAAAAACCACAACCTATATTTTCAGCATATGGATGTCAGAGCTGGAGCCTGAGGCGGAGCCTGAGCCTAAGCCTCCATTTTGTAAATGCCCATAGACCCTATTCATGGCGTATCCATCTTGTCACCTTCCTTGTATCCCCGTTGGAAAAGGAAACACCAATTCTAAAAAGAAAAAAAGATACCAGATTACTTGGAATCCAAGCCTCGGTTTGATTGCACTGCTTCAAATATAGGATAGATGCCCATTGTCGTTTTAGAATTGGTGTCATCTTTTCCAACGGGAATATAAGGAAGGTGACAAGATGGATGCACCGTGAATAGGGCCTATGGTTGGTGAATACCCTGCACATCTTTGTACTAATTTGAGGCTCAATGACTCAGGTTGCTCAAATCACCTACCATTGTCATGTTGAAGAGTTCCTGTTCTGTGTGGTTCTCAGTGTGAGTCATGAGGTGGTAGACAGCTTGGTAGTCATTCCGATAGATGCCATCCCTCCCGCATCCACTGGGTGATGCCTCAGCCTCATCGGGAGGTGCAGTCCGGTCTCTTACATCGCTTATTGCTGAGGTTGTGTGAGGTTCTGTATCATGGAGGTGTTTGCTTGTGCAATCATGAGGCGAGCCTATTACCTCCTCCATTTCAGCATGTACCTCATGAGGTTCAGGCTTCCGGCCTCCTGCACATGCCAGTCCTGAGGTGTGAGCCTCAGCTCTGAGGTGTTCAGAATGTGAGGTTCCATCAGCCTCTTTATTCATCACTGTACTTGCTGAGGTTGTGAGGCAATTTTCGCATTCTGTTGATGAGGTCCCCTGAGTATCAGCTTCTCTTGCGACACGTTGAACGTGGCACCATGATTTGACATGAAGGAGCAGGCGAAGACTAAGCAATGCCTGGGTGCCGATCTGAATAGAAATTTGTAATGAAAGAATATCCTATAAAGATATATGAAAATATCAATGCAACATTGTGAAATGCAATCTTGTGAAAAAAAATACAAAATATAATGAAACATGCTCTACACGTTATTTTCGTTGACTATTTTAAAGGTAGTATCATACTTTGGTAAGAAACTCAAACAGAAATGTTCACAGATTTACCTTTAACTTACAAGGTATAAAGATTGTGCTGGTAGAAACATTCCAATAAAATCTTTCCGGTGTATTTATCAAGAAATGAGTAAAAGCAACGGCCGAAAATATTTAAATAGTTAAGTCGGCACCGTATGAAACTGGGAATTTTACAGATGACTATTTATAGTCAACCAACTATCTTTGCTCAGGGTGCCAGTTAGGTTCAATAACTTATTAACTGCCACACCAGTGCTCTACCATCTGAGCTATCCAGCCCTATGATGGGGCCTCCCTATAGTCAACTATCTTTGCTTAGGGTGCCAGTCAGAAGCCACATAACTCATTAACTGCCACACCAGAGGTTGATTTCACCAAACTCATCGTAGCGTACTATCAATCGCACGACTTGGGATGCATTGAAACCCCACGTAGCATAAGTAGGGTACGATAGATTATCCTTCGTAACTTGAGTTACGATCAATCGTATGGCTTCATGAAATCGACCCCAGTACTCTTACCATCTGAGCTATCCAACCCATGATGTTTTAGTGATCTTAATTCTTTCATAGTTCAAAACGATAAAAAATACTGACCACATAAAGTTCATTCGTGAGACCACACTCCAGCCAATGGTGTGAGTCCTGAGCTGATTGACAGCACCGGTCACTGCAGTAATGGACATCAGCACAGTCTGGACAACTGCAACAAACGACAGGGGAGGACTTAACATTTCAGAAAAGTACCCTCTGATCTGTCCTTCATCAGGAGACTGTGTCTATCATGACGGACAGAGTATACTGTTTCGTCAATCGGTTCTCCTCAGAACCACATAATACTCACAAAAAGAGGTAAGCATAGGCCTTTTCGGAACGGAGGCTCAGGCTCAGGCTAAGGCTCCATTCTAAGGCTCCATTCTAAAATAACACATATCAAAATAGAGGCTTTTGGCTGTGGTTCGGAAGTAGATTATCTGGTTTGAAAAGCGAAACAGAGCTTCAGCTCCAATGAAAAACCACAACCTATATTTTCAGCATATGGATGGCAGAACCGGAGCCTGAGCCTGAGCCTGAGCCTGAGCCTGAGCCTGAGCCTAATTAAGCCATCATTTTGAAAAGGCCCATAGTGTCACCGTACACAATCCCTGAATGTGAAATGCCAACTTGCAAATGAAACTGGGTGTCGAAGACTGCACCCAGTCACTCCTCCGAGTAAAACCCTACAAAACATCTTCACGATGTTGGGCCAAAAATGCAAACTTACGGGATCGGGTTGAGTGTACTCCTGCAGCAGTAGTGGCAGTGAGTGGCATGGTAGTCTGGTAACAAGACCACTGCATATGGAATCTCCTTGATGACAAGTTCACCCGCACTGACTATTGTATTGGCCTATGAGCAAATATAAACAACAAAGAACAATATGAAAGTTAACATGAAAGACCTGTAACTTAACTGAATTTTCTGTCAAATCTGTTTTTTTTTTAGTCTTTTATATCAACATTTTTTAATGTTAAACATAATTTTGGGGTTTTAAAATGGTTTTCAGCAAGAAGAACAAGTTCATACAAATGACTGATTGTTGGTTATAATACACGATTAGTTAAGGTCACAGAACAGCACTCACACTTTGTCTATCCAACATGAGCTCAACATGTACATAAAATAACACACCTGCAAAACATTTGAGCTCAATCGGACATCTGAGTCACAAGAAGATAGCAAAAAACCTGACTCAAGTTTTCTTTTACCCCGAGATCAAAACTGTTCTTGGTCTTTGTTTGACTATGGATAAATAGGCTTTTAATACAGCATTTCAGGCAGAAACATTTTAACGGTATGTTTCTACTAGCACCATCTTCAAACCCTAAAAGTTATATGTAAATCTGTGAACATTTCTGTTAGGGTATGTTAATACCAATCCTGTCCTGTAATTTTAACTTTGTGGAGTTTGTGCCACGTATTATCTATAAAACAATACAAGTAATAAACTGCTGCAAACTGCTCATCAGCCCAAATAATGACCTGAAATATATCACATGCTTATGAGTTCAATAGGAGGGCCTGACGCGTTTCGATCGTAGCAGGATCTTTCTAGCCTTTGAGAAAGATCCTGCTAGGATCGAAATGCGTCAGGCCCTCCTAACTCTAAGCATCTATAAAAGAAGATTTCTTGTCAACACTGGGCAAGTGAATAAAATGAAAATGCAGAAAGTATTTTTCTGTCTGGAAAAGATTTGCATCTGAAGTCTTACCACTAGGAACCTGCCTTTGTCTTGAAAGCAGCTCAGGCTGAGGGATGGAGATGCACTGGCGAGATAGCGAGAGGACTCAGTGAGCTCATCTACCTCCATGGGCTTGCTGATGATGGATGGACTGCCCTCAGTACTACAAAGATGAAACAAGGTCTTTTATAAAGTCACAATACTTTGCTGAGAGTTAGGAGGGCCTAAAGCGTTTCGATCCTAGCAGGATCTTTATCGAAGGCTATATGAAGGACAGGAACAAGTGAATAGAAAAACAAATGGACAGATGAGGGAATCAGAACAATAGGAGGGCGGATTGGTCAGACAAAGAGGGTAAGGTAGGCAAGATCAAAGTTGCCAGACTACAAAGGGGTGGGAGTATGGGGCTAGGGGAATAGGGATAACAAAGAAGGTAATTAAAGATCAAAATGGAGAAGTGGAGTACAAAAAGCAGGAGGGATTAGAGAGCACCTGTAGATGAATGAAAATGAGACAACCAAGCATTAATATTAGCCATTTCCTTCCTGGAGATTAAGTCCATGAGGCTGAAAAGTTTGTAATATTTTGATCCAAACTTTCTCCCTGCTCAACCGGACCAAGTCCCTGTGGTGGCCAAGTCATTCAGTGCCCTGCAAGATCATGTCAGAAATTGTGTGGTTAGGGAGATTGAAGTGGAGACCCACTGGGGTGTCAAGTTTCTGAGTTTTGACTGTGGACCTGTGACCATGAAATCATTTCTTAAGGGTACCGGTATTCTTAGTTTCACCGACACACTGAATGTTGCATACGTACCCTGCAAGAAATGAGATAGATGACATTAGATGTCATAAGATGACATAATACTTTGATTGGAAATACAATACAAGCAGCTTGGTTGGCGATGAGAAGGGGAGAATCATTCCTTCCTTAAAGTACAGGATTGGTAACATACTCAAACAGAAATGTTCACAGATTTACGTATAACTTTCAGGGTATAAAGATGGAGCTGGTAGAAATATACGGTACCATTAAAATATTTCCGCCTGAAATGGTGTATTTATCCAGAAATTAGTCAAACAGAGACACAGAAAACAGTTTTGATCTCGGGGTAAGATCAAAACCATTCTTTATGTTTTATAAGAAAAATTGAGTCGGGTTTTTCGCTATTTTCTTGTGACTCAGGTGTCGGATTGAGCTCAAATTTTCACAGGTTTATTATTTCATGTACATGTTTGATCAGACAAAGTGTGAGTGCTGTTCTTGTCTATAATTGTTAGATATTCCTGTATGCAAGATGTACACACTTTCCAAGTTCGCGGGTGCATTTGCTGCTCATCACGCTTGAAGAAACACACACAGTCATCACCCATTGTATGATTGTATTTACTGAGCATGCTCATTGTATCATGTTTATTCATGAGGTTCATTACTCTGTGAGTAACTGTGTGGTCTGGTTAAGTTAACAAACATTATTCTCACCAAATAGTATCTTTTTATGTTTAATTCAACAGATAAAAGTCAGGAAAACTATATTACAGCAAAGCTTTTCTATCAACCATCTTGTTCAGTTGGCAAATTGTAAATTATTCAGAGGACTATTGCAATTTGCTTAAAATGTATTTGTGTAACTGCGGTTGTGTAAGTACTCACCAAACATCATATTGTGTCCTACTTTTTTGTTAAGTATCGCTTCTCGGCCTTTTGGCTAAGATCAAGTGTAAGAACTGTTCTTTTCAGATTGAAATCTGAAATGCTGCCCATTGGGTGGCTTTTCTTTCAATTTGATTTTTGTAATATTGGCCAGATTTTTAGGAGCTAGCTCCTTCCTGGTCATGGGTTGGCCTGGTATTGCACTGCTACCAGGATATGGCCCTCTCCCTTCGGGGAAATAAATAAATCCAAAGATAGACATAAATATGATTTAAAATGCTCATGGTAGAAAGAAACATTCTTATGATATGGATTGATTTGCGAAAACACCATATAATAATTGTTCGTACTTTTCAGTTCTGTATCGTTCGCACTTCTCGCAATCTCAACTTTTCGACTAGTCTGCTCTAGTCCTCATCAGGAGAAGGAGAATTAACATTCTTGTGTTTATTATTTCACGCACATGTTTGATCAGACAAAAGTGCGAGTGCTGTTCAGTGACCTAATACCATTCATGTATTGTACCTCAATAAATCCTAAACAACCTAGTTTGGGTTTTTTCACATCTCGTTCTTACCTTGGTTGAGAACAGCTGTGGATGAGTTTCTCCATGTCAGACTTCAATGAATCTGAAAGAAAATGACAAGAAGGTCAAGGATCATGAATAATGGGGACAAACAGGGGAATCTGCCAGTGTTGGATTACCGTAATTTTCGGAATATTGGCCGGGGCTTAAACATTGTTTTTCACCCTGAAAAATGTCGGTGCGGCTTAAAATCCAGGCGGCAACATCTGAAGAATAAAACCAACTTGAGGGTATTCATAGATTATATGTAGTTTAACCAACAAAAGAACCCAATCAACAATGTTTTAATGTCGCCGCGGTCGTAATAATCAATGGTATATGTAACAAAACCACTAACAGGAAAAAAACAAACCTACAGCGATCGACAGTTGGTACGTATGCACATTAATACTTGTATTCTTTGGTTGGTGTCGTACTGGTACTCGATTACAACTTGAGTACATGCAGAAACTTGGCTCTTACTTGATTAAAAGAAAAGTACTCGAGAATAAAATGTACTTAATAGCCAATACTCGATAAAAAGTACTCAAAATAAAATGTACTGGGCCAGTACTCGATAAAAAGTACTCAAAAAATAAAATGTACTTGGCCCGTACTCGATTCCAAGTATTTCAATTTTGGGAATACTCGACCATTTAGTGTAAATTAAATTTTCGTTACAATTTCACGGTTGATTATGCTGCCGTTTCCAATAAATTTTAAAATGGGTGTGTAAAGATCATTGGGAGTTAAGTATCAAGAGGAGTACAGTGTCATTTGCAAGGTTTAAAAAAACATTTGTTTCTGAGAAAAGTGGTACAGATCATCCAATTATAAACATCTCAGGAGAAACAAATTGCATTTTGTGGCACTGTGCGTTGGTACTCTGTACTCAGACGTAGTCTCAGACTTTGGTACTTGGACTCGGCCCCGTACTCGTCCTTGAATGCACTCGGCCTTGAATGTACTTGTACCCGATACCCTGGACTTGGACTCGGATCTGAGGACTCGACTCCAACACTGGAATCTGCCACAAATAGCGCTCCGCACTTGCACTAAAAATAGCACCAGATCTCAGACAAACATTGCAACCATGCAAACGTGTGTGCGTGTGCGCGTCCATGTACACTACGTGTATGAGACAATGTTTGTCTGACATCCGGGGATTTTGTGAAGTCATTAGTGCGGAGCGCTATTAATAGCTGAAGCAAAAACAGAACATCTGAAGCAAACTGCTAGATATGAGCAAAGGCAGACAAATGGACACCAACCTTTTCTCTTTGCATCGAGATTCACTGCACCGTCTAGTGCAAGTGATGCTTCTCTCAAAGCTGAAAGGTATTAAAGAGGGGAGTAGATATTGATGATGAGTTCACTATAATCAAAAGGATGTGAATGGATGTAAGCTGCTCATCAACTGGGATGGCAGCCATGATGATATCAAATGCACAAAATTAGGAGGCTCTGACATTTAAATGACAGCGGTATGAAAACAAGTGCAGTCAAAATAGACACATATGGATGACGGAATAACATCAGAACAGATAAAAAGTTTGGAGGTTCGAACCCATGTCAAGCCAGGGGTACAGTTCTTATCATTGGCACTCATTAGAAGTGGTTTAACTCTCAGATGACCAATCGGTTCTTCTCAGAACCATACACTCTTACAAAAGAGATTAAATGGTGTCACCCACCACAAGCCTACCTCAATTAGTACTTCCACCATGCATAGCTTTAAGTCTTATTTAAATCTGAATTGATTTACACAAAATGCTCATGCAAATCATATTGTCCTTGGTCAGTTCATATTCCAAGCCTTGAATTAAACGAAGGCCACGGAGGCCATGGTAAGGTTGGGCGGTTTTGAAAAAAATAAAAACCGACAAAACCGTGAGACCCTGACTCGGTTAAACCGTAAAACCGTAAAACCGTAGGCTAGTAAAAAACATAACAAAAATAATAAGCGGGCCTAACGCAAATTCACAGACGCAGGAACGTTACAACTTGTCTCCAAAGATCACCATTCAAATTACAAAACGATCAAACGAAAATATGAACGAACAAACGAAATAATGAATAAACTTGATGATGTTGACCCTAATTACCGGTATTTTTTCAGCGAAAACGCTCGCTGAATTTGACGTATGCTCGCGATCATTTCGACTTCGAATTCACCCGACCGCATGGTCAGCCATTTTGTACACAAATAGTCTTGATCCAAAACGTTCGATCGCTGTTCGTAGTGCGCCCTCACACGACTGATTTGCACCATCACAATTACCCAATAGGCGTACGTACGTAAAAAACACATCTAAAGTATTGCAAGGACCAAGACAAGTCTATTAATTCCTGGTATTCCGACCGCAACAAACCATGCATCGTGCACAGCACTCAGTACATACACCGCGTGGTCGCTGTGTAGTCACCGTGCGATCGAGATTGTGTGTGCCGTCGAGTGAGCTCTATTGCCCGTGTACGCTGTGTTTTTTTACGCTACAGTACCGCGGTGTTTCGGCGCTTTACGACCGAAAAGGTGGCCTTTTCCTTCGCTTTTATCTGTCTATATCTCGGTGCCTTTTGCAGTAATTACAAAGTTTACAAAGTAATTACGATTTTCAGCATGATGTATAATAAAATATGTTGCAGACGGTTTTGCGGTTTTCGTAAAATGCCGACCGAAAAAAACCGACAGAAAAATATAACCGAGTAAAACCGTAAAACCGGTAAACCGCCCAAGCCTAGGCCATGGCCTACATTGCCCTGGTTCTTGGCCTTGGTGCCCCTTCAAATTTTTCCATAGACATTATGATTTTTTGATGGAAGTGCCTCTTGCAATGGAAAAATGGCCTTGCCCCTTTCAGAACTTAATTCCTGATATTCACCACAATATGCATGATTCAAATAGTTGCCTTGCAGTATAGCTTGGTGGCCTATCTGGTAGGATGTCTTCTATCTCCAGCCTTAGTAAGCTGGCAGTTGGGAATTTGGATTCAGGGCCAGCGTCTTTGAACTGAACTTACCGTCCATAGCCTGATCAAGTTGACCCATCTTAACAAGACACTGCCCTTTCCTATGAAGCACCTTGTAGAGGGAGCTACTGGGATATCCACAGCCAATGGCAAGATCACATTCATGAACGGCTAGCTACAGAGGGCGACAATCAAATGAATCTGTGGGCGTTTCAGTGGACACTGACTACGGCCGTGGCTATAACTGCGCCTTTGAACTGGATTCAGCCAGTAGAATCGGGACGCGCCTTTGGCCGTGTAGGCGCGCCCTCAATAGATGATTTGAATCCATATGAACAGCTGAGGTTATGGCAAGCCAAATGATAATCAGTCTTTATCGAGATAAACTTTGTTTATCAAGTGATAAAGAGTTTTTCTCGAAAAACAGAGTTTATCTTGTCGGAAACAACCAGTGTTTATCGCCGATAAATAGTGTTTATTGAGTTATTGCCCATTTGGCTTGCCATATGAGGTTGGCCCGGCCACAACAAAGTCACCTTCCTTTGTGGCTTGATATTTGTGACAAATGGGATGCGGCAACAAAATCACCACGCTGCCAATTGCCACAGCCGCTGCCAGTCAAATGGGACACTGCCTTACAAAATGAGCCTGAGACATGATATTAGTGCAATTCACAATCTATGTCCATTATTGGGTACAACACTACAATTACAGAGCACAGTAACAATAGGCATAGGGGGAGGGTACTGGACTACTGGTGTCATGGTGGAGAGCAGGGTGGGGGGAAAGGAACAAAGATTTACCCAGAAAGATATCTGGACATCCTTCGAGTACTGTAAACTTTAACATTTTCCCCTCAATGCTCTGTGATCTGATATAGGAAACAACCCGGTTACAGAAAACAATGGGAGACTTTTGAGATATTGGTGGCAGCAGACTAAAGTCTAATTTTGCTATCACTGAGCATGCGCGCGCAAATGTGAGCATGCACGCTGATGCACTACCAACTTGAAGACCAGCTCCAAAGTCTCCCGTTGAATTAATAAATAAAGTTGTCCAATTAGCATTAAGTTACCTCATAATGGCCAAGATGATGAAGTGCTGCTGAACGGTTTGCAATGGCCAGAGCTAACTGCACTCTCTGTGAGATATGATTCTCATTATTACCATTCAGACTTCTTGGCGGACACTGGGGTGCTATTTTAATGCTCTATTTTAATAAAGAGAAGAATTAAGAAATTGGTTCAATCAGTCACACAATCATTGTAGCAAAACAAATGTTCCTTTTTCATATTTAAAATCTTAATTTTGTTAAAGGTAGTATCATACTTTGGTAAGAAACCAAAAAAGAAATATTCACAGATTTACGTATAACTTACAGGGTATGAAGCTGGTAGTGGTAGAAACATACCGTTAACATTGTTCTGGCTTAAATGCTGTATTTATCCAGAAAAGAGTGAAATCAATGACCAAAAACAATTTTGATCTTTTTAAAGATAACAAATTATGGTAAAAAGATTTTAAAAAATACTGTGGGCATTTTTCACTGTTTTCCCAAAATGTGGGCACTACTTTTTGACAGATGACTGTTACTGTATCTGTCTTGATATTTTTGCCCATGAATCTGTATTTCTTTGATAAAAACCAAAGTATCATATTACCTTTAATATCAATATTCATTTGAATTTTTTTTTTAAATACATTGAATTTGATTAAATTTTTAAAGGGTGGCAGAAGGTTTAGTTAACAATTTGCATAAATGTTATGAAAGAAGAGAAACTTCATATGATGTGACTCTGCCCACAACTAAAGATGCTAGATGTATTGGCATCATTAGGTTTCCATGACAAAATGAAAGCAACAAATCAACTAAGTAGACAAGATCCGCAAGATGGGCCAATGAGCTCTTTGCATAGTACTTTAAAGGTAATATCATACTTTGGTTCATGGGCAAACATATCAAGGAAGATACAGTAACAGTCATCTGTGAAGATTTCAGTCCCATATGGTGCCCACTTTTTGAGAAAACAGTGAAAAACACCAACGATCTTCAAAAGATCAAAATTGTTTTTGTCATTGGTCTTACTCTTTTGTGGATACAGCTAGTGCTGTGCATTTTCTGAGCTTTTGAAAACCGGAAAATGCTTTGAAAAAATAAGCGGTTGCCCGAGCTCCGATTCATAAAAATGAATGATAGCACTATATTACGCACGTGTCGATAATGTGCACGATCAAATGATGCATAACGCTGTATGTAGGAGTGTGTAAAACATGCTACAAAGATTGTTGCGCCGACGTATACATTCAGTTTTTGGTCTCGATCTACGTTCGTGTTTGGGAATCTTGCAATGATTTGGTGCCGGCTACCTTACAGAATATTCAGTCAGAATCTTTCATAACTTGCTCAGCGTGACATGTCACATTTCTTACCGAAAAATCTGCATTGAAGCCGGCTGAAATCCACGGTACCGAGCGCAACTTGAATGCATGCACCAAATACACACGTTGTACGTACGACATGTAGGCTTCCACTTCCGGCCCGATTGCGAATTGGCGACTGTGTACTGGTGAACAACGTATGCTTTGAATGGTGCGGCGCACATTTTTCTGGATGCAATGCTGCTGCTGCATGGTCCGGGCCATGCGGCCACGTGGTGGGCATGCGGTCTGCATGATGCATCGTACGCGATATGTTTACGTCTTCTTTCGAGCGATCGTCGCGTTCGGAAGGCTGTCCGAAATATTTGTTTAATCAAGTTTGCGAAAAGTTTGTTTCTGCTTGGCAAAATGGACCCAAAACGACTGAAATTCAAGTATGTATTATACAGTCTACACTTTTGGGGTTGTTTATTTATTGGGCAAATGTCAGTCTACTTTTTAAAATGTTGGTTTCGTATACCGTTTTTGAAATTTTGAAACCGGATGGCAAGATTTTAAGCGGGAGCCCGTAAATCTGTTTTTGATGCACAGCACTAGATACAGCATTTCACTTTTCAGGCAGAAAAATGTTAACGGTATGTTTCTACCATCACCATCTTTATACCATGTAAGTTATAAGTAAATCTGTGAAGATTTCTGTTTCGGTATATCACGGTATGATACCAAAGTATGATACTACCTTTAACCGCAAGTAGAGGGCGCCCTTTGGAAATGGCATCATATGCATCAGGTTTGTTTACCTGTGTATAACAAGCCAATGCCTCGTTATATTCTTCCTTCTGGAACCAGGCATTTCCTTTTTGTCTCCAGGATATACTCTGCTCATCACATTTACCATTGCGTGTTCCTGTACAGCATTTCTCTATGAAAGTGAACACATTATCAGCTCTGGAAGAGAACAAATTACAATTGGGTTAATTCTAGGCAGTGTATATTTTGCCGGCATCAGCAATCTTCCTACAAAAGCTATTTTGCCGTTCCCATTGGCTAAATTGCAGTATTCGCACATACCTCCGGCAAAATAACCTTTAGAGAAAGAAGGCCGGCACGGCCAACGAGAAGAATGCATGACGGTGCCGGCTAAAAAATACAGGCGTTACCTCAGTTTAGTACACTCAGGTTAACCCAGTCGTATTTAGGTAAGTTAGTTTACTGTAGAAGCTGGGTACCAGCTACCCTGAGTGTACAAAACTGAGGTAACCCCAAAATACACTTCCTTCATTCAATATGAGGCTAAGGAAGACTAACCATAGCTTTTCAAAAGTATCTCATCATTACCACTACCAGAGTCCTTTATGATGTAGTTGTGATGATTGTAACCCTTGGTTTCTCATGGTCCACTCCATGTCACCATGTCAGATCAAAGGTTACGACCATCGCAACAAAGTCCTTGATTCATCTTGGCTTTTTTTCAACACATAGTTAGTGACCATCTCTGGTTTTAATTCTAATGAAAAAAGTGTTGGCAGTCTGCAGAACCCTTTCCTTATTTCCTTTTTCTATACAATCTTTTGAATAATATTTCAACAGGAATGTTTGATGAGTTTTGCACACAAAAAATGGGAGTCAAAGATGATGTTCGGTATAGCCAAGTCTCTGGACAGTTTGGTATAGGGCCGAGGCCTAGCGGTGTTTGTTGCATTAATTATAATTCCGCTGGCCTGGCACTGAAGTCTGTAAGTTATAACTGTTTATGTTAGGACGAAGGCCTACAGTACTACTAGTAAAAGAGAAACTTTAAAATATGTAAAATCCTTAAAATCTCTTTTTAAAAGCATGCAAGCTGGTAAGTTAGGCCCTATCAATTTTTTTTTTCACTTAATAGATGCAACATGCAGACATAGAAACAAAATAATACAAAACCTCCAAATTGGCAGGCGGCTGCAAAACGTCACACGTTCGGCATCTGAATCACAATCTCTGAAAACCTTGAAATCTTGGCCTTTTCCCAAACATTCTTGGTAGGTGACTTTCAGAAGCGATTTCCAGTCAAAAGAATTGGCCATAATTTTCATGACCGTCTGCACTTTTTTTTGCAGACGACTTCCCAAAAAGTTCCCAGGCGACTTGTCACTCCGCGTCGGTAGAGGGCGCAATACACAAATTGTGAGCTGGGCACTGCAGAATTTTGGGCGGGGTTTGACTATTTTTTTTTTGAGGGCCGACAAGTTGGTTGGTTATTTTGATGTTTTTTTAGTAACAGCGTGTCTAGAAGCAAAAGATCAAACTTCCCAAAAGGGAAGAACCTACTCACGCTGTCATTTTAAGATTCCATTTCCTCTTGTCTTTGCCTACTCTCGTTTGCAAGATAATTAGGGCGCCCCTTTTTATTACTGTGGTTCTCATTTCCGACCGACCCATATTTTGGGCTCCGACCGAAGAAAAAAAACTTTTTTTGCCGCCGACCCTGTCCAGAATGACATAATATAAATTCACGAAAAAAAGAAAAAGAAAATTATAGAATTTCCGGGTGACAAATTAATTGCCAATAGACCTACATTTTTATACTTTCTATCACAGAAATAATAAAAGATATTCAAACGAGATTACAATGAATACAATGAACATTTCCCATCATTTTCGTTAGGTTTTTGTGTATTCAGCCAGATTTTGTTTTCCACGTCCAAACTTTTTTTTTTGACCGACCGATCCTCCCTCAAGGTGGAAAAGAAAATAGGTTCTAAAATAATAATAACAACTTGGATCTCTGATGATTTGACTTTTTTTGTAAAGCTGATGGAAAGTTAAAACAAAATTACAGAGCACGGGATGAGTTGTAAAAAAATTAAGTTTGTTTAAATCAAACAATTTAAAATTTGAATTTTTCTTTGCTTGTTCATTGGATTATATTTCAAATAAATTCAACAGTAGTCTACAGCTACTTTAAAAAAAATGTTTGTTTTTTCTTCACGGTTTTTGCAGTATGTTTCTACTATCACCATATTTATAGTTATACCCTGTAAGGTACAGGTCTGTGACGATTTCTATGTCGGTATCCTACCAAAGAAAGATACATGTAGTTTCTTTAACTTTAAGAAGTATGAACAAATTTAGGAATCTAACTACGTATTCATTAAAGGTAGTATCATACTTTGGTAGCATACCGAAACAAAAATCTTCACAGATTTACCTGTAACTTACAGGGTATAAAGATGGTGATAGTAGAAACATACTGTTACAATTTTTCTGCTGTATCTATCCAGAAAAGAGCACAACCAGTGACCACAATTATTGTTGATCTTTTAAAGATCAAAAATAAAAGAGAGAAGACTTAAGAAATACTGTGGCCGTTTTTCACCGTTTTCTCAAAAAGTGGGCACCGTATGGGACTGAAATTTTCACAGATTACTGTTACTGTATCTTTCTTGATATTTTTGCACATGAATCTGTATTTCTTTGACACAAAACAAAGTATGATCATCCTTTTAATGTTCCTAAATGACAGAGAAATAATGAATGTAGAATAGGAATATTCATTAAGCTGGGAATCATCTTGGACAAGTGTTCTGAATTGATCCCATCAAAGGAGTATTCCTAACTGGTATGAAATAAAAACAAAATATCCAAATCACACGATAGTAAGCTTTCAATATTTTATTAATTATATAGCAAGTGACAAAATTATAATACTGAAGAGGTGCTGCACAACTTGAAATTCTCAATAAAATGGAGAGAAATACAATGTACAAGTTTTTGTGGGCTACGTAGAGGTTAAATTGAATGATCTCTATTTATTTCCGTTCCTTTTTAGGGGGTGGGGGGGGGGGTGGGGGCAGGGTAATAAGAAGGTATTCAACAGCATTTGGATAAAAGTTGTAGATTATTCAGTTTATTTAGATAATTAAGTTTGACTCTTAAAGCAGAATGTTTTCTATTAAATGAATTTTATTTTGTTTCATTTGAGAACACCTGTCAACTTAAATGTACAGTACAGGATTGGTAACATACCCAAACAGAAATGTTTACAAATTTCTGCCTGAAATGGTGTGTTTATCCAGAAATAAGTCAAACAAAAACAAGGACAGCTTTGATCTCGGGGTAAAATCAAAACCATCATTTATGTTTTATACAAAACAATATTGAGTCATGTTTTCGCTATTTTCTCATGGCTCAGATGTACGATTGAGCTCAAATTTTAACAGGTTTATCATTTTATATACATGTTTGATCAGACAAAGTGTGAGTGCTTTTCTGTGACCTTTACCAATCATGTATTATACCTTTAAATAACCCCCCCAGCAATATCTTGTTTTATTGCTGGTTTCATTTCTCTTACATGTACATGTATCTTTAAATAGATGTACGTAGTTTTTTTTGTTCCATAAGTTTCAATTTGATTTTGAAGAGTGTGAAGGCAATATTGACCGAGACTGGATTCGAACCCAATACCTAATAAATGCACCATTTACTAAAATGGCAGAACACTGGGTTGTAATCCAGAGTGTAGATGCAATTCCCAGTAGATACAAATTGTCTTTCTATTTATAGCATGATCATTACTCACTTTCTCAAGTCTCCAGAAAGTTGAAATGTGAACAAAGAAAAAAATGACTGGAGCGGGATTTGAACCTGCAACCTCCGGAATACAGTGCTGGGGCTCTACCAACTAAGCATCCTGTTTGAGATATCCCCCATGGATATATAAGGTCTCAGGTTGCAGCACTGCTAATGTTGCATGCATCTTCAATGATCCTTGGGATATAGCAGTATGTGAGTGGTTTCATGGCTTCTGAATGCCAAACGAACAAAGAAAATTGACTATTAGGGACACCGCCGACATTGGACAGGATAGCTCAGATGGCAAGAGTGCTGGTACAGACTGGGTATTCTGGGGGTAGCAGGTTCGAATCCCGCTCTAATTAAGTTTTCTTAATTCACCTTTCTATGACTTAAAATTAATCCAGTCAGTTTCCCATTTGATGATTGAATTGAAGTTTTGACATTTTTTTCATTTAAATGAGGTTGGGGCTGGGGTAAAAGCAAACAGGTAACCTGCCCTCAATCCGTGCGGACAAAATGCTGTGAAGCAAATGACACGACTTTACAGAAATCCAAATTTGTTTCTTTTGCACTCTTTTTATGACTGGAAGTATCACTGTCACAGTGTTTTTCAACAGTTATAAATGGAAATGTGTGGTAGCCCACCCCTTTGTCCCAAGGCAACGCTCAAAATGTTCCGACTGCCTAGCTATACACTTCATCACCCTTCCTGTAACTCTTAAACCAATGCAAAACAGGCGTATTTTTACAGGCAAGTTGGGGGCAACAAATGGCCTTGCCCTTTTTAGAACCAAATTCAAGGTCTGGCACTGCATGCAAAAGGAATTTTTTTTTAAAAATAAAAATGACTGTTCTATTTTCTTGGAGATTGCCTGGAACTGATTGCCTGTAAATTGCCTCGTGTAACATGGGCTTATACCCTGTAACTTAAGGCCGTGTCCCAATTCTCTGGCTGCGACTGCAAATAACACACAAGTCTATGTAAATGGCTGCAGTCACTGGCTAGTGGCTGCCATATATAGGTACATGCGCAATTTGCAGCCGCAGCCAGAGAGTTGGGACACTTCCTACATGTATGAGCTAGTAATCAGAACATAGAGCAATCATGGTTGGTACACGGCCAATTAAGAATCATATGTATACACATAAATTAAGCCCGACCAGCGGGTATACCAGCTATTTACATGCCAATGGTATCAAGCTGAGAAACTTCATTAAAATTTTGACCAACAAAAACTTTTTACAATATCTTTTCAGAGGATCTGGGCCCAAATTCATGGAATCTGTTACGGCCTATTACGGCTTACGGGCACTGCTATGCGTGAAATCTATTTCATGGAATCCGTAAGCAAGAATTTCGGTTAGTGAAGAATTCCTAGGGTAACCGTGATTGTTTTCTGCTTACGCGCTGTCATATGAATTCTGCAGAAATTCCTTGCTTACTGTTTAACAGTAATATCAAAAAGAAAACTTTCCAGTGAAATACGCTAACCGTAAGCAAAAGAAATTTGCTACCGTAAGCGAAGAATTTTTGCTAAGGGTAACGGATTCCATGAAATTGGGCTCTGTTAAGGAGTGAAAGAAAAGAAAATATTTTAGCAATATAAACTATAATTCTGGAAAAAAACAAACAAAATATTGATGGAAGCTCTTACATTCCTTTGCGTCAATTTCACGCTTTCACTTCTTTGCCATAGAATTTATGTATTTATTTTTACTTTTTTCACGGACGAAAATGTCAATTCAAAAATAAGTGATGACTATTAATCTTTAACTGCAAAACTATAGAAAACGTTACTATTTTTACAACTTATTTTTTTTTAGTAAATACGTAAAAGAGGAAAATTTAATGCAAATTATTAAAATCACCCTCCGAAAGCCGTGATATATGCAGTGTATTGATATGCATAATGTAGCTTAAAATAAAATATACTGTGTTAAAATACAAGTGCCATTCCTTTTAACAAGAAAACCTTCACCTAAATATAACTGTATGCAATTTTAACTTCACAAATACGTCTTTTACAAGAGCACATAAATGTTGCTTTTTTTAAGAATTAAAAAAAAAAAAAAATTGTTAATAAATGAAAGAAAACCAAAATAGTTAGTAATAGGGCTCCGCACTCAAGCTATTTATAGAATACGCCCTTTATATTGTCAGCTATAGTTACCTGGATGTTCGGACAAATTGCACAACATTTACATGTAAGTTAATTGGGCAACGTGCGACTTGTTTGTCCGAACATGTGAATGTGACGTCATCCCTAGTGCGGATCCCTATTGGCCCCAGATAACATTTTGAATAAACTAGATTTTTTTTGGGGGGGGGGGGGGGGGTGCTGAGTTCAACATTAAGGCCTTTTCACATGATACTAAAAACATCTTGCCAGGATTGCAAGTTGTTATCCTGCTTGAGAAATCTTATGAGAGAGTCATCGTGTGAAAGGACATCAATTCTTGTGTGACCGATCGATGTCCTAGGTGAATCCTTAAAAAAATCTCTCAAGCATTTTTTTTTAGAATCGCGTGAAAAGGCCTATAGAGAGCGTGCACGTGACGTCACTTGACAGCTTATCGGCCATTTTGGACGGCACACGTACGCACGCACATGCGCGTACGCGTACGTTCCAGACAGCATCATTATATGCACGCACTTCTGCGTAAGCGTCCGGTTGATTTGCAACCTACGCTAACACATGTGGGTTACATACACCGTACATACGTGCATTATACATGTGTACAGCGCTGCCTTCCAAAATGGCGTCCTGATCACGTGACTGCACACCCTCTATAGTATCTGTGACAAAATCAGTACAAACTTTAGCCAACAACAATGCACAGGTACAATGTACGTGAGGATACCATACAATTCCACATAATAACGGTATACATGCATAAGTATCCATCATTTAACATAATCGTTGACATACATATCCAGCATGTCTTGTCAGAACATGAAACAAAACCAAGGTGATATGTTTTATTAAGGCCTTTTCAAGGTTTGCACATGTACAGGCGTCTATCAATCAACGTACAGCACAACATACCGTACATGTACACAATGTATCCACTATCCATACATGTATGTGCTAATTACATAATGCAGGCTGCTTTTTCATTCAGTTTGCGAAGCCATGAGCCCAATTCCACATGCGATGTTTGCCCTCGGCTTAATCTCCCGAAATTAAATAGATTGAATCGAACTGACCCCTGGCTAAACAAATAAAACCTAATCTATATATTTCATCTTTTAAGCCTCTAGCTTGCTAACCCCCTAAAGAACTTGAAGAAAAAGACAAAAGACAAATAAAATAAAAGAGAAACTCTCAGTTCAGTACAGGATTGGTAACATACACAAACAGAAATGTTCACAGATTTACGTCTAATTTTTAGGGTATGAAGATGGTGCTGGTAGAAACATACCGTTAAAATATTTCCGTCTGAAATTGTGTATCCTGAAATTAGTAAAACAACGACCGAAAACAGTTTTGATCTCGGGGTGAGATCGAAACCATTCTGAGACAGGTTTTGGCTATTTTCTTGTGACTCACATGTCCAAATGAGCTAGTCAAATTTTCGCAGGTTTATTATTTCAAGCAAAAATTGGGTCAGAAAAAGCTGTGAGTGCTGTTCTGTGATATTATTTACCAATCAAGTATTATACCTTTAAGAACACACGTCTCTAAACCTGGGATGTGAGTGGCCACACACAACAAAAATCTGAAAACACCAAGGAAAAAATTAACATTTAAAAGTTCCTATACTTTTGAGCAGCGCAGGTGTAAACAAACAGGTGTAAATGTTAACAAAAAATTCAGAATTCAGATTTAAATCTGAAGTTTTACATCCCTGATAAACCTCAAAAGCTTTTCTGTATCAGACCCGGACATTCTGAAGGTCTTGCCTTTGTTGTGTGTCTTTGGGATATTAACGTGAACGTTTAGCTATCCGTAAACATTAACAGCCCATCCGATGTTTCGCAATAGTGAAGTCTAGTTCCGACAACTTTAATTTGTACCTGACATTGAGGCAAATTTTTTTTTATTCTTAAGTTTTGAAATGCATAGAAATGACATATATTCGTATTTAGCAAATCCTTTCTTTTTAATCTAATCATGCGCATGACTAAAATAATGAACGGAGAATTACGAAAATACTGAAATTCGCTTCGTATTTTACACTTGCGCATAGCGAGCAAGATATCCATGCCTTGAAGACGTATAATGGATAGCGGAAAAACTGTGACGTCATAAGTACACAAATACTGGTGACATATCTGATATCCAGCAAGCTACCTGTATCCGTTCGCTTGTGAAACCTCTCTATTGTCAATAACCTACCTCACTGAGGTTAGGGAACTACAGAATGAAAACGTGCTTGACTCCTGGGCCTGATGTATGAAACCAATACATACAAAAATCCCTGATTCCTAAGAGATGCAGACACACTATAAATACATCCCCCAGAACCCCGATAGCAAAATAGACTGGTTAATTTGCCTCTTGGCAAATATGATACCCTGTGAATAAAATCCGCATTTCCCCTTTCTGTCTTTTTTTCACCCCTTTTGTGACGAAGGAACTGTAATCCCTGTGACCACACTCCTCCGTCATTTCATTTCCTGTTTGTTTCCCAAGCTGAAGACAAATTATTATAATTTCAATAGGCAATTCCAATATTCTCAAAATTTTGAATGAGGTGACTCGCATGTGCAGTGAATTTAATGAATGTGGAATATAAAAACAAAAATATCGGCCACTTTTACATGTATTATACAGGCAACGTTTTGTAAATTTATACATTTTGGCAATCTCGCTTTAAAGGTATAGAGCAGGATTGGTAACATACCCAAACAAAAATGTTCACAGATTTACGTTTAACTTTCAGAAGATGGTGCAAGTAGAAACATACGGTTAAAATATTTCCGCCTGAAATGGTGTGTTTATCCAGAAATTAGTCAAACAAACACCGAAAACAGTTTTGATCTCGGGGTAAGATAAGAAAGAGTCGGGTTTTCGCTATTTCCCCTTGACTCAGATGACCGATTGAGCTCACATTTTCATAGGTTTGTTATTTCATGTACATGTTTGATTAGACAAAGTGTGAGCGCTGTTCGGTGACCTTTACCAATCATGTATTATACCTTTAAAACTCAGCATGCTCAAGGTAGTTTTGAATCAATGCTTGCAATGTACAGCACTGTAACCTACATGTATGATCCGAAGACTCACCCAGGTCAATTTTTTAAAGGTGACTTGTGTTACATTTTTACATTTATTTAATCCTTTGAAGGTTATATCATACAGTAATCTGGTTGGAACAAGAAGCGTAAACCCTCAGCCTACTTTCGATTAACAAATTCTCCACACAAACCCAATTTTTTCATGGTGTACCTGTACCACTAACTTTGTGCTCCCTTGAAATACTACATAAAGAAATTTCGTTTTTTGAAAAGAAAAACCCCATAGGGAAAAACAACTAGAAAATGATAAATGTAACTGTAATGTTACCATGGTTATTTGCCCATAAGCCATTTCACCTGCTAATGCTTCCACAGAAAGCCTTTCAAGCAGTTTGAACATGACAGGTGCCATAGAAATGAAAAACGTTTCAAAAAGTGTGACGATTTTGATCAATCAGTATTTTGGATATTAACCTTGAGCAAAACCTTTGAACAATCTCAGGAAGATATATTCATAAACAAGATGGCAAACAAATGCCAAACTTTATATCTTGAAGATTTGAAAAATGACTGGAATTTGGTCATTATTGCAAATTTCAAGATGAAATACATTGTCCATCAGTGCATACCAGTACGAAGTAATTCTAGGCATATTTGAATGATCCAAACACACAGCAATACAAATCTGTGCTTTCTGTTTAAATTTCTACCCCAAAAATATGACTTCATAAGAATTAAATTTTTCAGAAATGCCCAAGGCATAAACAAATTAAAATATTGACTTATCTTGAGTAAATAAGTATCGATGCTAATATTCCTCTGTACAAAGTCATTTTTGTCAAATCTGTAATTGAATGTACAAGTATAGATCTTAACAATAGCCCGACTTTAACATACATGTCATGTACATGTAAGGCCAATTCAATGCATGCACATGTACATGTAGCACTTAAGCTCCCATTAATATTAATTCAGGAAAAAGCCAGAAAATATGATAAATCTGTGTACAGTGTCATAAAAATATAACTGTAAATTGAAACTTTAATTAATAACAATGATACAATTTTATGTACATAAATTATGTGAATTATTCTACATGTGTATATACCATGATCTGTTTCTGTTTAAAACCAGACGCTTTCACAGTTTCGCTCTGTAAGCGGCATGAACTTCCTGCTGCAAGGATACACAGCTATGTAAGCGCATGTGCTGAGCAATGTTTAATACATGTTCATCCATAGTGTATGTCTGGTCCCACTTAATGACTCACTTACAAAAGAGTAATGAAATTCGGAAAGCTGAGTCCATTACAATGTAGTAATGTAATTAAGGGTTTAGAAAAGGCTCAATCGGCTAACCTGATTACTCACAGAAGCAAATTTCATGTATATTGGAACTACATGAATTTTTTTTAGTGATTTACAAGCAACTTTACTATTTGTAATTAGTTTCCAGTGCATTAGGAATCATTTACATATGCAAAATTGCCAACAAATAAATAAACAATGAGGGAAAGAAACAAAATTCCAAACAAAATTCAAAAATACAATTCCATGGAAATGTGTACTAAAGCCAATTCAGCTGAAATTCAGCTGCACTTCACTTTTTTTGTACAGTATCCATTTTGTGCCCTCATGCAGATACACAAACCATCTACTTGCATTCAATTTTAGCACACACTCAAGTACATTATACTATATCTTCAAACAATAGGCCTAGGGGCTTATCTATTTCTGTGCTGTTTTTTTTCCCTTTATTAAGGGGGAAAAAACAGCACAGAAATAGATAAGCGTCGTCCACTAATGGCGTCACTCGATTCAAATGTCCAGAATTCAGACAAACGTGATGGAGTTTGCTGTGCATGTGCTATACACATGTGTGAATCTGATACACATTAGGCATTTCCACACTACAGCATATATGTGCATGTGTACATGTACAGTGTCGAAATATACAAGAGGTCCAGTGTGTGTCAAATGTTCATTCCACTGCACGTGCTTGCAAATCATATTGCATAGCTCATTTCCGGCATTACACATACATGTACATGTAATTGAATAAATGCAATACTTGAAAAATAATTTCAACCGATAATTCCATTAAGACGATTTACAAATGGTTGTCTTAAAGGAACACAGACAATGTAAAAGACGATTGGACGTGTGTAAACTGTTTCGCTGCGTATAAAAAAAATTCAATACCAAAACGTGGAGTGGTGCTATAAATAATCTGCCTAAAACACATTAGGGATGCCAAGCAGATGTGCTTACAGAATGACGTCCCCATCCACCCAATTTGACTATTTTCGAAGGCAAGGTGATGAATGAATGATAGAACCTAGAAGCCTGCTCTCCAACACCAAGTCTCTCATAAACACGTCTCAGGCTCCGGCTCCATTTCGTGAATCCATTGTAAAATAACGGGTATCAAATCGAGGCTTTTGGCTGTGGTTCGGAAGTAGATTCTCTGGTTTGAAAAGGAAAATCAAAGCTTCAGCTTCAATGAAAAACCACGACCTTTATTTCCAGCATATGGATGTCAGAGCTGGTGCCTGAGCCTCCGTTTTGTAATCGCCCTATAAACTTGATGAAAAAAGAAATGTATAATACAAGGACTTGATATACCTCAGTGGGATTTGTGGGCCACGCCGTTCTTCTCGGGATGCTGCGGCGTCTGACCGCCCATCTTATTGAGCATGCGGGACCCTGCCTGCAGAATGAGGTAAAACCAATACAGCTGGAACAGCACGATGAGACCGGAGATCACGTTGCATTTTAGCGCAATCCGGCCCGGCACTTCCCAGATGGACAGCCCGATGGAACGGCCGTAGATCCAGTACATAAACGGGAAGTTCAAGATGCGAAATACGAAGAACGTGACGAGGAGCATGACGCTAACAAAGAGGTAGAGATTAGGGTACTTTTTCTCCCATTGAATCTGCAGAAAAGACAAAAGGGGGATTTGTTGTTAAGTGGTCCCAAAGCCGAATTTCATGAAACATTCAGATTAATCTTAAGATGCGATGTCAATATCACCATAGTGACTTGTATTGTGATATCATACTTTATTTAGATTTAAAGGTAATTTGATACTTTTGTAGCATACCAAAATGCTACGCTACCATTTTTGGGGTGACATTAAAACTCCTGTGAATAGATTTGAAAATACCATGAGCATTTTCCACTGTTATCCCCAAAAGTGGGCACCGTATGGGACTGAAATTTTCACAGAGGACTGTTACTATATCTTTCTTGATATTTTTGCCCATGCATCTCCATTTGTTCCACAAAAAACAAAGTATGAAGTTACTGTTAAGATCAATTCGAATTTAAGATTAATCTTAGAACTTCTAAAACAAAAATGCAGTAAACAGTATGTGTTTAGGGTACATCTTTTGAGTGTGTGCTTTAAACTGGTTCAAAGAAGCTGCTTACCTTTCTCATGATAGCTCTTAAACTGACAAATGGGGTACTGATTTCCGTTGAGAACATACATCCGATGAAGAAATCGCCTTTGTCGTTACGGTAAAACTGTCAGAAAAAACAAAGTTTTGAATCAGAAACATTCAAAGCACCGAGTATAATTATGCAGCACTAATACAGCTGGAGCAGCGCAAACCCTAAATCCAAATTTACGGATATAAGTGGATAAACTCTGTCTCCCAAACGTCTCTAAAAAAAAAAGAACAAAATTTGCTTCAGCATGAAAAGTCTTTCTTGATCAAACAGGATTACAAACCAAATTTTCATGTGATGTTAACTGCTTTTGACTTGTATTCGGCCATTGTTTGCTGAGCATAACATTCAAAAGGAGTTCTGGCTGGCATACTGGGTATTTTACGAAGTAGTTACTGGGTACTGGGTATTTACCAAGGTTTTTGGTGCTTAAGCAAATTTTGGTGCTTAAGTAGCTCCATTGAAATTTGGCTCCTGTAGTGTTGCAGGATTTCAAAGGACACGGGACTGAATTGCAGTGGCACCATACAATTTTTAGATGGTTTTTACCAGCTGTTTGTGGGAGCTGCCATTGCTAAGGCCAAACCCAAAGATGTATACGTATCTTGGCACAGAATGCATACAGCCAGATAAGTAACAGAGTGAGTTCCAAACACCACACATAAATTGGTAAATGCACAAAAAAGGTCACCAAGTACACTCGTAAACGGAACACAACCTCTGTCCATGCCAATAGGCTGATGTCCTTTGGCTAGTGGCTGCCTTGTTAGAGGCCTGGTCAGATTGAGCAACTAAAGAGTGTCTGAAAGAGGAGCTTCCAAGAAATTTGTTTGCAAAAAGTATCAACGTTAAAACTCACCAGAAGAATGGGCAAACATATACAGGCCAGCCCCAGGTGATGTAAAACCATCAGCCAATGAGCTCGCACGAATTCCACGGCCACCTTGGCGTAGGAAGATTGTAACATATGTTTGCTCTCCTGGCGGAATGCTTCGCCCATGGCTAGAATGTCGTACAGCATGTACGGCAGACCAAAGTGTGTGTAGGCGTTGATGATCCAATGTCTGGATAAGATGGTGAGATTAATAATGAGGGGATTATTGACAATGTGCCTCTGGTTATTTAAATTTAATACAAATGTAGCTTCCAAAAATTACATACATTGTATCTCCCTTCTCAAAGAATAGGGCTCTGCGCTCGAGCTATTTATAGAATACGCCCTTTATATCGACAGCTATAGTTACCCGGATGTTCGGACAAATTGTACATCGTTTACATGTAAGTTAATTGGGCAACGTGCGACTTGTGTGTCCAAACATCTGAATGTGACGTCACGAGCGTGGAGCCCTATCCACTCAAGCCGTTCACAATTGTGATAACACTACATGTAAAGACCATTGACCATTGCAATGGTACTGACTCATTTAACTAGGCTAAGGTACAATTTGTTAGTGTATTTTGGGCCAATTTCATGGCCCTGCTTAGCACAAACCTTTGCTAAGCATGACATTTCTGTCAAATAATAAAAACAGGGTTAACAACAAAATTTCCATGTGTTTTGTATCGCTTGTGATTGTTCTTTGGCTGTTGTTGGGTGATCATGAATATCAAATGAAATTGTTAACGGTGGTTTGTTTTATTTGGGAAGACATTTTTGTGCTAAGCAAATTTTTGTGCTTAGCAGCTTCCATGAAATTGGCCCCTTGTCTTGACAGTTGAAAGGTTTTTCGTCACAGCAGTGACTGGGCAACATTTTTTACTTCCACGTACCAAGTATGAGGCACCCTGTTTGACTTGCAATAGCACTGCGCACTTGCGCTAAAAATAGCACCGAACCTCAGACAAACATTGCAACCGGCCATGCGAACGTGTGGTGAGCTGAGCTGTATGTGTGCACGTGCATGCATGGTGTGACGTCATTAGTGCGGAACGCTATTTACATCCACACGTGTATGTTCAATACATGTATTGACATACAATGTACGTATTCATATAATGTACATGTACCACTACCAGTATGTACCAGTACAGTGGAACCCTCCGAACACCGCTATAACAAACACTACTACATGTATACCAAACAATTGGCTACATCGAACATCATCTTTGGCTCACAATTGGCATACATATGTACAATGTATAGGCACGCTGAACAATGTTCGCTATCACAAACGACCACTATAACAAACAATCTCTGTGCATCCCGGTGTGTTCGTTATAGTGGCATTCCACTGTCCTGCAATGAATGACCCCTGTTTTCAGTGCAGGCTGGAAATATGTTTAACCAGTTTTGCAGAGCCTTATTTGCAGCATGGCTAAAACTTTGGTTGATGGAACTTGATGCTAAAGTAAAATGGTCTCATTACTCCATATACTGTAATACATAAACAACTCCACCGCGTACAAAGTCTAGTGGCAGCAGCAGTAAGTACATGTAAAGTGATTCGGTATTTTTAACTTCACATGCAGTTCAACCTGCTGTGTTGATGACAGCTGGTCATTTCTACAAGTTCAATTTCTTCACCAACTTCCCGACAGACGGGGCGTGCGATATATCTCTCTCAGTCGAATTATAGAAACCATCAGCCCGACGTGATGACGGGATCTGATCGCTAAATACGATACACACCACAGTACTGACATACATATCACCTTCTCATCCCCCCCCCACCCCTGAAAAAAAAAAAGGAAACATCTTTAGGGCAACAAAATAAGATTGAAATGGACAGGCCATAAACGTGGACTTGATTGGAATGGATTGGTTAATGTCAAAGTTGATGCACTTGACAAATACTGAGTGGAGGTACAGAGAAGAAGCCGAATCCAAACAATGACAGGTAGATAGCCATTGGCATGAGATACAAGGGGTAGAGGGGTGGGGGTGGGGGGGTCAGTGGGGTGCAAATCATGTGTGGGTGGGAATAAAGCTGTTTACTGATCTGAGCGCCACAAAATGAGCACCGCGAAATGGATGACAACAATCATTGAATCGAACATCTGCTGCATCGTCGTAACGACCGGAGAGTGCTGGAAAAAAAGTAGACCTTTCTGACGGTAAAATGACACATTATGCGGTCACGTCTCTAGTTCAAATTGGGAATGCTGAAACCCGAGACAATTCTTGATACCCGTATTTGAAAAGAAAGAGCATACAGAATGTATATGAACAGGCAGATTGGGGTGACTTTCCATACTCGTTCACTCGTTCAGAGTGACGTCAGCATACATACTGTAAAAGTCAATGTTTCACTTGTGTACACGTATGTTAATCATGACTTTCTGCTGTTTTTTTCTTGTCAGTATGCAGTGGGTGGCAATAAATTCTTCTAAAAAAATAAAACATGTACACTGTATGCGTGTTTATTTGTATTTGCCATATTTGTACAAAAAGATGCTTAGAATTAGGAGCCTAGCGGGATATTTATCGAAGGCTAAATGACAAGAGGACAAGAATATATGCAAGCAAAGATACACATGTATACATGTAAATGGATAAGAGGATCAGAAAAAAAGTGGGGGGGGGGGGGTTCAGAGTGACCAGGGAGAGTGGATGGGTGGGCAAGATCAAAGGAGAACAATAACAAAGGCATTTATTACTTAGTATCAAATATTTTTGTAAGGACGCAGGTAATGGAAAAAAAGCTATTATGTTTAGTACCAGCTGAGACTGCACATGTACAGTATGTTGTTTTTCTTTCTAAGATGTCAAATTATAAATGAAATGGAAAGTGTGTAATTTGTTTTCCATTTCTGATAAAAAAAAAAAGAAAGAAAAATATAATGAAAAAATAATACTAAGGGCAGGCCGGCATGCAACTGTTACGACACTGTGCCAAATCACGCCTCCTAAAAATAAAACACGGATGAAAAACAAATTCACACCCATGCACATATATTTCTTGCAGAAAATCCCAGGGGACCCAACACTCGTTTTCGTAAGTGTCCCAACAAAACGGCATTGATGCCATGAAAAAAAACCTAATAATAAAAGAATATTAAAAAGGAGTTCAGAAGAAGAAAAAAAAAAAAAGGTGTAATGCGCTAGAAATTATTCACACGAGGAATCGGCGAAGAAACATGTGACAGTTCTGTAACGAGGTGAAGCTTCTCCAAACCTCCCTTCACTCCGAGAATTGATGAAATTATGACGCACGTAAGAACATCTATGGATGTGCTAATCAGCCCTAGGCTGCGAGTAGCCTTTCGCACTGCAGAATGATGGCATGAAGTCCGGCGTGATGCTGGCTTTCATTGTGTACAATTTTCTTTTTATACATGTAGGAGTTCACCGCATGCATGTCATAACATGTACGCCTCATTGAATTAGAATTTTTTTTTTTAATATTTTTCAAATCCCAAGTTGTGTACGGGGGCAAATTTCATAAAACTGTTAAGCACAACAATATGCTTAGCACAAAAATGTCTCGCCCAATAAAACAAACCACCATTGAAAATTCCATTTGATATTCATGGTCAGTGAACAAAAGCCAAAAAACAATCACAAGAGATACACAACACATGGAAATTTGGTTGTTAACCCTGTTTTTATTATTAAGACAGAAATGTCATGCTTAGCAAATTGTTGTGCTTAATAGTTTTATGAAATTGGCCCCTGGTACTTAAAAAAACAGGGAAAGCAAAAACAAAATTAATACTGTATATTCATATTTTCACAAGAGCTTTATCAATTTCCAAACCAAATTTTAAGAATGTTTCCAAATGAATACAATAAATGGACAGGGTCAGTGGATTTTTTGTCAATTTATCAGTTTATAACTTTAGAAAATATTTCTCTGGTAGAAATGAATATTACCCAGTATGACATAAATTGCAACAGTAATAATGTCATAACACACATTAGCTTGGTACATCATCATGTAATTAGGCCAAACAAAAAAAATAGCTGTGTGTCAATTACATTGAAAAAAAAATAGGGTGGGGGTTGGGAAATGCTTTTTCTTTTTGCGAATTTTTTTATTGCCCCCAAAAATAGGGTGGGCACGTGGTTTGTATTTTATTTCACATGCACAACTGATGTTGACACAGAAACTTGTATTAAAACATTTTTGCCTTGATATCATAGCATGGCTTACATGTACATAATTCTCTCTTTTTATTTGAACAAGTGAACACAGCAATCACAGACTCAGGAGTAATTGTTTTGACTAACATATAAAATATGTTTTAATAAAGAAGAAGATATAACTTTAAAACAGTCCTTGAAAAGTGAACAAAGAAAAATTGACTGAAGCGGGATTCGAACCGGCAACCTCCTGAATACCATACAGGCGCTCTTCCAACTGAGCTATCCAGCCCTATGTTGGTGTTGACCCCAATAGTCAACTATCTTTGTTCGTTTGGCAGTCAGAAGCCATGAAACATGAAAAACATGAAAAACAGTTTCACAGCTGGCAAAAGTATTAGGGTCTAGGATTTGGCTGCAATCTTCTTCTTTGTACTTTTGTTTTCCATCATAACGTTCTATCAATCGTACACTACATGTACGTAGGACTTATGACGCATTGCAGCCCAACGTACGATACAATAGGTTATCCTTCAAAACGAGTTACAATTGATCGTAGGGCTTCGTGGAACCGACCCCTGGTCATGTATTATTAACATAACAAATGTTACAACATGTAACAGATTGCACATTGGACTCACCTGTCATTGACAAGATCATTGGTACAGTGATATATAGCCACCAGGCCAGCACAGGATGACATGAGTGCTTGTAGTGTTGAAGTCAGCCTGTTTGAATAAACAAGAATAGTTGGTACAGTTTACTAAAATAATACAGAGAAGAGCTGACAGCCCTTCACAAGTCACACTGTACATTGTACATCGCAAAGAGTTTGGGTTGCTATTAGGAAAAGCAAGTCTTTTGAAAATGGGTCTAATGGGTAACCGGAAGCAGAACTAAATTTGTTTTGGACTACTTCATGTATATCTGGGAGTACCAGTTTGAAATTGTAAAAAAAAAAAAAAAAAAAAAAACGTAATGAGATCTGAACAATTTCACGATCAAAACTTGAAAAGTAAACAAAGGAAGGGCATATATAACTTCAATGAGTTTGTACGGCACAGAACAATGATCAAATGGGCAATTTTATACAAGTAATAAAAGCCATTACTTCCTGGTTGCTAACTGTCACAAAGAGTCACAGATGCACAATACGTCCATACCCAGAATAAATGTCAACAAATGATGTCAATTATTGGGGCTTGCAGAAAAACAAGTTGAGCAAATGTTTAATTTTCATACACTGTACAGAGTAGCTGATGAAACACTAGGGTGACTAAGACAGTAAACAATGGCTTGCCACACCTGCTAATGTATGATCATAAACCTACATGTACTCTATGTGCAGTACAGCAAGATAAAACAATGTGAAATACATGTAGGTCCTACATGTTAAAGCATGTACATTGGAGCACATTATGTACTTCAAGTTCACACCGACATCACACCATGTGTGCACGCGCACACATACCTCCATTCACCACACGTTTGCATGGCCGGTTGCAATGTTTGTCTGAGGTTCGGTGCTATCTTTAGCACAAGTGCGCAGTGCTATTGAGATTTAATGGACTGAATTATCCACATGTCATTCTTCAATATATGCACAAACGATGGATGTTCAGATAATGATTTTGCAAGCCAAGAGGAGACAATAACAAAGGCCACGGACATGGAGTCAGGGAAGAATGGAAAATGAATGTCAATTATTTATTAATGTACAATGTACATTCTTACATTGCCTGCCAATACTATCAAAGATACATAACAAGGACAATAGAAACATGCACACAAATGTGTATACATGGCTACATGTACATGGTACAGTATACATTTACAATGTTGTACAGTTTTCATTATGTGATGGCCTTCTCTAAGAATGTTACTGGTATATGTTTCACGTCATTATTTTACATGTAGTTGATGAGCAGTTTGCATTGCTTGTATTGAAAATGTTAATAAGAATGAAATACTGAATAGAAAAAGGGCCTATTCATGACGATATTCTTACAAACTTCATCATTATATTCTTTTTTTACAAAATATGATTTTTCTTCATTAGTTCGAGAGGTACAACCAAGAACTTAAAGGGAGCATATAGGATTTGCAAGGCCTCCAAAAAAAATTATTGAGTGTGAGACAGAAAATGTACTCAACAGTTCGTAAACAGTGCAAACAGTCACCATGAGAAATCTTGGTTTGACATCAGATGTTGGGTTTTTCAAGCATGTCAAGATTTAGTGTCTTTTCCAAAGATCGTCCGAAGTCCGAACGATTTTTGGAACAAACATAAAGTAAACTATTCTTTATGTTTTATATTTATTTATAAGAAAAATCGAGTCGGGTTTTCACTATTTTCTTGCGACTCAGATGTCCGATTGAGCTCAAATTTTCACAGGTTATTATTTCATGTACATTTTTGATCAAACAAAGTATGAGTGCAGTCCTGTGACCTTTACCAATCATTGTACCTTTAAGAACTGGAGGCAAGCACCTTTCGCGTCCCCTCAAAATCTTGTCCCTAACTGCTCTTCTGTCTACCTCTAACTGCTCCACTTAAACACTGTCTAGTATATGACCCCACATGTCATCCTATTTTCATTATCTAATGGAAGTGCAGTCCATATCTCTCATCCACTGATTAGAGACAGTACTATCCATTAAGCTAATGCTAAAGAGTTGCACTGTAGATGGGGAATAACATTCAGACCCATCCCGGCAATAAAATAAAAATATATGTATTGCTAACAATGTGCAAATAAATTAAGTGACTAATTACCGGTATTCAAGGAGATTGGACCTTGAGTGTAGCACTTGGTTAAAGAAATTCAATGGCTAAACAAGTACAGTATGACATTATAGGGTTGTATTGTACGTGTACATACTGCAATTTACAAATAATGGATACATTTCGGGTTAACAACTACCTGTACAGTGTACTACATTGTGCCAGTGTCATGATAGGAAATTCTTTAATTTCCTGTGTAAGTACTGTACATGGTTGCTGAAAGCTTAGAAGTTCTTATGTTGAAATTCTGTGCTAAATCTACTTGGGCTTTGCAATGTGACAATGTGATTATGTCCCCTCCAAAGAAGTTGACTTATGGCTGGTTTAAATTTTATGAGACTTCTGGCAACATTCACATTCAAGTACATGTGAAATGTCGCTACATAACATACAGTAACCACGGTGAACTGAAAATGTATAATTTTCACTCCTGGGAATTTATCAGAAAATTGCTTACAAATTTGGCATCATCATGGAACATGTGGAACCACCTTCCCGAAGGTAAAACTTTAGTATAGTATCCCATTGTCCCTGCCTTCAAGGTCGATGCATGGGGAATTAAAATTCCAGAGTTACATCCACCATGTAGGCCTACATGTAGGCCTAAATTGCACATATTTGGCAGAAATGTACACGTTTAAGAATCACAAATGACTGGTTCTGGAGACCTTCTTGATTGATTACTACGTGTACTTTTCACAGATTATTCAATGAACAGTTGAATTACAACATACTGTACTGTACATGTACATGCTGTGGCTACATGTACATGTACATAACAGCCATCTATGGGAGACTTTGGAGAATCAGTCTTGTAGTAAACAGCGCACGCGCGTATGCTCCCAATTGCGTGCATGTTCGCTGTAAACTTGAAGACCGATTGAGTGCGCTGTTGACTTGAAGACCGGTTGCGTGTGCTGTTGACTTGAGGACCGGTTCTCCAAAGTCTCACATTGACTTCTCTGACTGTAAGTTCATTGTTCCTTTTACCTTGTTAAATTATTTCAGCTAATTTGCTCACTGTTTTTTCTGAATATAAATTAAAAACAAATGATACATATATGTATTAAATCCTAAATTATTTCTTTCAAAACATACTGACTGCAGTCACTGCACATCTTTTTTGATATATCTAGGGTGAAACAAACTGTTTCTACCAAGCAATTTATCCAAAACAAAATTGTTACAACTTTTATACTTGCAAAATTATTTCACATCATTGTCAGATCATATGACAATTATAATTGAATTGATCCTAAGCACTAGTTAGTATTCAATCAATTTGAAGGAGGTCTCAATACCTTTATGGATAGTTCGCTAGAGTACAGTTACAACATTGTACAGTGTGCATTATCGTGAGCACCAATACTATTACTAGGCAATACACTGTCAGTGTCAGACTGTATGTGAGTTTGGACTGGATCTTGTCAATCGATACACATTGCAAAGAATGGACAAAGTTAAAAAATATTCACTATTGACTATTACAGGGACATGATCCACATAGGGCTGGATAGCTCAGTTGGTAGAGCGCCTGTACGGTATTCAGGAGGTCGCCGGTTCGAATCCCGCTCAAGTAAATTTGTCTTTGTTCACCTTTCAATAACTTAAAAATCCAGTCAGTTTCCTTTGCGGTTATTTGATGATTATAAAGTAGTAGGAGTAGTACTTCCAATTATTTCTCGGTACACACTAGTAACACAGTAAATACACTCAGTATCCTACAAAATACCATGGAGGTAAAAATGGTCTTTAGGTTTACTAAACAAATAACGGTATTACCGGTACTTGCTACAATTCAATTAGCCTACTACATGTATTACTATCTATAGCCTGGGTTTCTATTTTACTCTCTAGGGTGGTAATATAACCGACAATCTAACCGACAATGGACCGTTCCGGCTTTCCTCTTAAGCCCCGCCCACGTGTGTGTTTCACATACAGCTGTGACCGAGTTTGACCGAGGCTTTCGTAGTCACCTGATTAAAAGGCGTCCCCCAATGGGAGACTTTTGAGAACCTGTCTTCTAGTCATCAGTGCACACAATTGTGAGCATGCCATGTTGTTTTGTGCCTGCGCTGTTGTGCGTGCGTGTGCGCTGTTGACTTGAAGACCGGTTCTCAAAAGTCTCCCATTGGTCAATGCGCACAGTTTGATTGACAGGCCGGAAGGGTCCATTACTGACAAACATGACAAAAACTGACAGCTACTCACAATTAAATGATATTGTCCAATCTGCTGTTGAAGCAAGATGCTGAACAAAATGGCTACCAATACTACTCCAGCGAGAATTCAAGAGTAGTTTTCGCCTACAAAAGACTTAATTTCGGCCCCGGTTAAGAAAATAATCTGGTATTCGTAGTCTCATACTTACACATACTGATTTTATAGCTTGGCAGTTTTATGAAACTTCTACTAATTTTAGCATAATTTAGGATAAAAGTTGTTTTCAATTGTTGTTGGTTGGTGTCATGTAGTTGTCGGTACAGGTCGGTAATTAGGATGACCCCCCTTAGGGGCCTACATACATGTACATACATAAGCCCTGTCCACACAGGACTTTTGTTGGGCAAAGTCCAGTGCGGACGTCTCAGGAAGTCTTCCTCTCAGTTACTTTTCACCTAAATATGACCTTTCACGATTGGATCTGGGTACCAGCTAACCATAGTGAAGTAATCTTTGGGAATGCCCACAACAGAATGTATTCATGGTAGTTCCGGCATGTGGTCAAAACAAACAATCGTCAGAAGTGAATAAGTTGGGCCTATAGTTTTCGGGCCCACCCTACTATTTACAAAATCACACCATGGAGCTACAGATAAAAAGGAGATTACAAGTTAACTCGCCCCCTGGCTGACTCGCCCCTTACCGACTCTCCCCTCACCAACTTGCCCCCTTACCAACTCGCCCTTGCAAACTCGCCCCCTTACCAACTCGCCTCCTCCCCGACTCGCCCCCTCCCCAACTTGCCCCCTAATTTATTCAGAGATGATTATAAATGCATCATATTAATTAATACCCAAATGCTTCTGACCCTTTTGTAAGCCTACTATGTACATGTATTTTATCTCAAAAATTGTATAACTTAATGCACAAAGTCCACACACAAACTCCTGAATCGATTGCAATTCAAGCTATTGAATATTTCCTTCGCAGCTAGAACCAAAAACATAAAAACTTCAAAAACGCAACTTCAAAACAAGAAAAACAAAACACATAAAACAAACTATGGAACAAAACATTGTCATAATGAAAAAAAAGTCTACAAAAGATGTTAACAATAACATATAAAGTTAAAGCAAGACATTTTTAAACAAAACAATAACAAAATAAGTAAAGCAAAAACATTATACAATAAAACAAATATCTCCAAAAGTCACAAAAACTAAAAAACAATGACATAATGACAAAAACACAAAAGTCGGGGAGGGGCGAGTCGGTCAGGTGGCGAGTCGGGAGGGGGCGAGTCGGGGAGGAGGCGAGTTGGTAACTAAGGGGCGAGTCGGTCAGGAGGCGAGTTGGTAAGAGGCGAGTCGGCTAGGAGGCGAGTTGACCTGATACCGTCCTACTCCTAGACTGTACATCACTAATCATCAACCTCCTCCCTAGCAGCCACATGTGGCGGCAGTGGCGCCAAATGGCAATGAATCATCATCATTGACACAGTGAGTTGGGTGTCTAGATCAGCACATTCATGGTTTCCCCATTCATTCCCATGCTAAATCCAGACTCCGGAAACAAACACACACACGATCGGACCGGTCAAAACAACGATAAAGACCCCTCGATTACAAACCTCATGGCCACCACAGAAACCACTTCAGACGAGTTGGCAAAATGTCCGGTCACTCTCGTCAGAAGGAACCTCAGGGTAAGGTAGACTGCCGGGAAAAACACCGTCCCGATGGCTGCGAGAATTACCCCCATCTTGACTGTCAGCTGGCTACTGTTATCTACTGACTGTGGGCGCATCGAGAACGTGCACTACTAGTACACGTTGAAGTGCTGAATTATTTATGAAGTTTAAGATTTTTATCAGTGGAACAGGGAAATTATTCGTCGACGTAGTTATCCCTGCTGTGCATGCAGTGCATACAGTGCACACAGCTGACGGTATGGTCATCCTCATATCCAGGGAGTAGGGCGATGGGAGGTGGGGAGTCTTGGCGCGTGTAGTTATGTATAGATTACCCTGGTGAGATCGCTTTGGAAAAGGACGAGGTTGTTATGTCAAGTGCCCTGACTTATTTTGTATCACATCAGTGTATAAGTTATGCAACATGAATCTATATATGGCAGGCAACCTGTCTTTTTTCAATGCTGCATTTAGCATGCATTTTGCTTTGCACAAAGCAAAAAAGGGTAAGTACCGAAAACAATTGATGCCTACCAATTTACAACAAAACCATACGAATGTAAACAACAACGGTCCCCTGGCCCTTAGAGAATTTGCGTAAATTGTGATTTAATTATTTAAGGGCTAGCCTATGCCGGGCGTAATTAACTTACCTAAGCTATGAGAAACGAAGAGTGTAAAATGTGAACAAATTGAAATTCCTTATTTAGGCTTTCGCAGAGTTCATATTCAATTTCTAAGGCCGGGCTTCAAGTTGTAGAGACGGTTGTTATATTAAAATTGCAGGTTTGGTTATTCCAACAAATTTGAAGGAAATCTTAGTAGATTCTTTGACATGTAATAACTTTGGTGTAGGCTTACAAACCACGATTAAAAGCTTAAGTGCGCACCACAAGATCAAGGAATACAAGTACATTATCATGGTGACAAGATCAATGTACTTACCGGTAGATTATTTCTGGATTTATTGTAACTGGGGCGATGAACTCCCTTTTTAATTTTAAGGCTCGACTTTCTGCGCTCCAGTTCATGAGTTACTGAGTCAAATTTCATCCTAAATTTCTGTATAATTCTATTTTTAGTTCCTAAAGGTTTTGAGTTGATAAATCATCATGAGGCGTGCTAAGTCAGCTGCGCCGTCCAGCACAGCAACTGGCTCTACTGGTGCTCCAGTGGCAAGCACTGCGGAAAAGACCGACAAATCTTCATCATCAGCAACGACTGCAGCAGCAGCAGCAACAGCAGCTGAGAAAACAACAGGAACTGCACAGGGAGCTGCATCACCTGCAGCTCAAGTACTTCAAACTTTTAAAGAATCTTACTCTGCCTCATTGCGATGATCATAACCCTTGGTCCGACATGGGGACTGGGACAGGTCATTGTCACCATGTCAGACCAAGGGTTACGATCATCACAACTAAACTCTGCTATGCTATAAGCCATGGCTAGCTACTCACTACTTAAGCTGTTATCAAGACATTAAAGAGATTGAATATCGGCAGGTTTTTTTTTATCATTCTTTCCAAAACTTCATCAATAAGAAGAAATTCCATAGCTGACCATTTTTGGGGGGTGCATGTACTGTAGTGTATATTTTGCCTGCACTGGCATTCTTCCTGTAAAGCTATTTTTGCAGTTCCCTTACTCTGATTGGCCAGTTTTAAAATAGCAGTTTTAAAACATACCTCTTGCAAAATAACATTTAGATAAGAAAGGTTGGCATGACATATTGCTCACAAGAATTGGCTAATCAAAAGATTGAAAATATATACTTCCTTTTTTCCGCCCCACTTATTACACAGTCTATATGAGGAGTCATGCACACATTTCTTTCTGTTTTTAGATTTGTTAATCATTAAATGAAATGATTCAAACTTAGTTTTAACATACAGTACATACTTGTAAACTGTATAAAGTCTGACTATTCTTATGTAAGAATGCATGGAGGGCTGTTTACAAAATTCTTTCCTTGGCATGTTTTTGAAATTTGTTAATAAGTACTTTTTATTGCAAATCATGGCAAACACACAAACAAACAACAGTATTGTATTTTACTCTTGTACTGTAGACAGTATTATGGTGTTTTGTGTCTTTCTATTGTTCTATTGACTAGCCTGCTCTAGTCTCTAGAGAGCAGGCTAGTCAAAATGTTGCGACCAAATAAGAAGTGCGAATGTACGAATGAATATTACATGGTGTTTCCGCAAACCAATCCACGTACCAATTGTCACCATGCAAAGTCTCAAACCTTTCTCATAATCGTATGTTTGGACACTGGTTGATTTCATTGTTCAGGCTCATGCAGCGATTACGGATGCTGGTGCCTCCATCCAAGACATGTTGAAGGAGCTACACCATCTGATCAAGGATACTCAGGTGGAGAGGTCCAAGAGCGAACAGACACTGCTGACCATTAACAAGACCCATGAGCGCATGCAGTCAGAGGGCAAGATCTCACCGTACTTCAAGACCAAACTGAGGACGCTGTATCAGTCGGCCGTGACAGAAGCCGAGAGCGAAGCTGAGTTAGTATAGATGTTTTGGGATGGTTTTGACACACAAGAAGGCTTGTGTTGATATTGAAGTTCAATTTGTAATTGAACTTTAAAGGTACAATACATGACTGGTTAAGGTCACAGGACAGCACTCATACTGTGTCTGATCAAACATGTACATGAAATAATAAACCTGTGAAAATTTGAGCTCAATTGGACATCTGAGTCACGAGAAAATAGCGAAAACCGACACGATTTTTCTTGCAAAACATGAAGAATAGTTTACTTTATGTTTGTTCCAAAAATCGTTCGGACGAACGATCTTTGGAAAAGACACTAAATATTGATTTCCTTGAAAAACCCAGCATCTGATGAACCAAGATTTCCCATGGTGACTGTTTGCACTGTTTATCACTGTTAACTGTTGATCATGAGTCCATTTTCTGTCTCAAACTCAATAATTTTTTTTGGAGGACATGCAAATCCTATATGCTCCCTTTAAGACGACACTAAGCATACCTTCCTTATTTGAAGTGGATTTTTTTTTTGCTGTGAAATGAAGTATTAAAAAAGATTTTCAGTAATGTTTTGATCCCGAAGTGCTAAAATAATTTATGGTATTTGTTTTACTTATGCTTGGAGTTAGGAGGGCCTGATGTTTCGATACTAGCAGGATCTTTCTCTAAGGCTTTGGCTCTCCTAACTCCAAGCATTTTATATATTTCAAGTCATTATTTTGGCTGATGAACAGTTTGCAGCAGTTTTTTACTTGCTCTGGTTTTTAGCTTAAGTGTTGTGTTGTTAATCGTCAAAAATCTATTGAAATCTGATGACTTAAGGCTGAAAAAAATTTTGTTTTTTTGCTTAAGATTTAGGCTGGTATATTATCCAAGGAAAGAATTTTATAACCCATTTCAAACTTTTTCCAATACCCTGCAATTCATAATTTTCAGTACAAGTAATATACTGCTGCAAACTGCTCACCAGACAAAATAATGACCTGAAATGTATAAACAATGCTTGGAGTTAGGAGAGCCTGGCGTGTTATGATCCTAGCAGGATCTTTCTCAAAGGCAAAATTCTTAATTTTGTGTAAGAAGTCGCTAAAAACAAAAATTTATAAGGCAAACAGTTTCAATGTTTTGATTTCAATTTAACCACAAAAGAATTGGATTTGCGAACTCTTACTTTGGTAAAAATATCCAAGTTTTGGTTTTGGTTGAACAGAATCCTGCGTAAGGCGCTGAAGAAAATTGCCGACATCAAAGCCGTGAGGAATGAGCAACGACTGCAAGCCAAGAATGCAGGGCTGTATGCAGACGCTGACGGCCCTCGTAAGACCATGAGAAGAGGTGTGCTGATGACCATGCTACAACAGGCTGCTCTGACTCTACCACTGTGGATTGGACGACCAGGAGAGAGGTTCATTATTAACATATTCATGATATTTGTTTGGCTTGGGTCCGATTTCACTAAGCACTATTAAAGACCAATCTTAAGTGTGAAGTCATGTTAATTGCTATGTAACGTGTGATGTCACAATACAAAACACTAGGGTGATACTGACAACTCATCTTAAGATTAACCTTAGAGTTATGTGAAATCCAGCCCTGCTCTGTCAAAATGAGTCATAATATTACGCAGCATGTTGACAGGTTGCGGGCAATTTGAGTATTAGGGTATTCTGAGAAAAGGAATAACTGTTATTCTTTCAACTTTAAACTATCCATATTGAAGAATAAAGATCACGATGTACTTCATCTGATCATGAATATAACTGACTTTGTCAAATCGTACTAGTTCTCATATAACGGGTCACATGATTGGGCAAGAAACATCAAGTTGTACAGTGGGAACCTGTACCTGTATTTATCATATTATCTTGACACAAGAGTAACAGTGGACAGAGATTTCACATTTTTCTAACCCTCCAATATTACAGGCATGCAACTTTTCTTTGGATCAGCTGATTTCCTCTTTTTTCTCTTCACTGTAATGCCATTGAAAAGTGAAAAACACTGTACAAAGTACAGGTGTATGTTAAAGATTGGAATTTCCTCCTTTTTTTAAGTACAGGTGTATGTTAAAGATTGGAATTTCCTCTTTTTTTTAAGTACAGGTGTATGTTAAAGATTGGAATTTCCTCTTTTTTTTGTTAAGTCCAAGTTGCATGCCTGATATTAGTATAGCTTTACACATGCTCTAGGGGGTTAGGGTTAATGCCTCCATTTAGTTTGCTTTGCTTTGACTTAAAAAGGGTCACATGATTGGGCAAGAAACATCAAGTTGTACAGTGGGAACCTGTACCTGTATTTATCATATTATCTTGACACAAGAGTAACAGTGGACAGAGATTTCACATTTTTCTAACCCTCCAATATTACAGGCATGCAACTTTTCTTTGGATCAGCTGATTTCCTCTTTTTTCTCTTCACTGTAATGCCATTGAAAAGTGAAAAACACTGTACAAAGTACAGGTGTATGTTAAAGATTGGAATTTCCTCTTTTTTTTTAAGTACAGGTGTATGTTAAAGATTGGAATTTCCTCTTTTTTTTAAGTACAGGTGTATGTTAAAGATTGGAATTTCCTCTTTTTTTAAGTACAGGTGTATGTTAAAGATTGGAATTTCCTCTTTTTTTTAAGTACAGGTGTATGTTAAAGATTGGAATTTCCTCTTTTTTTTGTTAAGTCCAAGTTGCATGCCTGATATTAGTATAGCTTTACACATGCTCTAGGGGGTTAGGGTTAATGCCTCCATTTAGTTTGCTTTGCTTTGACTTAAAAGATACTTCACTTACGTTCATGAGTTATTAGTCTTAACACTTCCAGACTTCCAGCTTGTTGATGCTGATATCCCACCAGTCATACATCCAGAAGCTTGCTTGAATTCAATGAATTGCCTTGTATATTTGGTTTCCTTTTATTCTCTCCTGATTCCGTTGTCTTGGTAGTCCGCCTCCTCTCTGTGGAGCCATACCGGCCGAGAACAACTACCTGGCCAAGCCAGGGGACAAGGTGGCTGCCCGGGTCAAAGGTAGCGATGGTGATGAGAACTGGATCCTGGCAGAAGTGGTGTCATTCAACCCGGCCACCAACAAATATGAAGTGGACGACATCGACGAAGAAGGCAAAGAGTAAGACAATTTCAGTATTCTGGACGTCGCTGGTTTGAATCCCGCTCCAGTTTAATTTTCTTTGTCCACTTTTCAATGACTTAAAAAGATACATTTAGAAAATTTTCCTTCTGTTTATTTGATGATTAAAATACAATCAATAAATGATTTACACTTGTTATTTTCAATTTTTTTTTTTAAGAAAGATATTAGGCTTTGCATCGTGACAATTGTATGTGGATCGGTTTGCAGAAACACCATGTAAGAATTGTCGTACTTTGTCACACTTCTATTTCGTTCGCACTTCTCAGAAGTCTCATCGTTTCGACTAGCCTGCTCTTGTCCTCATCAAAAATGGCGAAACGTTGAGACTTACGAGAAGTGCGAACGAAATAGAAGTGCGAAAGTATGAACGATTCTTACATGGTGTTTCCGCAAACCGATCCACATACCAATTTTGTTTATTTCTTACCATGTGCCCAGTCATGTGCCCAGTCATGTAGGGATTTTGACATGTGCATGTTGTTTTTCGCCTCGCAGACGCCATTTATTGTCCAAGAGGCGGATTGTTCCGTTGCCTCTGATGAAGGCCAATCCAGAGACCAACCCAGAGGCGCTCTTCAAGAAGGGCACGGTACGTTCCAATTCCAAACAGAAAAATGTAAGAAACTTTCTCTCCTTTAAAGGTAGTATCATACTTTGGTAAGAGGCCAAAACAGAAATGTTCACAGATTTACGTATAACTTTCAGGGTATGAAGATGGTGGTGGTAGAAACATACCGTTAACATTTTTCCGCCTGAAATGCTGTATTTCATCCAGAAAAGAGTAAAACAACGACCAAAAATCTTTTTAAAAGATCAAAAATAAAAGAGAAAAGACTTAAAAAATACTGTGGCCATTTTTCACTGTTTTCTCAAAAAGTGGGCACCGTATGGGACTGAAATGTTTACAGATGACTGTTCCTGTATCTTCCTTGATATATTTGCCAATGAATCTGCATTTCTTTGACAAAAACCAAAGTATGATATTACCTTTAAAAAAAAAATACTATCCAAACAAATTTAGTACTTGAGCAAAGATTGCTGTACCAAAAACCCTATATCGTAAAAGAAATATCATAGGCAAAGTAAAAATGAAATAGGATGACAAAGAAACATTACAAGAAAGACTCAATTCTGCCTTTTCCCTGTTGGCAATGGGAAAAAATCATTAAAGTCATCCTGAAGCGACATTTGACAGATTTTATGATTTAAAACTAACAAACATTGTTTGCTTTTGGATTTACTCCAGCTGGTGATGGCACTTTATCCCCAGACGACCTGTTTCTACAGAGCACTGATTGATGCACCCCCTGAGGGGGTAAGTTCATAGGTCAAAGGTTATACAGTTAGCTCTCTATAGGGGTTAGCTGATACGTGGTACCTCATCCAGTCCTATTGGGGTTTACGAAACAGAGGCTCAGGCTCCATTTTGAGAATCCGTTCTAAAATAACGGTACTATCAAAATAGAGACTTTTGGCTGCAGTTCGGAAATAGATTCTCTAGTTTGAAAAGGAAAACAAAGCTTTAGCTTCAATGAAAAACCACAACCTATATTTTCAGCATATGGATGACAGAGCTAGAGTCTGAGCCTCCATTTTGTAATACGATGAAGAGACAGTCAGTGTGAGGGACTAGTTTCTCCACACTGCGTTGATGCAGGCAATAATTGTTGCCTTGCTAAGGACTAGATACCCCCTCTACTTTTGTTTTGAGGCCAAATGTCTTAGAAGAGCTTCTTCACATTTCTCTTTGTCCCAGGCACCTGTGAAACTTCTGAACAAACAAAATTCACTAACAGTCGTACATGTAGGTTTCTCCATGAGGAATAACATGCAAATTCTTGAATCTTGAAGTGAGAAGCTCAATTTGTTCATTTAGGATGCGGCTCTTCGATGTGACATCTTCGTGACTATTCCGTCATCTATTTTTCTCTTTGTAGCCCATGGACGACTACTGTGTTCTGTTTGAGGACAACTCCTATGCAGACGGGTACTCACCGGCGCTCAAGGTGGCACAGCGCTATGTCGTTCAGGTCAAAGAACCCAGACGAAGATGAACGTTATCCTTAGACTGTAGCTCCTCTAGATCAAGCCTGTTAGCGTTGGTGTCCTGGATGCACCAAGGCATCGTCTGTGTGAGTCAAGAACTTTGATGATCCGTTGGCTTGAACAATGCGACCTCTTGACCTATGATGTAGATACCTGCCATGTTCCTGATGCGATCGATCTTGACCTGTTAATGATAACAGCTGTGACCTCATGCATTGGAGATTAGCCTTTTACCTCATCCTTGCTGGCATATGAAAAGCTGACCTCTCAACTCCTGAAACTTTGAAGGATCTCATGACCATTTTCAAAATAGAAGAACAATGAAACAGTGACACTGGCCACTTGGAGGTTGGAGACCCATCATGCATCTGAAGGCAACCACAGACAGCAAGGCAGCGAACTGACAGATGCACTTAAGGCTCAGTAATAGTCTTCATCTTGTTCCTCGTCAGGCGCACACTGGAGAGAAAGGAAGACAGAATCCAAGGGAAAGAATGACTTCCATGAGATTCACTGCTCGGCAGGAAATGTAGCTTAGCAAATTGTTCAGCCTTAAAGGTAATATCATACTTTGGTTTTTGTAAAAGAAATACAGATTCATGGGCAAAAATATCAAGGAAGATACAGTAACAGTCATCTGTGAAAACTTCAGTCCCATAAGGTGCCCACTTCTTGAGAAAACAGTGAAAATGGCCTCAGTATTTCTGAAGTCTTTTCTATTTTATCTTTGATCTTTGAAAGATCAAAAATAATTTTGGCCACTGGTTTTACTCTTTTCTGGATAAATACAGCATTTCAGGCAGAAACATTTTAACAGTATGTTTCTACCATCACCATCTTAAGACCCTGTAAGTTATAGGTAAATCTGTGAAGATTTCTGTTTCGGTATGCTACCAAAGTATGATACTACCTTTAATATAAAAAAGCTTGAAACAAGCAATATGCAAAGCAAACATTTGGTTTGAAACCTGCGTTTGCTATATGAACTGTACAAGTAATGAACTGCTGCAAACTTCATGACCTGAAATATATAAAATGCATGGTTGGTAAAGCAAAGATCACAGAACAGCAATCACACTTATGTCTGATCAAATATGTACATGAAATAAACTGTGAAAATTCGACCTCAATCGGACATCTGAGTCACGAGAAAATAGTGAAAACCCATCTCAATTTTTCTTATAAAACATGAAGAATGGTTTTGATCTTTCCTCGAGATCAAAACTGTTTTTGGTCTTTGTTTTACTTATTTCTGGTTAAATACACCATTTCAGATGGAAATATTTTATTGGTATGTTTCTACCAGAACCATCTTCATACATTGAAAGTTCTACGTAAATCTGTGAATATTTCTGTTTGGGTATGTTACCATGAGTTAGGAGGGCCTGACATTTTGATCCTAGCAAGATCTCTCTGCTAAGGATGGAAACGTCAGGCCCTCCAGCATTTTGATCCTTTACTACACAGAACTTAAAGGTAGTATCATACTTTGGTAGCATACCAAAACAGAAATCTTCACCGATTTACCTATAACTTACATGGTATAAAGATGCTGATGGTAGAAACATACTGTTACAATTTTTCTGCCTGAAATGCTGTATTTATCCAGAAATTAGTAAAACAACGACCGAAAATCCTTTTGATCTTGTAAAAGACCAAAACTAAAAGAGAAAAGACTTAAGAAATACTGTGGCTGTTTTTCACTGTTTTCTCTAAAAGTGGGCACTGTATGGGACTGAAATTTTCACAGATGACTGTTACTGTATCTTTCTTGGTACTTTTGCCCATGAATCTGTATTTCTTTGATAAAAACCAAAGTATGATTACCTTTAAGTTGTCTGCAGTACATCAAAAAGGGAGCTTTTTAGAAATTTGAGAAAATTTGTCCCTTTATTTCAAACCAGACTAATTTGAAAGACTATTGGTTCACACTGTCCAGCACGGTACGAGCCAAATCTCTGAGACTCTGAGACTCACGTAATACTCGACGAAGCATATCTGTCCGTCCTCGTTACGTATCATGTACTGCAGAGACAGGAAGCCTCGATTGTCTATCCGGATGGACACCTTGTTGGACGACATCAGGGCTTTCACGGTGGGCTTCAGGAGCACCAGCTTGTATCTGTGGGAAGAAGAAGAAACAATCAGGCTGTCTCAGTTCTGGGGATTTTGGAGGCCGGGAAGACGGGAATTGTGGAACTCTGAAGGCATCATTTAATAGAGTGTGCTTGAAGGCAATTTACAGTTGGGTGGCTTGCACTGTAAAGATAGAGGGGTTAATGTAACATTCACAGTGTATTTTAGAGCTGTACTGAATTGCTAGAGGGCTCGCTCCTTGTTCACCAGTGCGGAGACGTTTTGAAGCCGTAGTCATTTTGAATTTATGTGGAACTGTGTCTGTGGAACAGGAAAACGTTGCCTGGAATGCCTTTCAAAGAATGTACTCTAAATGCAAGGTGCGTCAGATTTTGGGCATATTGGGCTTCGATAATGCACCTGTATTGAACACAAACGCAGATATACAAAGACGTAGAAAATTTTGCGCTTTCCCTAAGTTTTTGCACAAACATGGATGCGCCCAGCAGGCATCACTCTGTACACAAGTCAGCACTGTAGTAATTTAATAGAGCTCTATGGTATAGCTGCTTAGCACCATTTGCCATTGATTGTAAGCAAAGCAAGTGATAATGTCACTCCTCTTTTTTATACTAAATAGCACTCCGCACTTGCACTAAAAATAGCAGGCTAAATGCTGTGACGTCACACCGGATCTCAGACAAACATTGCAAGGTGTGGTGGGTGTGCTTGTGTGCGCTTGCATGCATGGTGTACACTACGTGTGCGAGTCACGTTTGTCTGACATCCGAGGTTTTTGTTCATGCACGCGCTGGCAAAATCACTCGTGTGACGTCATTAGTGCGGAGCGCTATTGAGGATTTTGACATTTGATATGAACTTACACTATCTAAAACCAACTTCGTACTTGTATATGTATATATTTTTATAAGGATGCAATAAAGCAGGAACAATTTGTAATTCTTTATTTTCAGATTGACTCTGTTTTAGTCTTTGTATTTGAATAAAATCTGCCCAATGTAAATTTATATTCTACAAATATTTACCAATATTTTCTCAATATTTACCTGTTTGTTTGTGTCTGTGTGCACTGGAAGGACTCGATCAGATCAGAATCTTTGGGAAAATCCGACTGAAATACAGACCAATCAAACAAAGATAATTATATCCTAATGCAATGGTGAACAAAAGGGGTGTGGGGTGCCGTAGCCTTGGGGTCTGACGTGTCAAACTCAAGGTCTTGTGGGCAATCTACAGATTGTGGGTTCGAATCCAGCCATGGGCTAGTGGTGCTTGCGTCCTTGGGCAAGACGCTTTGTCACATATTGCTCCTCTTCACCCAGGTGTAAATGGGTACATGTGAGGGTAGAGATGGCTTTGTGGTTGATTAGCCTCTGTGCGCTTTAAAAGAAGCCAGGGCTGTATACTCCCCGGTGAGGTTTCAGGATGTAAATTATGGCCCGATGACCAGGGATAATGTAAAGCTCATAGAGAATCTTTGATTATTATGCTCTATATAAATAGATATTATTATATTATCAAAAGAATCTCCACACACCTAAATCATACATAACATTTAGCGAGAACAAACACAAATGACTGAGGAGGATTGGAACCTGTGACTTTTAGCGCCTGGTTCTAATCCCACTTTTGTCAGTTGTCTTTGCTCTCCTGTCAATGACTTTATCTGCTCCGTTTCCCTTGCGGTTAATTCATGATGAGTTTGATGAAAACAAAACCTGGATATAATATCCCTTCGCCGAAATAGCAGAAAAAGGTTGTACTTACATGAGCACTGCCCGCATTACCAAACGTTGATAGCCTGAAATATGGCTTGTCAGGAGACATAAGTATCTCTAGGACTTCACTGGTCATGTCCAACTCTTGGAAGGCATCCTTCAGACCCTCGGACTGAAAAAAAGACAATCGAACATAACTGTTATTCCATTCCTTAATCATAATCCTAACCTTCTGCACCTTCCGCCAAGTCAAGAGCTGCTTACCACTACTGCAGGGCTCGAAATATCCACTAGACCTTGGACTGAGTCTAGTGATTTCAGTGTCGGTCTAGTAAAGTGTGTACCGCACTAGTCCGGCTGTCTGGTGATTTTGTTTTCCTTGCACAATTAAAACGGTGCCTAAATTTATGATTTTTGACACAATATTGCATACAATTACTGTTTTCCTATGTGCATGAATGCCACAGGTGACAGGTCTAGTGAAAAAATATAGGTCTAGTCAAATGCTTCAATTACTAGACCTGCTGTCCAGTGCTTTTTTTCACGAAATTCGAGCCCTGACTACTCATAACCTGCACAGCGACAGTGGATCATAAACCATGCATTACAAGACAAACCACACTGTGGTCTGTAGTCATATTCAGGATACCACACTTAATACCACAAGAAAAACCATGTGTGGTCAATTGTGGTAAGGCAGTGTAATGATAGTGTAATAAGCCTTATCGCAAATACCGCCTGGTTGATTTTGGACAATGGTGGAATGGCACCATGGGAAGGAAAAAGGGGCATATATTGTACCTTTTCCCTTCCCACAGTGCCTTTCGACTATTGTCCCAAATCAACCAGGCGGTATTTGCGATAAGGCTTATGGTAGTGTAATGAGAGTGTAATGGGAGTGTAATGAGAGTGCAACGAGTGTGGAATGAGAGTGTAATGAGAGAGTAGTGAGAGCGTAATGAGAGTGTAATGAGTGTGTAATGAGTGTGTAATGAGTGTGTAATAGGAGTGTAATGAGAGAGTAGTGAGAGTGTAATGAGTGTTATGAGAGTGTAATGAGAGAGTAGTGAGAGCGTAATGAGAGTGTGGTGAGAGAGTACTGAGAGCGTAATGAGAGTGTAATTGAGAGTGTAATGAGTGTGTGATGACTGAGAGTGTAATGAGAGAGTAGTGAGAGTGTAATGAGTGTGTAATGAGAGTGAAATGAGTGTGTAATGAGAGTGTAATGAGTGTGTAATGAGAGTGTATTGAAAGTGTATTGAAAGTGTCGAGAGTGTAATGAGTGTGTAATGATCGAGAGTGTAATGAGTGTGTAATGAGAGTGTAATGAGAGAGCAGTGAGAGTGCAATAGGAGTGTAATGAGTGTGTAATGAGAGTGTAATGAGAGAGCAGTGAGAGTGCAATAGGAGTGTAATGAGTGTGTAATGAGAGTGTATTGAAAGTGTATTGAAAGTGTCGAGAGTGTAATGAGTGTGTAATGATCGAGAGTGTAATGAGTGTGAAATGAGAGTGTAATGAGAGAGCAGTGAGAGTGCAATAGGAGTGTAATGAGTGTGTAATGAGAGTGTATTGAAAGTGTATTGAAAGTGTCGAGAGTGTAATGAGTGTGTAATGATCGAGAGTGTAATGAGTGTGTAATGAGAGTGTAATGAGAGAGCAGTGAGAGTGCAATAGGAGTGTAATGAGTGTGTAATGAGAGTGTAATGAGAGTGTGCTGCAGGTGTAATGCAAGTGTACTGCAAGGAATCTGCGCTCACCTTCATGATAATCTTATTAATGACGTTGGCCGCGCAGAAGTTAAAGTCAAGCGTCTCCTCTGGTTCCATGGTCTTGATGCTGCAATCTGTGACAACTCCATTCTCTTCCAACCTGTAGAAGAAGCAATAAACCCTGCAATTAATCAGCACTGGGAGAATTCTGAGAGTGTACTAGGTGAAGTGTTGGGCTGATTGATGTAGATGACATTAGTTGTGCAGCAATTAGGCCAAAGGATCAGAGAATAGTTTTGTTACATGATTAAATGAATTTGTATAAATCCCCATTAAACACCCTAGACCCTTGTACTATACAAAGAAGCATACCGAATCCAACATACTTCAACAGTTGGTCACAGGTTTGGTAAGTGATTGGTACTGAACCTGACAAACTTCAACAACTCTAGCTGTAGACCAACTGTCCCAAACCCAACAAAATGCCACAGTGGCTTTAAACATACGTCAACCAACACCACCACAAATTCCACCAGCAACTGTATCCAACACACATAAACAGTTGGTCACATGTTTGTTTGGTACTGAACCTGACAAACTTCAACAGGCTCTAGCTGTTGAATTTGGATTGACTTAATATGGATGTGTCTATGCCTTGATGTGTTACTGTAGACCAACTGTCCCAAACCACACAAAATGCCACAATGCCTTTCAACACACAAGTGCACCACCACAAATTCCACAAGCAACTGTACTGTAGGCCATGGGTAACCTTAAGCACAGGAAAAATACCAGTGCACTGCCACAAACTCCAACACTTGTTTCTACAGGTCTCATGCCTTACTTCCCCAAACCTGTCAGAATGAAACACTGTACTCCTGGACCTTTGGTACTGACTCAAACAAAGTCCAACAACAGGTCCTTACTGTTTGGTACCAAACAAGCCAAAGCTCAACAGACAGAATTGCCTGTTGGAGTTTGAGGCTTTGATGTACTAATGCTTACAGGAGGAGTAAAGGGGTGCCATATCCACCGTAACACATCTTCAGAGCTGGAGTCACGTTGGACGTGCCTGTGCCAAAAATAGTCAAGCATTCCTGAACAAAAGGAAGAGAGAGAGAGGCAGAAAGTCATCAGCATGACATAAATGCACAAAGTGCTCCATGCCTACCAGCATTTATACTTATCTTTTTGATCTTTTAAAAGATCAAAAATAAAAGAGAAAATACTGAAGAAATACTGTGGCCGTTTTTCACTGTTTTCTCAAAAAGGTGGCACCGTATGGGACTGACATTTTCACAGATTACTTTTACTGTATCTTCCTTGATATTTTTGCCCATGAATCTGTATTTCTTTGACAAAAAACAAAGTATGATACTACCTTTAAGCAGCTCTATGAAATAGGCCCATCTATTGCTCCACTTACCAGTAAGATGGTAAGGTTGACCATGAAGGTAGCCGATTGTTCCTTGATGATGTATTCTTGGAAGATTCCTGACTGAATGAAGGCATTTGCCTGTACACTCTTGGAATCTTCTACTGTCACCTTCAGCCCATTCTCACTAGCAAACACTGTGGCTAGCTGTTAAAAACAATCAACATGATCAAAGTAATCAGCTCATGTCTTTAGTCTATTTTCTAAAAGAGTTGCTTATATAAATCATTAGTTACATGACTGCCATGACACTACAGAATAGCAAGGTAAGGGACATGGTTTGCTATTAATCCTATAGCAATGCATGTATTAAGAATGAGATTTCCCAAATTGTTTTCTTTACCATTCAAAAAATTACTTTCTACAACAAAGCATTAATTATTTCATGTATTTAGAACTGTCTGAACATAATCCTTGTGGACTAATGCACACAAATTCCGTCATGACTGTAGTACTGTGTAGTAGTACATACAGTCATAGAACTTAAAATACGCGGGGATTGTGATAAGACAGGTCCCAAAACTAAAAAGGAAAGAAAACTACTGTTTGAATTGAAAGTTACTTGCCTAAATATTCCTTTGTGATGTCCTCTTCTACATTATTAGCAAGATTAATTTTGTGGAAAGAGGGCAGGGCTTTGATTTTTGAGGGAAATTTTGTGGGAAAGACAGTAACGAAGATGGAACATTTCACAGCCGCATGGACGGCCGCAGAGGAGAATAGTCTGGTTTCCTCTCTGACATTTTGAAGACTCTTGATCTGTTGGGTCTGGGCACTAGACTAACCAGACCTGACAAAATGGTCTCACGCGATCAGACGGTCTGTTTTAAAGTTTACAAGAAGCGCGTAAGAAAATTGAATTTTAACCTTGAAATGTTTAACAAATTTCTTCAATCTAGGCTTTTAAGGACCCAGGAACATTTGCTGAAAGTCAAAAGTATCATTTTTGAGGAGTAGAAGTTAGTTCAGAGCCAAAAAAATCAATGTGTTTTGGGATCCCGTCAACCCACAATCGCCCAGCTGCATAAGACTAGAGGCGAGTCGGCTAGGAGGCGAGTTGACCTGATACCGTCCTACTCCTAGACTGTACATCACTAATCATCAGCCTCCTCCCTAGCACTAGCACAGTAGCAGCCACATGTGGCGGCAGCCCCAGCTGCTCGCATTACAGTCTTGGGCATTTGCTATAAACCGAGGCGTGGCCTTTGTATGCCAATTAGGTACCTTATTATGAATATTCATGATTTACGTTGAAAGGCAAAATAGGATGCCAAGCGGGCCGTGGGAGTGTCACGGTTGGAGCTGCTGAAATGTAAACAAACGCGAGATAGTCCGCCTCCAGACAGTCTCGGCCATAGACATTATAAAAAAAAAACGTATAGCTTTTGTCTCAGTGCGTGGTTTATAAAACAGTCTGAGCTGCATGATTCCGTACAGTTGAATCGCAGACACAACATGGCGGCTACATTCAAATCCATGTGGTAGTGTCTCGTTTGTGGAAAGCTAGAGTTAATTACGCATCCACAATGTGTGTGTACCACCAGCTTTCATGTTGTAATATTTACCATAATAGAAATAGATCGTGTGTATAGTAACAGTGTTTAATGCCCTCGTGCATCAGGCATGTCCGACTAGGCGATGAATAGTAAGTATACTATCATGACAACTATAGCAAGCAGTAGGCAACGTAGACATTATTTCAATTCCCCATGACAATACCACAGCGCACCGTGACTATTCCCGATCCCACGATCTACACCGAAGCATAGTACAGTACTAGTACTAGTCATGTACGATACTGCATTATCATGGTACACGGAGGTCATTCGTTACAGGTCATCCATATTCATTAGATACCAATTCAACTGGATTTTTGCGGGCGCTGATTGGTTCCTCCGGAAATCCGAAGGAAAAATAAAGAAAAAGTTAAACAATTCATAGCAAATGCCCAAGACTGAAATGCGAGCAGCTGGGTCAAATGAAGTCACGAGAGGGCGCAGTGGCACGATGGGGTCCGTTATCGAGCTTTACAGTCTTGGACCAAGACTACACAATCCCCAGAAAGTCAGCCTGCCTGGTCTAGGTCTTGACTCTAACGTTAGTCTTGGACATGTTGGAGAGTTGGACTTCAAGTCACACACTTGTCTGCCCTTCCCTTGTGGCGTTACTAGTCCGAGTAACTTGGACCCTAAAAATCGCCTTTTTTAACATTTGGACATGGTCTGGCGATAGTAGGGTCCAAGTACCTTGTTTGCATTTTGGTTGCAAGAGCTCCATTTTGCAATGTTTTGCCTCTACCCTGAGTCAAAATCCTGTGATTTCACCTTCAAAACGATCCTAAAATGTCTCATGCGGCCAGCTATGGACCAAGGGAGAATTGGAGATTCCAATAATGACAAGGTTACTCACATTTTTTAAAGAAAAGATCATATTTTCCCTAATTTTTTCCGGGTACCAGTGTACAATTTGAAAAACCAAGATGGCCGACCCAACGAACACTGTGCTCATTTTATAGGAGGTTTCTGTGCCCATTTTTAGGGGAAAAATTATCTTTTCTTCAAAAAATGTGAGTAAACCTTGTCATTATTGGAATCTCCAATTCTCCCTTGGTCCATAGCTGGCCGCATGAGACATTTTGGGATCGTTTTGGAGGTGAAATCACAGGATTTTGACTCAGGGTAGAGGCAAAACATTGCAAAATGGAGCTCTTGCAACCAAAATGCAAACAAGGTACTTGGACCCTACTATCGCCAGACCATGTCCAAATGTTAAAAAAGGCGATTTTTAGGGTCCAAGTTAAAGTTACTCGGACTAGGGCGTTACCAGCTTACCTCTTTATCCTTGAAATGTATCGCTTTCAGGACATTGGACACATTTCTTGCATTATCAGCCTTGGCCACGAGTATAAACTGCGAATCTTCCTCACTCTGTTGCGTCGATAAAGTCATGTTTTCATCCGATTCTTGTTCACAAATCAAGCATTTCAATCCCGCGCGCTTAAAGCTGACATCGACAAGCATGACAAGGGAGCTGCCATTTTTTCTATGAAACTATTGAGGGCGCTAGACTCATAAGCAATTAAATTATAGAGGGCGCCACACTAGTTCACCGGAGACAATAATTATTAATTATTTTACAAGATATTATATAAAAAATGATTTTTTTTTTCACAAAACAGGCGGTATTCATGATGTTTCTGGCTGCGATCGCAGTAATCGCATGTAATTAATTTAATAAGTTATTCTTAAAAGAAAAATGAATTGTTCGAAGTTTCCACATTTGCATAACTAGGATCACAACCCCTGAGAACAACGAGTGAAAAAAGTGACCAAAAATGATGAGATTACTTTCAAATTTCTTCCTTTAATTAGGCCGGAAAAAAAAAATTGTTGTGTTGCCCTCAAGTGGAAAAATTGAAATTTTGGGTGGGTCGGTCGATTTTTTATTTTTTTTAATAATAAATACAGGATGTATGGTCACCAGGGCTTATAAATCAACAGTCTTGGGTCGTTTTGAGGAGACACGCTTTTTTATACTGCTAAATCTTACATTTTCTGTCAAAAATGGTGAGATTTTATGCTTTAGGACTCAGTAAAAAATAAATAAATCCCAACCCAAAGTTTTGGCATTTTACGGTCGGTCGCTGAGGGCAACACAACAATTAAGTTAACTGACAAGCATGATGTCTTAGTCATATGGGGGTTTATGAAACGGAGGCTCTGGCTCAGGCTCCGGGTCACGGTCCATTTCGTGAATCCATGTCTATCTTGGCTGTGGTTCGAAAGTAGATTTTCTGGTTTGGAAAATAAAACAGAGCTTTAGCTTCAATGAAAAACCACAACCTGTTGTATATTCAGCATTATAGATGAGTCGAGCCTGAGCCAGAGCCTCCGTTTCGTAAACCCTCATAGATAAATGAGACATTCCGAATTAATACGGTTTTACAGTGAGCATATTTTGCCGTGGTAAATTCTCAGGTAAATTTACAATAAATAAGAGGTTTTTTTTACCGTGGCATAATAAACTACTTCAGTTGTTATCAAAGGAATGACGATGATGATTGGGATTGAAATTTAAAGTAACGGAATATCGCCCATACTTTGTCTAATCCCCTAAACCAACTTGGAGCTCACTGAAGTACAATAAAATAGCTAAACAGGTGGCTATTCTTTTAACTTTAAAACCCTTTTTTTTTTTACTTTTAAAAACTTTTAAAAACTTTTTAAAACGTAGCAAGATCCAATTATTTTTTTTTCTCGGCTTTTCAAGAAAACACAACATTTAAGCATAAATTAGGCTCGACTGTGTATATTTCGTACAAAAATTCATGAGGATGTTGTTTTAACTTCACTCATTATGTGTTTTCCCTTTATAACGTACTTATTAATAAATAATATTCATATTACAATTCACAACCCTCTTCTGCTATTATTATTTTTATGAAACCTCACAATTTTCAAAGACCCTTTTACCACGAATTATTTCCCTAAAGTTCCAGTGAATAATTGATAAATACTCAACAAAGTCTCTTCAAAGGACAACACTTTTAGAAATACCTAAAATAACTTAATTACTATTTCAATTTTTCTATAAACGCTATACATTATTTCAGCATATATAAATATTGACACCATAAAATGAGCTAAATATAAAGCTTTGATTTAAATGATTTTACTGTCGTCATCTCTGTATACTGAGTTGCAACTGGTTAGGGAGTTTGTCCGTCACAAATCCTGAAGAGAGAAAAAAACACAACATGATAATTAGATAGAACGCCAAGCAGAGATTTTATTAAAAAAAATAAATGCAATTAGGCAGCCATTTTGAATGTTATTGGACTGACCTTTAACCCCATGCCTTGGGTTTCCAGAGGGAGTAAGCAAACTGCAATGGATCCCAGGATGCTGACGAAGAAATAAATCAGAATCGCACTGATGGGGGAACGTTTGATGAAACTCTGCAAGAAAAGAAAGGAAAATGGCACCAAAACAGTAAAATGAAGGGGCATCTCTGACTCTGACCTCTGTGCGGAAAAACACAAACCCATGACCATGTTATCTACGCCACTTGACAGGACCTCCGTGCCCACTCTCTGAGATAGACAATTAACCAGAACTGCTCACCTATCTCACCAACTGCCAATTCTAATTTAAATAGCTGTAGCATATAATAGTAAATGATAATTTGAACACGCTTCTGCCTTTGTTCTTTTCGAAAAGAAAATGAAAATAATGGTATACACGGGTTTACACCTTGGCAGCCATCTTAGATTTTGATCACAACTTCAAAACGAGGCACTTCCACGCATGCGCACTTTTCGAAGTGTAAACCCGTCCATTGTTGAAGACAATACACGGGTTTACACTCCGGCGGTTTTGATGGCGACTTCAAAACGAGGCACTGTCACGCGTGCGCACTTTTCGAAGTGTAAACCCGTGTATTATAGACATAATTATGAATTTGTTTTAAAATATTAATCCTACTTGAAGGTCTTGTTACCTCGGCAATGAAAGGTGTGAGAGCACCGGCCACTTTAGCCCAGAATTGACCGCTTGCTAAGGCCAGCGATCGGGTTGACGTTGGGTTGGCTTCGAGTGTATACAGAAACAAGCCCCCGTACGTTCCCATGGTCAAAGCACGGGTGAGGAAGATGAACGCCGTTGGAGGTATGCTGTAAGAGTAAAGAGGAGAAATATTTGTAAATCATAAGTAACATGAGGCTAGTCTGGTTATCCACCAGAAACACGTATTGGTTCGTCCTAAAATGATGCTTCAATCTCCCGACTCATAGTCTATAAGTTAAGAGGGTCAAGGGCATTTAAAGGTACATGTAGTATCATACTTTGGTTTTTGTCAAGGAAGTACAGATTTATGGGCAAACATATAAAGGAAGATACAGTCACAGTCATCTGTGAAAATTTCAGTCTCATACGGTGCCCACCTTTTGAGAAAATCGTGAAAACGGCCACACTATTTCTTAATTTTTCTCTTAAATATTTTAATCTTTTAAAAGCTAAAAAATTATTTTGGTCAATGGTTTTACTATTTTATGGATAAATATAGCATTTCAGGCAGACAAATAATAATGGATGTTTCTACCATCCCTATCTTTACACCCTGTAGGTTATAGGTAAATCTGTGAAGATTTCTGTTTTGGTTGCTTACCAAAGTATGATACTACCTTCAACTATACAATGACTTACTCGCCCAGTGTGACGACAATACACGCCATGAATGATGCCGCCAATAGCAGGGAAATACTCATTCCACCCTTACGACCAAACGTGAACACCAGAACCACTATGCACGGAGCCCCTATAGAGAAGAACAAGACACTTTATATTGACATCTTCATTTAAATAATCAATACTAAAAGACTTCTTAGTTTTGCCGTTGAAGATAATGAAATGGATCTCTATCAACAGGCCATTGAGGTACGATGTACGTGTTAAAGGGCATATAAAGGTGACACGGAGCAGCAGCTGCCAGCAGACTACTCATAATATGATTTGTCATGGAATAAAAATAAACCTGTGCCATTTTTTCAGCCCCAATGAAAAACCATTGCAATTGTTACGCCAAATTGTGTAGGAATAGTTCTCTAATTTTCTAAGATAATAAATGTTTTGATGTTTGGTTTTACTCTTTTCTGGATAAATGCAGCATTTCAGGCAAAATTAGATTTGTATAGTACCGGTACGTTTCTACCATTGCCGTATTTAATAAATACTATTTATACCCTGTAAGTTAGCCTATACGTAAATATGATAACATTTCTGTTTTGGTTTGTTACCAATGTTGTATATGCCCTTTAAATGCCTTATTATCATCTGTGCCAGGTTTTTAAATTCTTCCGTTTATCAAAAGTTGCGGTTATTATTATGCGAAAATTGTGAAAAGGGAGTGAAAAACTAACTATACTCGGTGTGCATTACCTGTTGAGAATAATATCAAAAACTGACACAGGCTGCACAATAATAGCAATTATAGTCCAAAAACTCAAAACAGAGGGCCTGTTTGTTTCGCGCATGAGATCAGTGATCCTGCTGATCCGGATCCCATTTTAGCGTATCTTGCATGGGACGTGGGATCTGCAAGATCACCGATCACGTGCGCGAAACAAACGGGCCCAGAAAAAACCCTCTTATCGATAAATGACAGCTTTCTTGTGATTTCTTCAAAATCCATTGTGGATGAAAATACCACAAACTCTTGGTGGCCACTGAAGTATGTCTGCTGTCACCAATAGTTTGAGGTCTGCCAATGTCAGCACTGGGGCCAATTTCATAGAGCTGCTTAAGCACCAAAATATGCTTAGCTGCAAAATCCTTGGTAAATAAAATCAATATGCCAGCCAAAACTCCTTGTGAATGTTATACTCAGCAAACAATGGCCCCTGGTCGCACCATGGGCCTTTCTCAAAGCTGCTCAGGCTCCGGCTTCGTCTCTGTTTCCATACGCTGAAAATATAGGTTGTGGTTTGCCATTGAATCTGAAACCCTGTTGTCCTTTTCAAACTGCAGCCAAAAGCCTCTATTTTGATAACTGTAATTTTGAAATGGATTCACGAAATGGAGGCGGAGCCTGAGCCGGAGCCGGAGCCCAGCTTTGAGAAAGGCCAAATTATCCCAGGATATCATGTTGGAAATCATCTCGATCAAGTTCGACGAGTATACACCAACTACTTTCTGTCATGTTGCTCATGCTTACACATCGCAAACTCACACCAATCTTCTTGAAATGAACTGGAATCTTACCCATAAAGTCCCCTAGGGCAGCCACAACGCTGTCCAAATATTCCGAGTTGGATACGACCACTTCACACTCGACTGGTTCCCTGTCTTCTTCCTTACACGTTGGTGCTGTCATTCTGGGATGCGTAACGTCCGGCTAGAATTCAAGATAACGATGCATGGATACAACGGTTCTGTCACGACTGCGTTATGTGATTTTAACTGAGACTGGGTAAGAGATGGGAATTCATATATTCCTTCTCGTTCATACAACCCGTGCACACAGTTGCACAAGATGTAGTGTAAATTAGCAACAGCAACAACAGCAACAGAACCAGCCCAAGCCGACGGCAACGACGACGACAACAACAGTAACAGCAACAGCAGGAACGACAGCAGAATAGCAGTTGAACGGCAGCACAACAGCAGCAACAAAAGCAACAGCAACAGCAACAGCATCAGCAACAGCAGCATCAGAACCAGTAAAAGCAACGGCAACAGCGACAGCCGCATCAGTAACAGAAACAACAACGGTTGCACAGCAGCACCAACAGCAGCAGCAGCAACAGCAAGAGCAGCCGACAGCAACAACATCATCCGACAGGCCAGCAGCAATAGCAGCATCAGAACCAGTACAAGCAACGGCAACAGCGACAGCCGCAGCAGCAACGGCAACAGCAGCAGCAGCAGCAACAACAACAACAACAACAGCAACAATATCAACCAACACCAAAACAGAAAACCCATTTTTTACCGAAACGTCTTGAACACGGAGCGGCAGAATAGGATCCGACTCAGGATCCACGGGGATATAGAGGCTGGTGTTATGGTGGTAATCCCCTCCCAGTGGTATCGTGAAGTTATCTGCCGTAGGCGGGAGTGGCGATGTGATTCTGATGAGTCTACCGCTTGACAACGCGATACCCAAGTAGCAGAAATACACGCAGAACCTGCAAGCATTATAATCAAACCATTAAAGGGAGCATATGGTTTGCAAAGATGTGCGTTTTGGCTGAACTTAAACAGAAGTGAAGGTCTTAAACTTCCTTATAGACGTTGTTTCATGTACCTTTTTTACGCTTTGTTCATCTTGATACCAGAAATACGGCCGAAATAATCTTGCCCCCATCCGAATCCTTCACGGTTACACCACGATTTCGAAATGCTACTAAATCGTTCGGACGAACGATCCTTTTAAAAGACACTAAATCTTGATTTCCTTGAAAAACCAAGCATCTGATGAACCAAGATTTCCCATGGTGACTGTTTGCACTGTTTACGAACTGTTGAGTCGATTTTCTGTCTCAAACTCAATAATTTTTGTTGGAGTCCTTGCAAATCCTGTACGCTGCCCTTAATGTTTCGTGAAATCGGCCCCTGTTGTGTATTTTATGAGCTACACATCCCCAAGCCAAATTGTCAGCGTTACAGCTCTTCAATAAAGCAATGTCGTCCTTACCATATGAGCCAAAGTAGACTAGTCTGGCGAATCAGGTCCGGGCTCAGTAGCTGGATCACAGAGCTCCTCTCCTCCTAAAAATATAAATCATTCAATATCAATCTTCAGAATAAAATAATGATTATATTTGTTACCCATCAATAGTGCAGTCTTCGCTCACACGCGAAGAGCATTACATGATGTACCTAGCTAATACCATCATATACAACTTGCTAAAGTTTAGGCTTAGAATGTGTCATGAGGTCACCGTTGAACTGTGAAAGAACGATAATAGTTCAAATGAAATGAGGATTTTGGAACAATCTGCAATAATAATGTATCGAAATATGATTTTATCTATTTCCCAACATACGATTCCCTTCCCTCTGATAATTATAAACTCGCTTGTGATAAAATGCTAATAAGTTACTACTAAAAAACGATTTTCGACAGAACAGAAGGAGAACAATACCGGTTTATACCCTTCAGAAAAGATAACACCAATTCTAAAAGGAAAACGGGGACCAGACTATTTTAAATCAAAGCCTCGGTTTGATTACATGCAGAGCGGGATCCAAATCCGTCCCTCACGTGAGTGACGGACATCAATGCATTAATTGCTTCGCCAAAGATTTCTTGAATAGTTATTGTGAGTAAAAACATGTAAATGTTTAGCCCTGACACCAGTGCAAGTTGGCCACATGCCATTTTCAATTTGTCTATTTTGTGTTTTTTGTAAAGATGATTTTAGGGCATGAGGGACGGACATCAATAAAAATGACTATCCTTCACCTGAGTCTACGGATTTTTTTTTTTCATTGAAACTTGGAAACATGTTCAACTTTGGTTATTTAAATAGTGTAAGAAATTTCTTTTATATTAAAAACAAATTATCATTTCTTAGGGAAAAGAAGTAATTTTTAAGGGTGTTGAATTAATTTTAATTTATGTTTTTGGATGTTTACGCTCTGCACTGCTTCGAATGCAGGATGGATGGACTGTGAATAAAGCCTACACCCCTTTACGTCATACACTGTATCCTCCCATGCATGCATACGCCACCTTATCATTAATGGTAGCCTGTATCAACTTTTCCTCTGGTAACTCTGTCTTGTTCTTGGCTGCGATGTTCTGTATGGTCGTGACTGCAGACTGGATGCTGCCTGTCAGGGCAAAGTATCTCGGGGACTCGGGGAAGAACTGGAAAAAATGAAATCAGATGTATAGTGTAAGCTCAAAGATAATTTGCTATGGGTGGATTTTTGCAAGAAAGCGAGAAAGTACAGCTAGCAGTACAGTGCAACAAACTTAAGCATTCACAGACTTACCTTCATTTCTTTCTTAAAGGAAGAGGTGAATGAAAACGGAAGAAGGGGGAGCAAGGAAGCAGACAATCACGCAAGCAGAGGAGCAAGAAAGACAGACTGCGAGGACAATTAAGAAAGCTAAGGGGAGGAAAACAGTGTATACATGCAAAATTAGAGAAAGTATAATTACGAGGGGAAAAAGCAAAAAGAAAAAGGAAGCAAAAAGGAAGAACCATGGGAAAAAGGAAGGAAGCACGCCCACGAAGGAAAGAGTGGAATCACAAATGAAAGAATACAGGGAAGGACTGAAGCACAAAGGAAGGAATGAAGAAAGCAAGGAAGCCCAAAGAACAGAATCAAGGAAGCACGAAGGAAAGAATCAAGGAAGCAAAGAAACACGAAGGGAAGAACCAAGGAAGCACTAAGGAAAGAATCGAGGAAGCGCAAAGGAAAGAAGCAAGAAAGCAAGGATGCACGAAGGAAAGAAGCAAGGAAGAAGCACAAATGAAAGAATCAAGGAAGCAAAGATACACGAAGGAAAGAACCAAGGAAGCACTAAGGAAAGAATCAAGTAAGCACTAAGGAAAGAATCAAGGAAGCAAGGAAACACAAAAGAAAGAATCAAGGAATTAAAGAAGACCAAAGGAAAGAATCAAGCCGAAGCAAGGAAGCACTAAGGAAAGAATCAAGGAAGCACTAAGGAAAGAATCAAGGAAGCACTAAGGAAAGAATCAAGGAAGCAAGGAAACACAAAAGAAAGAATCAAGGAATTAAAGAAGACCAAAGGAAAGAATCAAGCCGAAGCAAGGAAGCACGAAGGAAAGAATCAAGGAAGCAAGGAGGGGAGGAAGCACGAAGGAAAGAATCAAGGAAGTAAGAACCACAAATGAAAGAATCAAGGAAGCAAGGAAGCACAAAGGAAAGAATCAAGAAAGCAAAGAAGCACAAAGGAAAGAATCAAGTAATTAAAGAAGACCAAAGGAAAGAATCAAGCCGAAGCAAGGAAGCACGAAGGAAAGAATCAAGGAAGCAAGGAGGGGAGGAAGCACGAAGGAAAGAATCAAGGAAGTAAGGAAACCCAAAGGAAAGAATCAAGGAAGCAAGGAAGCACGAAGGAAAGAATCAAGGAAGCACGAAGGAAAGAAGCAATGAAGCAAGGATGCACGAAGGAAAGAATCAAGGAAGCAAGGATACACGAAGGAAAGAATCAAGGAAGCAAGGAAGCACGAAGGACAGAATCAAGGAAGCAAGGAAGCACGAAGGACAGAATCAAGGAAGCAAGGATACACGAAGGAAAGAATCAAGGAAGCAAGGAAGCACAAAGGAAAAAATCAAGGAAGCACGAAGGAAAGAATCAAGGAAGCAAGGACGCAAGGAAGCAAGGAAGCAAGGAAGCACGAAGGAAAGAAGCAAAAAGGTAAGTAAGTAAGTAAGGAAGAAAGAATCATTAAGCCAAGAGGAAGAAGAAAGACAGCGGGGAAGCAGGGAATTAAGGATAACGAAGGAAAGGAAACCATGCAGGAGGCAAACAACGCGGATGATCCAGAAGATGGGAAAGGGAGCAACGTGAATTGAGATGAAATGTATACGCACCCAGACAGCGATCATGACCGGTATGATGGGTATTGACGCCAGAAAACACTGAAACCTCCATCCAGAGACAGGTAGGATCGTGTATCCTAATGTGGCCACATACACGCTGCCAATCCCGAAGGAGAACTGTTAGGGGAGTAGATGAATGACTTCATTAACCAGGACCTACCGTAAATATAATCTACTGTCTTTGGCATTGTCTTTACTCACTCATGCGTGAAGTATATGTATCGTATGAATAGTACCAATGGAAAGCTAAGGAACTAAGCTTTTTAGATATGTGTCATTTATTATTTAAAAGTGAAATCAAGATAGGATTAATTTAAATATTAGCAAATCTCGGTTTCGTTGTTTTTTCTGGGACACCATAGCTTTATACATAATCTTTGGCATTCCAACGGGTACTTTGGTTCCACAATCCCTTAAATGTTTTCGTAAGTGTTACCTTATGGAGGAGTCCTTATATAAAGGATAACTAAAAACAAAGTTTAATAATAACTGTTTCTATTATACAAGTATATGTATCACTGGTGTCGATTTCTTTTCATTGGGGGGGGGGGGTGATTGGTTTTTTTGGTGTCCTATGCGAGGAAGCCGACCGAGCGGGGGGAGGCTGTGGGAGGCGGGACACCCCCTACCAAACCAGGGACTTTTTATTAAAAATAAACAGAGTCGAAAAGTTGCATTTTAGAGCATTTAAAAACGATATTCAGAAGAATTAGACATTATATGTGTAGTATAAATTCACTGCGAAGACACAAACAAAAACAAGGATCATGTAATATTTCTATACAATAAACTTGAGTGACATTCAACCTCGAAATATCGGGGTGGGGGGTGATAATACACGCCAACCCCCACCTCAAATATTGGGGGGATTCCCCCATCCGCCTCGGAATCGACACCCATGATGATTCCCTCAAACCAATCAAACTGAAATTCGGGCGATTACAAATAGCGGGCCTCTGTGAGTTTGCAACGCGTTGGGCAATCAGAATGTGCATTGGGTCGTCAACATTTATTTTTGTTTCCGTGTAGGATTCTGTTGGTTTTCACGTGCATTTCGCAGTTATAAATACATGCGTAATCGCACTATTCAGCCTTCTCGATACATTTTCCCATCAAATTGTATACAATAATGAAACTGAAGGCTATATATTGCGCATACCCAATGATGCACTTTGACATATGGCTATTCTCTTTGAAACAGCCTTTGTCTTCTGCATGTGGACCATATTGGAGATGATTGGCATATCCAAATGACCAGCAAGAAAAAGGAAAACCCACACACCTTTAACTACTCGTGATGATAAGTTAAAATCTATATATTAAGCTGAAAGATATAGAGCGATATATGAGAAAACTGCTGGTATACTCGACCCTAATCTAGATCATGCTTCATTGCCGTTGGACCATGCGTAAATGATGTATAGGCTATATTATGTATATAGGCCTTCTGCTTACTGGTTAAAAAAGGCGGTACTTATAATACTCAATGCTACCAGATAATGTTACCGTTGGTGAAAATAATGTCTGCGAAAAATATTATTACAGTTGTTCGTCGGTGGAAATTTGGTGGAGATTTCGAGCACTACATGCGCATATATAGACCTTTCTTTTGCAACGTCACTGCCCGAATTTTTGCCAACCAAGATGGCGGAAACTTTGGCGAGCCATCAAAGCCAGACATAAAAAAATAATTACAATTTAAACACAGCGTTTCATAAACATTGACAGATATTGCTGAATGTAATGGAAACAACACAAGCAATGATGGTATTAATTTGTACAGCTATGGAAAGTTTGCAAATTATGTTGAATTTGGTCACGCCGTCTGTCAAGAAGACGAATTGATTTGCAACATTACGGACGCACATGCAAAGTATTGCCAACGTATTGTAAGTATTGTAAACAAAAGAAAGGTCTATAATACTCAATGCTACCAGATAATGTTATTTTTAATAGTTGGTGAAAATGTCTGCAAAAAAGTATTACAGTTGTTCCTCGGTGGAAATTTGGTGGAGATTTCTAACACTTTTTGCGTATACTAAATACAAATTTTACTTACAACATAATCAAGTAGAACTATTAATTTAACGGTGTTTGGAGTGCTATGCCAGACAAAGGCACGTGACCTATAATGTGTACATACCAATGGGGTTCGGAAATACCATGTAGTATTCGTTTGTACTTTCGTACTTCTTATTTCGTTCGCACTTCTGGTTAGGCCTCAACGTTTCAACCAGCCTGCTCTAGTCATCATCAGGAGACTAGAGCAGGCTAAAACGTTTAGACCAATTATCAAAAGTGCGAGGCAATAAGAAGTGCGAAAGTACGAATGTATATTATTACATGGTGTTCCCGCAAACCGATCCACATACCAATTGTCACCATGCAAAGCCTCAAATCTTTCTCATGGCATTTAGGAAACTCGGAGGCTCAGGATCAGGCTCATGCTTCAGCTTTGACACCCGTTTGCTGAAAAAATAGGTTGTGGTTTTTCACAGAAGCTGAAACTCTGTTTTCCTTTTCAAACCAGAAAATCTACTTCAGAACCGCAGCCAAAAGCCTCCATTTTGATTCCGGTTATTTCAGAATGGATTCACGAAATGGAGCCCGAGACGGAGCCTGAGCCTCCGTTTCGTAAACACCCTTAATATCAATACGGGCAATAAGTGCGCCACCATGAGTTTGCAACGCGTTGACCAATCACAATGCGCGGAATTATTATTGTCGACAAACTGCGTAATGTGGAAAGATGCGCAGTTTGTCGACAAAATTAATTGGCCAACGCGTTGCAAACTCATGGTGGCGCACCAAGTTGTGAAACGCCCGTATTGATTGTCCAAGCAGAGACTTAAGTAAACCAAAGTCTCATAATTTAATTTGTTCTTCAAATTCGGTTTCTTACCACTTGGCCGAGCACAAACAGAGCCCTGAAGCTAGAGGGCGTTATCTCCCCTAGGTACAAGATGAAGGAAGACTGTACTCCCACCACACACACACCAGCAATCAGACGGAGTATTAACACCCAGGCATAGTTGGGTGCGAGTGCGAGGATTGCAGAGTAGAAGAACATTAAGGTGGTCATGAGGATCAAGGCCTGGTATGGGAAGACAAAGATAAAGGTATAATACATGATTGGTAAAGGTCACTGCAATCGCACTTTGTCTGATCAAACATGTTCATGAAATGATACACCTGTGAAAATTTGAGCTCAATCGGACATCTGAGTCCCGAGAAAATAGCGAAAATCCGACTCAATGTTTCTTATAAAACATACAAAATGGTTTTGATCTTACCCCGAGATCAAAAATGTTTTCAAGGGGTCTTTGTTTGACTAATTTCTGGATAAATACACCATTGGTAAATAACTTTTTTAAAGTGCAATAATGAAGAAGGTGGGCCTGAATAACGTATCCAGGGACGTGTAATGGCTAGTGTGAATTTCTGCACGGCCTCCAAATTCTTCGTTTACAAAACAGATTTTTGTTTGTCGAGATATAATTACAAATACTGTATTATGGAGACACGTTAGCGTCTGAAATTGAACAATTTGGAGACATCTTGTATTAGAGAGACATTTTGATGTCTCCCTAAGGTATCAGCTACCTTTTAAAGACATATTTTTGTTGTGCATATTCTAATAAAAGACAGAGAATGCTCTCAAAATGTACATATGTAAATTTCAAGTTCACTGGTTAGGAGGATGTTTAGAAATAAGTAGGTGAAGTTTGTGCACGACCCTATGGGAAAGTCTCCCTAAGGTCCCATCCTCGGTTATATGATATTTCTCAAATTATAGGGCAAAATGCAAATTAGGAATTTAATACAAACAATCCACAATTATTAGTCATGCACTTACCGGTCTGCGCCCAAAAGTATCCATTAATTTACTGATGGGATAAGTGCCAATAAGCTCTCCCACGAATAGCATCTATGGAATTAGAATGCAAAATTATTAGCTTGAATATTTTGGAGCCTATCTATGAATATTACTGGTTTAGGTAATCGACCAATGATTGACTCGATGCAACCCGGTGAACAGATCGCCAGAGGTCCACTGTTATGCAGCGGTGGAGTCATCATGACTCAAAATGTACACCCAAGGAGTCTTTCTCAAAGCTCGGCTCCGGCTCAGGCTACGGCTTCGTTTCTGTAATCCATATGCTGAAAATATAGGTTGTGGTTTTTCATTGAAGCTGAAGCTCTGTTTTCTTCTTCAAACCAGAGAATGTACCTCCGAACCTCAGCCAGAAGTCTATAGTTTGATACCCGTAATTTCAGAATGGATTTACGAAATGGAGCCGGAGCCGGAGCCGGAGCCGGAGCCGGAGCCGGAGCCGGAGCCGGAGCCGGAGCCGGACCGGAGCCCAGCTTTGAGAAAGGCTCCAAATCTCTCAACAACGGTAACCAGGGTGCCAAATCATAAATCTGTTTAAGCACCAAGATTTGCTTTAATAAGCACCCAAAACCCTATACTATCATTATGCCAGCCAAAACAATGGCCAAATACATGTACATTACAAGTCAAAAGCAGTAAACATCACATCAAATTCGGGTTGCTAATCCTTTTTGATTAAGGAAGAATTTTCGTGCTTAAGCAGATTTTGTGTTTAAGCAGCTTTATGAAATTGGCGCCTCATATTACGTCTTCCATTAAACGGTTCATTTAAATATTGATTTTGACGAAGTTAGGGCGGTTATTTAAGGTGTGGTACAGGATTTGCAAGGCCTCCAAAAAAATGCATTGAGTTTGAGACAGAAAATTGACTCAACAGTTCGTAAACAGTGCAGTTCGTAAACAGTGCAAATAGTCACCACGGGAAATCTTGGTTCATCAGATGCTAGTATTTTTTTCAAGGAAATCAAGATTTAGTGTCTTGATAAAAGAGCGTTGTTCGAACGATTTAGTAGCATTTCGAAAGCGTGGTATAACCGTGAAGGATTCGGAGGGGGGGGGGGGGGGAGATTATTCCGGCCGTATTTCTGCTACCCAGATGAACAAAGCGTAAAAAAGGTACATGAAATAACGTCTGTAAGGAAGTTTAAGACCTTCACTTCTGTTTAAGTACCAAATTCCGCCAAACGCACAAATCCATTATGCTCCCTTTACGGTGTTCACTGTTGAAAAAGTACAGCATTTTGATAAATCAAACCATAAAACATCAGTATATGGCAATGGTATCAGGAGTGGTTTTGTTGTTGTTGCTGGTACGATTATTCATTTTCAGATCCCTAGAAATAGCTCACCGTTGAAATGATAGCTACTTGGTCGTCACTGAGTTTGAGAGTACACCTCAGAATTTCATTAATCGTTGTGGAGAGGAGGATTTGTGCGAAAACGGCGACCTGTTATACCAAAACAGAGGTTGAAGAAACTGATAATTATGCACATAATTATACAAATACAAGTTTTCGAATGCAAAAAACCGTGTAAAGTGCAAAACCAGTTAAACAAGGTTAACAACCAAATTTCCATGTATATCGCTTTTGATAGTTCTTTGGCTGTTGTTCACTGACTAGTATGAACACCAAATGAAATTTTTAACGGTGGTTTGTTTTATTGGGAAAGACATGTTTGTGCTAAGCGAATTCGTTTGTGCTTAGCAGCGCCATGAAATTGGCCCCAGAAAGCCACTTAACCACATCGTCAAGGATGCCTGTATATTTTCGATCATGTTAAATCAAAGCGAGTCCCTGGGAGCATATGCAGTGATGCAGAGATAGTTCACTATACTTAAAATTATGCACATAATGATACAAATAAAAGTTTTCGAATGCAAAAAAACGTGTAAAGTGCAAAACCAGTCCCAACAATTACGGTTTGTTTGATTTTAAAAGTTTCATGACCATTTTGAATTATTAAAGGTAATATCATACTTTGGTTTTTTTGTCAACGAAATACAGAATCATGGGCAAAAATATCATATATACAGTAACAGTCATCTGTGAAAATGTCAATCCCATACGATGCCCACTTTTTGAGAAAACAGTGGAAAAACTGCCACAGTTTTTCATAAGTCTTTTCTCTTTTATTTTTGATCTTTGAAAGATCAAAAATAATTTTGGTCACTAGTTTTACTCTTTTCTGGATAAAAACAGCATTTCATGCAGAAATATTTAACAGTATGTTTCTACTATCACCATCTTTATACTCTGTAAGTTACAGATAATTCTGTGAAGATGTCTGTATAGGTATGCTACCAAAGTATGATAGTACCTTTAAAGCAAAATACAAAATTAAATTTTATGGTGGAAGCTTTACAGGAGCCAGCCAGAACAATTTCAAACCTTTTGATCAAACTCCTTCTTGATGATATTATTTTCAGGCGAAATATACAAGTTTCAGTTTGGAACTTTATCCCATTTCCTGGACAATATTTGGGTGCACTTACCATTGCGAGGAAAGATATAACAAGGATGAAAATCTGAAGACAGCCAACGCCAATCGCGTCAATGGCATCGTTTACCGAGTAATCACCGGGCTCGCCTGCCGTGTCCATCGCCGTTTGCCCCGGCGAGGCTGAGCCGTATTCTAGCTGAGTCAGTGCCGCTTCGGCTTCATCTAGCGGCCCGGTCGTAGCTGTCCTTAAATCTGCAATTTAATGGCAGATGCTGATAATGCAATTAAATGACATGGAATTGAAGAAGCTGCTACAGCAATATTAAATAATAAGTTAAAAATTAGACTTTGCTAAGCACTTAAAGGTAGTATCATACTTTGGTAAGAAACCATAACAGAAATGTTCACATATTTACTTATAACTTTCAGGGTATGAAGATGATGCTGGTAGACACCTACCGTTAAAATGTTTCCGCCTGAAATGGTGTATTTATCCAGAAATTAATAAAACAACGACCGAAAATCTTGTTGGTCTTTTAAAAGATCAAAAATAACAGAGAACAAACTTAAGACAATACCGTGGCCGTTTTTCACTGTTTTCTCAAAAAGTGAGCAACGTAAGGGACTGAAATGTTCACAGATGACTGTTACTGAATCTTTCTTGATATTTTTGCCCACTAATCTGTATTTCTTTGACAAAAGCCAAAGTGTGATATTACCTTTAACAGTTTTAGCATAACAGGAATATCACAGGCTTATCGACACATAAACAAATCACACCAGACGATACAACATACAATGAATACAAAAAAAAACAAGCACAAGTACAAAAACAAAGATCTGTAATATCTTTTGTAACAAAATATCATTATTTTGTTTGTTTACCTTTGAGTGGAATCTTTTCATCGTTCTTCCCTCTTAGTCTTATGGCGTCGGTGGCCATTTTATCAGTGAGCCAGCTGCCTTTCCCATAGAATAATACCAGCTTGTGTTAAAACCGTCCAGGGTATGGTTTTATTCAGACTTCTGCTGTTTTAACGACTGTTATCAACGACCAACTGCTGTGCTGCTGTACCAACGACTGTCAGACTGGTAGCAGAGGCTAGTTACACGCATAATCACCTATATGAAGAAAGGCGGATAAAAAAATGTCAGTGATGGTTTCAGAAACTTGATCTCTGACGTGTACAAAGGAAAGAATAGAAATCGAGATGTAACCATTGAATTAACTGCGTTTAACTGCGTTCTTATTTCAGAAATAAGTAAAACAAAAAATTAATACCCGAAACCAGTTTTCATTTCCGAGATCAAAACCTGAGAGTTTCAATTACCTCGCGTAACAATTACAATAGTTGACACTGTTTCCAATTATCAAAGATCCACAAGTTTGTGTTTATATTCCATGGCAAATCAAATTATGAACTAACCGCAGCGGTTCTATCAACTTTAGGCCTTCAGTATAATGCATGTACTACCATAAAGCGCCTAATGTAAAGCATTATTATCATTCATTCGTTTGTTCTTGTTTCTCTCTTGGTGTCAAAGATGTCTGTTCCTCCGGGGTTTTGTCCTCCCCTGGCAAATGTTGCAGACAGCAGGGGCCAATTTCACGACTCTGCTTATCACGAACATTTGCTAAGCACGACATGTCTGTCTTAATAAAAACAGGGTGAACAACCAAATTTCCATGTATATCGCTTTTGATAGTTCTTTGGCTGTTGTTCACTGACTAGTATGAACACCAAATGAATTTTTTAACGGTGGTTTGTTTTATTGGGAAAGACATGTTTGTGCTAAGCGAATTTTTGTGCTTAGCAGCGCCATGAAATTGGCCCTAGAAAGCCACTTAACCACATCGTCAAGGATGCCCGTATATTTTCGATCATGTTAAATCGACATGTTCCTGGGAGCATATGTAGTGATGCAAAAAAAGTTAATACAGAGGTCACGCCAGAGTCCTTCATCAGCATGACAACTTTCAAGCTGTTTTGTTGTTGTCGAAGAGCCTCTTTCTTCATTGACGAGTTTGATTCGCTGGAGAAAAAAGGAACGCGGTTGGTCGTTGTTTGCAAAGGCAAGGCGAGGTTTCGATGGGTTTAAGTCACAGAGCTATATTAAAAATTACTAGAGCGCTAACTCAACGTTCTCTGCGCGTAGACGATTTGAAGCAGTCCTGGGTGCAGTCATTTTGAATTTGAGTGCGTGAACTTCGTCCTGTTTTAGTCTTTGAATCATAATTTCACATTTCATTACTTAACTCAAGGAAATCTTTATGCGATTTACACTATGGTCGATTTCACGAAGCCCTACGATCGATCGTAACTCGACTCAAGAAGGATAACCTATCGTATCCTACGTAGGGCTGTATAAGGCATCATAGGTCCTACGAATAATAGTACGAGGTTACGTAGTACCACTTACTGGGCCGCTAGAGCGCATTTTTGAAACGATTTTTGACTTCATCCTCCGCACTAACGTCTCACGCTAAGCAATGCAAAATCATAAATAGATCACCTCAAAAATGCCTGAAATCAAGTCAAAACATTCTACAAAAACACATGGCGGCTTCTACACAGTCATGTCAAAGATGAACAAGTGGTACTTCAGTGCTACCTACAATTATTTTTGGGGGTTGCAATTTCGAAAAATTAAAAAACAAATTCTCAAGCGCTTTAGCATTGAGCCCGTGTACAAACCATGTTACGAAGTCAAGGAACTTGACCGCATGTCACTGACTATATGGCAATAATATTTAAGACTGTTTCATGCCACGCTTATAGGAAAGCCCGTAGAGATTGCGTGGACCAACATGAGTTGTGACATGAAACGGTCATTGATTATGTTTGGCATAGTCAGTAACATTCGGTAAAGTTCCCTGACTTCGTGAATAGGTTTGTGCATGGGAGCATTTCTAAAGCGCGTAAAGATTTCTTTCAGTGTACAAGGGTGCAGACCACTAAATAATTTCCCATAGGCTCCCACGCAAAATGGCCATTTAACAAAATAAAATAAAACATATTCCCAAGTTTCTGAGGCAATCGACCAATACGGCAAAGTACATTCAAAGCAAACATTACCTTAAACGGCCGAATTGACAGGTGCCTGACTTAAAAAGTACCCCTCTACTACGGGACAAAATAGAGCGAATTTAGGGTCTTATTTTATCCAAACGGCTCAAAGGTGAAAATCCAAACTCTGGTGATCGGGTTCCATCGGGTTCCCACATAGGGCTCATACACAAAATTCATGAGGTCTGCGGACCGATTTGGGCCTATGATTTATAGTGGTCTGCACCCACAAAAAAAAGAGTCTTCAACAAATTAATTATCTGCATGTTATCTGCGACACCGTTCTATGTGTATTTCAATATAGCAACGCGCAGTGACAATGCTACATTTTGAGCACGATCTTTTCAATATGCATGCACAAATATTTCTATAGGTATCACGCAATACCGTTCTATGTGCATTTCAATATGGCAGCGCGCAGTGACAATGGTACATTCTACACACGATTTTGTCCATCTGCCCGCACATTTCTATGGCAAACTGGGAAAAATTCTAGTTACACGAGTCTTTTCCTTTCCAGTTCAATATGGCAGCGCGCGGTGACAATCGTATATACGTTTCATTAAAACGAGTGTCGGTTCTTCGTGAATTCACAGAACAGATGGTCGCGAATTGCAGCTGCTGAAGCGAAACTGACAGTGAATATTTCTATGTGAAACATCAAACATACACCATGTAGGCATTAGTGTCTATTTATTTAGGTAATAAACTGTTTTGTTTTCACTGAAATATTGCCGAAATATGTTAATTTCAGGGTTTACATGCATGACCAATTGAATAAATTCACTTTAAGTAACAAATCTCTTTTTGGAACAGAAGCAGCTAGATAAATACTGAAAATAATATGGGTGGCGTAAAAGACACTAACCCCACTATGGCATACATCAGGCTCCTCAGTTTAATATGAATTGTCTACACAGATTATAAAGATCTTAGAAATGATTCGCTTTTCTGACAGATAAAAAACCTACATCTCTACAAGAAGGAACACATCGCAAAACGGAGGCCTTATTTTTGGCACTGATCACCACGCACGAGTGTGCACAATAATATACACTGAAGCTATATCAACTGCATAGCCAATATTACTTTACTTTAAATTCATACTTAAATAAAAAGGGATAGTGCCTTACCTTGCTGCATTGTAATGTGTACGACGTTTGCTACAAACTCCACCTTCGGCATATGCAAAACCAAATCAGTTTATCTGATCACGATACCAGAATTCTCTTGTATAACTGTGCACCGTGATTGTTCACAAGTGTGAAAAAAAGACTCGCTGGAATAGGCAGCAAGTCACGCAGTCTATTTATGGAAACTTGCCACGCATCATCAGCTATGTAATGTTAACGCCATTCCTGTCTGCACAAAGACTGAACAGTTTCAATGTTTAACCCAACATTTCATGTAAACGTCAGCATATAATTATAATAAACCATTATGCTGCACACTGTTGCGCTGTTGACTTGGAGTGTATGCAAACCACTACAATTACACGTACTAACTGTAGAGCTACCAGTCTAGTACCATTATGCATGTGTTTTAAGTGTGGAGGATTACTCAAATTCGTCTATAATGGCCGTCAAGGCAGACTGCAAAAAAAACAGTACCAGCAACTTCAACAAGGTTGTGATAATTATATGGACGTGCGATGGGTCACACCGGTGGCTATCTCTCCACGTTTCTCCATTCAACCTCCTGAAAAAATATAACTGTACTATTTTAATTGTGCTTGGAAGGCCTGACGTTTCGATCGTAGCAGGTTCTTTCTCAGAGCCCCTGAGAAAGACCCTGCTATGGGGTCGAAACGTCAGGTCCTCCTAACTCCTAGTATTTGTGTATATTTCAGGTCAATATTTTTTGTTGATGAGCAATTTGCAGCATTTGTTTTACTTGAATTGAATTCTTATTTTATCTGCTGCAGAATTGTGACTTATTAGTGGAAACATTGGTTAACGGACGATGACCACATAATAATATTTATTTTTTTAGGATTCGAAGATGAGATGACAGAAAAAATACGGGAGCCTTTTCCTGATGTAGGACAATTAGGCCTAGGACAAGGCTTGGAAGTTCTGTCACGCAACTCTGGAGCTTGAAAAGACAAATGTTTGCATTCCATTCTACCTACATTGTGTATACTTCTAATCATTATACCCTGAAATGACAGCGTGCATCCCCGAATGTTCTTAAACCCTAAAGCATAGTGTATATTGTCATCATTTTCGGCAACAATCTCGGTAACATAATGCCCAGGTAGGTTATTGCTGAAAATGTTGTCTGTGTACACAGAGCGAAACGAGTTGGGTAACATGTAGCAGCAACATATCGGTAACATGTTGGCCAAATGTTGGTAGTGTACACAGGGCCTAAAGCCGTGTTGCCCGGGTGTGGTGCCCTAATTGGGCAACATGTTACCGAAAAATAATGTTACCGAAAATGTTGACAGTGTACACTGCTTTACGGGAAGGCGTACGTCATTTTGTCATCGTGTGTTAATGCATTTGCAACTTATAACATACCCAGCTCGAAATAATCAAACTTGTTTGGGGTGCATCCTATAATATTAATTATTAATTAATAATATTAATATTAATTTCGAAATCGAGTCTGGATTGGCAAATATTCACGCATGCGTCTTTGAAGTCGGTCATGGATAATGCATACATTTTCTCTGAGTAGCAATGCATTATGCATTGACGTTTACGAAACGGAGGCTCAGGCTCCGTCTCAGGCTCCGGCTCCATTTCGTGAATCCATTATGAAATAACTGATATCAAAATAGAGTCTTTTGCTGCGGGTCTGAAGTAGATTCTATGGTTTGAAAAGGAAAACAGAGTTTCAGCTTCAGTGAAAAACCACAACCTATATATTTTCAGCACATGGATGTCAGAGCTGGAGCCCGAGCCTAAGCCTCTTTTTCGTAAACGCCCCTAGAAAGGTTAAAGAGACATAATTTCACGTCACATAGCAGAGGTTGCAGCAACCACAAATTAATGCATTTATTACACACAACAGTTTATTCTATTTATAGTAAAGGTTTACAAGATGACAAAGGAAATCTTAAAAAGAAATAATAATAATAATATTTTCTCTCGTATTGGTGACGCCACCAAGAGTTTGCAAACGCGTTGACCAATCACTATTCACGGAATTTGTGGGCAAGAAAGAGTCGCATTGTGATTGGCCCACGGCGTTTCAAACTCTGGGTCTCCTGATGAGGACTAGAGCAGACTAGTCGAAACGTTGAGACCCAATTGCGAGAAGTGCGAACGATATAGAAGTGCGAAAGTACGAACGATTATTACATGGTGTTTCCGCAAACCGATCCACATAAACTCTAGGTGGCGCACTATTTTGCAAACGGCCAAATTAGCCGTTTGGGTTTTAACGGTCGATTTATTACTGGTTTTGTTTTTCTTCTTGTCCGAAATTTGTCCGCGGTATACTTCATGTATAGTTAAACCATGTAGCCTATTTGTCAGGAAACTTGTTAGGAACTTAGGTTCTACTAATTAATTACGTCATGAAGACATCATTAAGTATCTAATAAAAACTGTTTTTAGGTCAAATTATTACATAAATTTTGACAATTTTGAGTGATAACTGAGATGTAAGATTATACATTTCATAAGGCCACTGCATTGAGTGTTTGCTGTTTTTGAAAGAGCAATTTTGAAGTCACGAAATTCTGGGCATAGGGTATACTGTGATAGGCCCCTTGCATGCCTTATTCCATAGCCTTTGCCGATGGTACACAATTCTTTTCAATGCAATGTAATTGTAATTCAATGCTAACTATTATCAATTCCAGCTCACAGACGACGCCTCAATTTAATTGCAATATTGATATTGCCCGGGAGTCAAAATCAAGCCTTGTTTTCACTTCAGAAAGTCATTATGGAACAGGGAGCATATGGTATGTTTATATTTCATTTTTGAACGGAGGTTGATGTTTTTTTAGGATGGGAATGATTTGATTCGGGTTAGTGACGAGTTGGAACAAAAATCTTCGCAGATGTACCTATAACTTACAGTGTATAAAGATGGTGATGGTAGGTCCTACCGTTACATTTGTTCAGCATGAAATGCTGTATTTTAACCAGAAAAGAGTAAAACCTGTGACCACAATTATTTTTGATCTTTTAAAGATAAAAAAAATAAAAGAGAAAAGACTTAAGAGATATATTGCCGCTTTTCACTGTTTTCTTAAAAAGTGGGCACCGTATGGGACTGACAGTTTTACAGATGACTGTTACTGTATCTGTCTTGATATTTCTGCCCGTAAATCTGCATTTCTTTGACAAAAACCAAAGTATGATATTTCTTTTCAGCAATAAAACACAGACCTGATACACGGCCAGCGGTACAAATCATCTCGTATTAATAATGGTCTCAATCAACAAGGCGACTAAATGAATAATTTATCAATGATTTAAGAATTTATCTGACCAAATCAACATAATTATAGTAAATCTAACATGTGCTCTTATCTTAAGTATCATTATGCTGAACATTTATTTTTATAAGTAAATTCAACTCAGTATACAGGGTGTCCCAAAAAAAAAATAAACCGAGATTTGTCAGTGTTTAATCCTATTTTAATTTCACTTTTGAATAATAAATGACACATATCTGGAAAGCTTATTTCCTCAGCTTTCATTTGATACCATTCACATGATCCATACTTCACGCATGAGTGAGTAAAGACAATATTAAGCAAGACTATCAAAAAGTAATTTGCACAACGATATTTTTATTTTAAAGAATCAATCACATTTCTAGAAACTACATTTCCTGGCCTTTGAAATGATGCCTCGGTCAAGAAAAATGAGCAAGGGATGACAGAGATATCTGCCTTTAAAATGGATTGAAAATTTTTGTTTTTCAAATCCTTCGTTTATACCTGACCGATTTTTTTGCATGAATGGATGTGGATCGATTATGTCCATTAAGAACGTGCGTGTTAAAATCCCTGCCATCCTCCCATTCCTTCTTTCTAGCCCGGATTTATTCACTAAGTCTTTCTTTCTATTCTTTTTATTCACACATGCGTGAAGTATGAATCTCATGAGAGGTATGTAATTGAAGAGGGGGAACTAAGATTTCTAGATGTATCATTTATTAATCAAGATTGTGTGATTAATCATAACAAGTTTATTTCATCTCCGCATCCTTTCATGGGAAAAATCGGTCAGGTGTGAAAAAGGATTAAAAAAACAAAAAACAACAATGAAAATTCAATCCATATTTAAAGGCAGATATCTCTGTCATCCATTGAAAGGCCAGGAAATGTAGTTTCTAGAAATGTGATTGATTCTTTAAAATAAAAATATCGTTGTGCAAATTACTTTTTGATAGCCTTGCTTCATATTGTCTTTACTCACTCATGCGTGAAATATGGATCATGTTAATGGTATCAAATGAAAGCTGAGGAAATAAGCTTTCCAGATATGTGTCATTTATTATTCAAAAGTGAAATTAAAATAGGATTAAACACTGACAAATTGAAATTGAAATTGAAATTGAAATTAAAATTGAAATTGAAATTGAAATTGAAATTGAAAATGAAATTGAAATTGAAATTGAAATTGAAACTGAAATTGAAATTGAAACTGAAATTGAAATTGAAGCTGAAGCTGAAACTGAAATTGAAATTGAAATTGAAATTGAAACTGAAACTGAAACTGAAATTGAAATTGAAACTGAAACTGAAATTGAAATAGAAATAGAAATAGAAATAGAAATAGAAATAGAAATAGAAATAGAAATAGAAATAGAAATAGAAATAGAAATAGAAATAGAAATTGAAATTGAAATTGAAATTGAAATTGAAATTGAAATAGAAATAGAAATTGAAATTGAAATTGAAATTGAAAATGAACTTGAAATTGAAATTGAAATTGAAACTGAAACTGGAACTGAAATTGAAACTGAAATTGAAATTGAAGCTGAAACTGAAACTGAAATTGAAATTGAAATTGAAATTGAAATTGAAACTGAAACTGAAATTGAAATTGAAACTGAAACTGAAATATAAATATAAATTGAAATTGAAATTGAAATAGAAATAGAAATAGAAATAGAAATAGAAATAGAAATAGAAATAAAAATAAAAATAAAAATTGAAATAGAAATGGAAATGGAAATGGAAATGGAAATGGAAATAGAAATAGAAATAGAAATTGAAATTGAAATTGAAATTGAAAATGAAATTGAAATTGAAATTGAAATTGAAATTGAAATTGAAATTGAAATTGAAATAAAAAAATAGAAATAGAAATAGAAATAGAAATTGAAATTGAAATTGAAATTGAAAATGAAAATGAAATTGTAATTGAAATTGAAATTGAAATTGAAACTGAAATTGAAATTGAAACTGAAATTGAAATTGAAGCTGAAACTGAAACTGAAATTGAAATTGAAATTAAAATTGAAACTGAAACTGAAATTGAAATTGAAACTGAAACTGAAATATAAATTGAAATTGAAATTGGAATTGAAATTGAAATTGAAATAGAAATAGAAATAGAAATAGAAATAGAAATAGAAATAGAAATTGAAATAGAAATAGAAATAGAAATTGAAATTGAAATAGAAATTGAAATGGAAATGGAAATGGAAATGGAAATGGAAATGGAAATGGAAATGGAAATGGAAATGGAAATGGAAATAGAAATGGAAATGGAAATGGAAATGGAAATAGAAATTGAAATTGAAATAGAAATAGAAATAGAAATTATAGAAATGGAAATAGAAATAGACATTGAAATAGAAATAGAAATAGACATTGAAATAGAAATTGAAATAGAAATAGAAATTGAAATAGAAATTGAAATAGAAATAGAAATTGAAATTGAAATTGAAATTGAAATTTAAAACAGTTTTGATCTCGGGGTATGATCAAAACCATTCTGTTTTATAACACAAATTCAGTTGGGTTTTGCTATTTTCTCGTGACTCAGATGTCTGATTCCGCTCCAGGTTTCACATGTTTATCATTTTATGTACATGTTGGATAAGACAAAGTGTGAGAGCTGATCTGTGATCTTTACCAATCATGTATGATACCTTTAATAAGCACTCGTGCTTCTCCCTGCATTAATTTATTAATATATTGTGCCAGCAGTTTTGTTCTTATGTGCGTGACTGGAATTTAACACTGAGCATTAAACATTATCGACAAGTGGAAAGAAATAACAAGCTATTCAATGTATCCTCGTAAAATGGCGCACTCCGTGAAATACAGAAATATGAATCATTCAATTTTATAAATCTAAACTAAAGTGTGGCTCTTTTGCTTACGTGAAACGATCTCATTTGACCACAATTGATTATGGATAAATATCGATAAATTAAACAACTAGGAAATCAATATGTAATGAGCGATAAGCCTATGATAACACATAGGGATCGATACATTAGTCGAAACATCTTCATCAAGTTAATTTCTGGATCAACAGATCAATTAGTGGAACACACACAAACTCCAACAAACCTGCGTTTGAAAGTGTAATTCCGTCAATTTGAACCAGCAGAATTATCAATGTCGTTGTTTGTCTGCCTTTTGATATGTTGTTGTTTCCATCAACAATATTGCTCTTTGATTCATCAGGACAAATCTGAGAAGAAAGATGGGCAGACCATGTCTGTTTCTGTCGCCTCCTTCGCTGGAATGCTTGACAAAATGCAGCTCGGTATTGTGAACTCATTGCATTGTATATCAATGGATTCGCCATCACGTTTACATACACGGGAATGAGAACAGTCCACGCTGTTGATCCAATACGTACGGCGTGAAACAGACAGCGGATTAGGTGTCTGAGCTAAGAGAGAGATCCAGCCAGCGAGATAGATGACTCGATATGGGGTCTGACATAGGAAGAATACAATCCCATTAACCATCAGCATTTTCACGACTTGGTTTGACTGTCGTCTCGCGTGTTCCTGTCCGCCGTGGGGCGTTCCCCTTCTATTCGTTTGAACAGTACTTGTACGATTCGGACATACATGTGAATGTTAGAAACCACTGCTGTCAGCCAGATCAAGAAATCAAGTGGTACATCGTAATACACAACCCATGACCGTACGGATCCACAGTCTGCATCGGATGACGGTAATGCTGAGTAGCTGTCATTTTCAGGCCATTTCAAACACGACCATGTGAGGTTGACCCACGCAGGAACTCGTATTCCACCAATTACGAACCCCGCCAGCCAGCAGATTGCAACCATTTTACAGGTTCGTTGTCGTCCGCGGATTTGAAAATGTTTAATGGGATAACACAATGCAAGATACCTCTCATATGTGACCATGGTTACCAATGCAATGCCAACGTAGTACAGGATGTAAATAGCAGAAAAATAAGTCAGACACACTGTCGAATTCACAAATGGATAGTGGAACGCCACTGGCGACATAGCATATCTCCAAATATGTCTCATGGCGGATAAACTTGGATACAGTATATCAGCGACTGCCAAGTTTGCTAAGTAAATGTAAGTCTCTGATCTCATCGCAGCTACACGAAACACGACAAAGAGAAACGTTAAGTTCATGAGGATACCAAGACAGCAAATGATCGGTATGACGATGGTTATGATCGTGACATCAGTTGAATTATACAGCCACTCAGAAACTGTCTCCTCGGTGATGTTTATAGTGTTTTCTTCACTGCACTCACCTGATGTCATGCCTGATCCCATAATGGATTGGAGAATTGAAAGGAATACACAATTCTGATTGACAGTGTTAACGAACTGCTGGATGGGTAGTTTTTCTCAGTCCTCCAGTTTGCAGATAGCACACAGAATGGTACATGGACAGTTTTGGAGCTTACACATCCAATACTAATGGGAAAATGCTGAGTCAGTAATAAGGTCTTCAAAAAAAAAGAAAAATCTTTTCTCTTTCTGTGGGAGATGAAGTTCTGTTTTCACTGTAAATATAATCAAGAAGAGTCAGTGGGATGTTTATATAATTTTATAAGGATGGAAAAAGCGAGGTTTTGGGGCTGGAAATGATGACTTGATTCACATTGTCAGTTTCTGTTCTTTAATCAAAAGGAGCTTCCAATCTGTATTATTTTAACAAATTATTCATTGTCTACTGTCTCGTGAAAGGCCGCAATTCTAGAGGCCACCGCACACGAGAGTTATCTGCTGAGCAAAATATTAACGTCCTCAACTTCAATTACGGTTTCCATGGCTAAGTTGTGGTTCCTCGTTTGACTGATGGATGAAGGAGGACGATGAGTGGAACCTGGCTGTTTCTGTCGCCTCCTTCGCTGGAATGCTTGACGAAACGCAGCTCGGTATTGTGAACTCATTGCATTGTATATCAAGGGATTCACCATCGAATTCAAATACAGTGGGGCTAGGCCAATCAAAGAAGCTGTAGACCAATTTCCAAGCGCAATAGTGATTGGATTAGGTATCTGGACTACGTCACAGATCCAAGCAGTAAGAGATATGACGTAATATGGGGCCTGACATAGGAAGAATACAATACCATTGACTACCAACATCTTGGCAACTTGGCTTGATTGCTTCTTTTCTTTTCTTTAATTCAATTTCTTTCGCTTGCGTAATGTGTTTATTATTTGGATGTACATATATACGTTATATACCATTGCAATCGGCCAGAAAATACTTTCCAGTGGCATACCGTAATGAACAACCCACGGCTGAACGAAATCACAGTATGCATAAGATGACGGTAATCCTGAATCTTTGTCTTTAGGCCATCGCAGACACGTCAAGTTTAGTTTACCAAAAACAGGAATTAGTGATCCTCCACATACGAACCCCGCCAGCCAGCAGATGGCAACCATTTTACAGGTTCGTTGTCGTCCGCGGATTTGAAGATGTTTAATGGGGTAACACAATGCAAGATACCTCTCATATGTGACCATGGTTACCAATGCAATACCAACATAGTATGAGACATAAATAGAAAGCCAGTAACTGACACATTCTGCCGAATTCACAAATGGATAGTGGGACACCACTGGCGATACTTTATCTCTCCAGATATGTCTCATAGCGGATAAACTCGGATAGAGTATATCAGCGACTGCCAAGTTTGTCAAGTATATACCAGTCTCTGTCCGTACTATGGGCACACGGCACACGACAAAGAGAAAACACGAGTTAGTGAGGATACCAAGACAGCAAATAATCGGCATGACGATGGTTACGATCGCGACATCAGTTGAAGAATACAGCCACTCAGAAACTGTCTCCTCGGTGATGTTAATAGTGTTTTCTTCACTGCACTCACCTGATGTTATGCCTGATCCCATGATGGATTAGCGTCTTGAAAATGCACACAATTACAGTACCAAGTCTTCACGTTATTCCTTCTTATTGGTATGAACGTTTGTTTCCTCTCAATCAGCAAAAATAAAGCTTTCATAAGACCAAGCTCCGCGTGTGTCTTTCTTAGAAATACGGTTCAAATGCCGAATTGCGTTACTGCATCTTAACATTTTTGGAACTGCTTGAACTACTGATCGGCAAACGTTATTTCCAGTATTCGTCAAATCAAAATATAAAACCACACAGTTTGTTTACACAGTCTTCCCTGCAACTATGACGATTTGGAAAACATACCTCTATGGAAGCCGACGCTATCAAAACGCGAATCAAGCTTCAATTCACTCTGAACTGCACGGAGAATCATTATTCCTTCGCAGTTCTGAAGGCCGATGCTGTGTTGAACGATCTTCAAATCCCGAAACACTATATTGCAGGCCTACACTGTCCAGTCTGCACGATATCAATGTTTGTGCATAATTTATGGAAATTTGCCCTGAATAAGGCAGAAATTAGCCACTCAAGGTGAAGAGTTTCTATCTTGGGGTAAAATGGGTCACTTCCACCTGATAACAACACTCCAAAGCTTGAAAGAGAATAATGGAGAAAGTCTATCGTATTGTGTATTTTTGCTCCATATATTACTAGAGCCTCTTGATGACGCTGCAAGGGCGGTGTGGAACCAGGTCAAGGAAGAACCAAGCTATAGACCCACACCAGTAGAACCTCAACCATCACATGAACATGATTATGAATTAGGTAACAACAACCTGCGGTGAATGTGTGAATGGCAGTACGTAATATTGATCCCAAATCCTCACCACGTGGCCAAATTATAAAAGTGAAGGATATGTAAAACCTACAAAAGCTGATGTGGCAGGGGTATATCATCAACATGTGGACAATTAGTTGCCTCTCGTAATTCTCACTTCTCACTAATCATTTTCTCGGTTTTGAAGATTAAAAAAAAAATCAGAAAGCATCAACGTACTGTGAGTGGACGAAGACACAAATATACTGCACAATAAACCTGACTTGCTGCATCCAGTAGTGTAGACACGTCCTCAGACCTGGGGGTTCATCGTGTGGCTGGGTCGTACTTCCATATACGTTTGTGCAAAAAATATTTTTTTATATATATAAAAAGTGAAAACCTGGGGGGGGGGGGTTGTAACCCCCTAGCAACCCCCCCCCCCCGGATCTACGCCCATGGCTGCATCCAATACTAATGGGGAATTGCTGAGTCAGTAATGACAATCTTTAAAAACAAAAGATCTTTTCTCTTTCTATGAAGTTCTGTTTCCACTGTAAATATAATCAAGAAGAGTCAGTGGGATGTTTATATAATTATATTAAGGTCGGAAATTGCGAGGTTTTTTGAGCTGGAAATGATGACTTGATTCACATTCTTAGTTTCTGTCCTTTAATCAAAAGGAGCTTCCAAGCTGTATTATTATACGAAATCATTGTCTACTGTCTCATGAAATCGCAATCAGAACTCCATTGCATTATAATCGTGAATGAAGCTTCTCTCCACATTCATGCTAAAGCGCCATTGAATGCATGATAATAATCGTGTAGAAAACGACTCTCCACTATAATGCTACACTGTCAACGTTCACAGTATCTAAGAAGAGGAGAACTTATCTGAGATAATTTGACCAACATCAACCGACAGAATAATGAGAAACCCTAATAATTCTATTTCAATCGTATTCAACATAAAATAGATGTTCCACGATATCAATCACAAGGGAAACCAACCAGATTCTGAATGTAGTCATTAAAAGGGTGCCCAATGAAAGCTTACAGTAGCGGGAGTCGAACATACGACCGCCGGAATGCATTCTGGGGATGAGTTGAAATTAAGTGAGGCCTTGTGCATGGCCAAGTATACATGAAGAAAACTCAATGTATCTTGTCCAAAATGCCTTAGAAAGGATGAAGGCGCGGGCCCTTGATTCTACTTTTAAACATTTAAGTATTTTCAGGAAATTCACGTTCTGACTAGTGGTCAGATGTGGCAAGGGTATGTCATCCAAGAGGACACATAACTTTTATGGATACAGGATAGTCCCTGAAGCTGTATATCTGAACTTGATCAATACGCCCAACAAACATGGTGAGAAGATTCGTACTGACCGAAATAATACTTCTCCTAAAAGAACGAGAGATGCCCGACCAAGACGACAAAGATCATGCACCAGGGTCAGGTCATGGATCATGCGCACCAGGGTCAGGTCATGGATCATGCGCACCATGGTCAGGTCATGGAATCAGAATTTAGGCAGGAGGAAATGTATCTTATTATAAAGACGTATTGATATAATGGACAACACAGCAGTACATTCCTTTGCAGTTTGTTCTTTGTCTATATAGTGCATAAAGTAGAAAAGTTCAAACACAATAAACACTTTCAATTTGGCTACGGAGGTAGGCCTACACGTGTATCTCAATTTCTCAAATATTAAGAGTATGATTATTTTAATACCTGTGATAATCATTCTATCAATTTCATAAACAAGAATCCAAGCAACTTTACCGATAGATATACCTCTGATCGGTGTATGACTGTGCAGTCTTACGGTCAATAATTAATGAACAGTTGATGTTCTCAAATGTCTTCAGTCGATCTTCGTGCAGTTTCCATGGTAACACTTTGGTTCCTTGCTTGATTGATGGATGAAGGCGGAAGATGAGTGGAACTTGGCTGTTTCTGTCGCCTCCTTCGCTGGAATGCTTGACGAAACGCAGCTCGACATTGTGAACTCATTGCATTGTATATCAATGGATTCACCATCGAATTCAAATACATTGGTGCTAGGCCAATCAAATTAGCTGTAGACCAATTTCCCAGCGCAGCAGAGATTGGATTATGTATTTGGGCTACGTCACAGATCCAGGCAGTAAGAGCTATGACGTAATATGGGGCCTGGCATAGGAAGAATACAACACCATTGACTACCAACATCTTGGCAACTTGGCTTGATTGATTCTTTTGATTTCTGCAATGCAATTTCTTTCGCTTGTATAGTGTTTGTACGATGTGGATGTACATGTACACGTTATATACCAATGCAATCAGCCAGAAAATGTTATCCAGTGGAACATAGTAATACACAACCCACGGCTGTACGAACCCACAGTTTGCATAAGATGACGGTAATCCTGAATTTTTGTTTTTAGGCCATCGCAGACACGTCAAGTTTAGTTTACTAAAAGCAGGAATTAGTGATCCTCCACATACGAACCCCGCCAGCCAGCAGATGGCAACCATTTTACAGGTTCGTTGTCGTCCACGGATTTGAAGATGTTTAATGGGATAACACAGTGCAAGATATCTCTCATATGTGACCATGGTTACCAATGCAATGCCAAAGTAGTATAAGACATGCATAGGAAGCCAATAAGTGACACATTCTGCCGAATTCACGAATGGATAGTGGGACACCACTGGCGATACTACATATCTCCAGATATGCCTCATAGCGGATAAACTTGGATAGAGTATATCAGCGACTGCCAAGTTTGCTAAGTATATACCAGTCTCTGATCTCATTTTAGGTACACGGCACACGACAAAGAGAAAACACGAGTTAGTGAGGATACCAAGACACCAAATAATCGGCATGACGATGGTTGTGATCGTGACATCAGTTGGAGTATACATCCACTCAGAAACTGTCTCCTCGGTGATGTTAATAGTGTTCTCTTCACTGCACTCACCTGATGTTATGCCTGATCCCATGATGAATTGTAGTATTGAAAGAAATATACAATTCTGATTGACAGTGTTAACGAACTGCTGGATGGGTAGTTTTGCTCAGTCCTCCAATTTGCAGACAGCACACAGAATGGCACATTGGAAGTTTTGAAGCGCACACATTTACACTGACATCTTTCTTGAGAAGAATTTTTCGGATGTAGTCATCCAAGTTACATCTTCTAGCATATGATTGGTTGCGTCTTGATCTCACGTTCTTCCCACTGCTAAGCAGAATTAATTTTCTGCATTTACCGAAAACTTTTCTTTTTCGCTTTTTGAAGATTAAAATATCAGAGAGCATCAACGTACTCAAGACTGTGAGTGGACGAAGACACAAAGATACTGCACAATAAACCTGACTGGCTGCATCCAATACTAACGGGGAAATGCTTAGTCAGTAATGGCAGTCTTTAAAAAGGGAGAAGATCTTATCTCTTTCTATGGGAGATGAAGTTCTGTTTCCACTGTAAATATAATCAAGAAGAGTCAGTGGAATGTTTATATAATCATATTAAGGTCGGAAATTGCGAGGTTTTTGAGCTGGAAATGATGACTTGGTTCACATTCTCAGTTTCTGTCCTTTAATCAAAAGGAGCTTCCAAGCTGTATTATTATACGAAATCATTGTCTACTGTCTCATGAAATCGCAATCAGAACTCCATTGCATTATAATCGTGTATGAAGCTTCTCTCCACATTCATGCTAAAGCGCTGTGTAGCATTATTGTGGAGAGTCTCTACACTGTTAACCTTCACAGGGGGATACTGAGACCATTTGACCATCATCAACCGACAGAGTGATTATTGAAAACCTTCATCTGTTTCAATCATAGTCAACATAAAATACATACTATCATGAAATCAATCACAGGGGAAATTAACAAACCAAATTGAATGTAAGTAAGGTTTGAAGTTTTGCATGGTGAAGACACTAGAGAGAGTAAGGTTTGCAGTGACTCCATGTATAAAAATCTCTTTTAGAAGGATGTGTGGTCCTGAAAATGACCGATGAGTCTCGACGTTTCGACTAGTGTGCTCTAGTCGTCCTGAGGATTTTTATACATGGTGTCACCGCAAACCTCACTCTCTCTAGATTGAATGTAGTCATTTCAAGGTGCCCAAAGAGAAATCACAGAAGCGGGAGTCGGACCTACTACCACCGGAATGTATTCTTGGGATGAGCTGAAATTAAGTTGCATGCCTAAGTACATGCATGAAGACAACTCAGTGCCAATATCTTATCCAAAATGGCTAAGAAAGGATGAAGGCGCGGGCCCTTGACTCTATGTTTATTTTGAAGTGTTTTAAGGAAATTCACGTTCTGACTGGTCAGATGTGGCAAGGGTATGTCATCCCGGAGACAAATAGCTGCCTCATATGAACACAGGATATCCCCCGAAGGTGTTTATCTGAACTTGATCAATACGCCCAACAAACATAGTGAGAGAATTCGTACTGACCGAAATAATACTTCTCCTAAAAGAACGAGAGATGCCACGACCAAGACGACAAAGATCATCCACCAGGGTCAGGTCATGGATCATGCGCAACAGGGTCAGGTCATGGATCATGCGCACCAGGGTCAGGTCATAAATCATGCGCACCAGGGTCAGGTCATGGAATCAGAATGTAGGCAGGAGGAAATGTATCTTATTATAAAGACGTACGTACATAATGGTTAACACAGCACTACATTCTTTGTTTGTTCTTTGTCTATACATGTAGTGCATAACGAAGAAAAATTCAAACACAATGAACACTTTCAAATCGCTACGGAGGTATGCCTACGTGTATCTCAATTTCTCAAATATTAAGACTACGATTATTTTAATACCTGTGATAATCATTCTATCAATTTGATAAACAAGAATCCAAGCAACTTTACCGATAGATATACCACTGAGCTGTGTATGACAGTGTACAGACTCTAATGGTAAATCATAATTAAACAGTTCATGCAAAATATGTAAACATGACTCAAATGTCTTCAGGCGATCTTCCTGCAGTTTCCATGGTAACACTTTGGTTTCTTGCTTGACTGATGGATGAAGGAGGACGATGAGTGAAATCTGGCTGTATCTGTCGCCTCCTTCGCTGGAATGCTTGACGAAACGCACCTCGGTATTGTGAACTCATTGCATTGTATATCAATGGATTTACCATCGAATTCAAATACAGTGGTGCTAGGCCAATCAAAGAAGCTGAAGACCAATTTCCCAGCGCAGCAGTGATTGGATTAGGTATTTGGGCTACGTCACAGATCCAGGCAGTAAGAGATATGACGCAATATGGGGTCTGGCATAGGAAGAATACAACACCATTGACTACCAGCATCTTGGCAACTTGGCTTGATTGCTTCTTTTCTTTTCTGGAATTCAATTTCTTTCGTTTGCTTGATGATTGTATGATGCGGATGTACATGTACACGTTAGATACCATTGCAATCAGCCAGGAAACACTTTCAAGTGGCATACCGTAATACACAACCCACGGCTGAACGAAATCACAGTATGCATAAGATGACGGTAATCCTGAATCTTTGTCTTTAGGCCATCGCAGACACGTCAAGTTTAGTTTACCAACAGCAGGAATTAGTAATCCTCCATATACGAACCCCGCCAGCCAGCAGATGGCAACCATTTTACAGGTTCGTTGTGGTCCGCGGATTTGAAGATGTTTAATGGGGTTACACAGGGCAAGATACCTCTCATATGTGACCATGGTTACCAATGCAATGCCAACGTAGTACAAGACATGAACAAAAAGAAAATAACTGACACATTCCACCGAATTCACAAATGGATAGTGGAACACCACTGGCGATACTGTATATCTCCAGATATGCCTCGAGGCGGATAAACCCGGATAGACTGCATCGACGAGTGCCAAGTTTGCTAAGCAAATACCAGTCTCCGTTCTCATTGAAGGCACACGGTACACGACAAAGAGAAAACACGAGTTAGTGAGGATACCAAGACAGCAAATAATCGGCATGACGATGGTTATGATCTTGACATCAGTTGAAGTATACAGCCACTCAGAAACTGTCTCTTCGGTGATGTTTATAGTGTTTTCTTCACTGCACTCACCTGATGTTATGCCTGATCCCATGGTGGATTGGAGTTTTCAAAGAAACACACAATTCCGGTTGACAGTTTAAACGAACTGCTGGATGGGTAGTTTAGCTCAGTCCTCAAGTTTGAAGATAGCACACGGAATGGTACATTCCATATAGGAGACAAATGGCTGCCTCATATGGAAACAGGATATCCCCCGAAGGTGTATATCTGAACTTGATCAATACGCCCAACAAACATGGTGAGAGAATTCGTACTGACCGAAATAATACTTCTCCTAAAAGAACGAGAGATGCCACGACCAAGACGACAAAGATCATGCACCAGGGTCAGAATGGGATCATGCGCACCAGGGTCAAGTCATGGAATCAGAATGTAGGCAGGAGGAAATGTATCTTATTATAAAGACGTACGTACATAATGGTGAACACAGCAGTACATTCTTTGTTTGTTCTTTGTCTATACATGTAGTGCATAAAGAAGAAAAGCTCAAACACAATAAACACTTTCAAATCGCTACGGAGGTATGCCTACGTATTATCTCAATTTCTCAAATATTAAGACTACGATTATTTTAATACCTGTGATAATCATTCTATCAATTTGATAAACAAGAATCCAAGCAACTTTACCGATAGATATACCACTGAGCTGTGTATGACAGTGTACAGACTCTAATGGTAAATCATAATTAAACAGTTCATGCAAAATATGTAAACATGACTCAAATGTCTTCAGGCGATCTTCCTGCAGTTTCCATGGTAACACTTTGGTTTCTTGCTTGACTGATGGATGAAGGAGGACGATGAGTGGAACCTGGCTGTATCTGTCGCCTCCTTCGCTGGAATGCTCGACGAAACGCAGCTCGGTATTGTGAAATCATTGCACCATAAATCAACGGATTCACCATCGAATTCAAAAACAGCGGTGCTTGGCCAATCAAAGAAGCTGTAGACCAATTTCCCAGCGCAGCAGTGATTGGATTAGGTTTGTGGACTACGTCACAGATCCAGCGCGTGACAAATATGACGTAATATGGGGTCTGGCATAGGAAGAATACAACACCATTGACTACCAACATCTTGGCAACCTGGCTTGATTGCTTCTTGTTTTCGTTTCTGGAATTCAATTTCTTTCGCTTGCTTGATGATTGTATGATGCGAATGTACATGTACACGTTAGATACCATTACAATCAGCCAGAAAATGCTTTCCTGTGGAATATAGTAATACACAACCCACGGCTGAACCAAATCGCAGTATGCATAAGATGACGGTAATCCTGAATCTTTGTCTTTAGGCCATCGCAGACACGTCAAGTTTAGTTTACCAAAAAAAGGAATTAATGATCCTCCATATACGAACCCCGCCAGCCAGCAGATGGCAACCATTTTACAGGTTCGTTGTCGTCCACGGATTTGAAGATGTTTAATGGGGTAACACAGGGCAAGATACCTCTCAAATGTGACTATGGTTACCAATGCAATACCAACATAGTATGAGACACAAACAGAAACATAATAACTGATACATTCTGCCGAATTCACGAATGGACCGTGGAACGACACTGGCGATACTGCAAAACTCCAAATATGTTTCGTGGCGGCAAAACTCGGATAGAGTATATCAGCGACTGCCAAGTTTGCTAAGTATATACCAGTCTCTGATCTCATTGAAGGCACACGGCACACGACAAAGAGAAAACACGAGTTAGTGAGGATACCAAGACAGCAAATAATCGGTATGACGATGGTTATGATCTTGACATCAGTTGAAGTATACAGCCACTCAGAAACTGTCTCCTCGGTGATGTTAATAGTGTTCTCTTCACTGCACTCACCTGATGTTATGCCTGATCCCATGATGGATTGGAATATTGAAAGAAATACACAATTGTGATTGACAGTGTTAAAGAACTGCTGGATGAGTAGTTTTGCTCAGTCCTCCAGTTTGCAGACAGCACACAGAATGGCACATGGGATGTTTTGAAGCGCACACATTTACACTGACATCTTTCTTGAGAAGAATTTTCGGATGTAGTCATCCAAGTTACATCTTCTAGCATATGATTGGTTGCGTCTTGATCTCACGTTCTTCCCACTTCTAAGCAGAATTAATTTTCTGCATTTACCGAAAACTTTTCTTTTCGCTTTTTGAAGATAAAAATATCAGAAGGCATCAACGTACTCAAGACTGTGAGTGGACGAAGACACAAAGATACTGCACAATAAACCTGACTGGCTGCATCCAATACTAACGGGGAAATGCTTAGTCAGTAATGACAATCTTTAAAAAAGGAGAAGATCTTTTCTCTTTCTATGGGAGATGAAGTTCTGTTTCCACTGTAAATATAATCAAGAAGAGTCAGTGGAATGTTTATATATTCATATTAAGGTCGGAAATTGCGAGGTTTTTGGGCTGGAAATGATGACTTGATTCACATTGACAGTTTCTGTCCTTTAATCAAAAGGGGCTTCCAAGCTGTATTATTATAACAAATCATTGTCTACTGTCTCGTGAACGACCGCAATTCTAGAGGCCACCGCACACGAGAGTTATATGCTGAGCAAAATATTAACGTCCTCAACTTAAATTACGGTTTCCATGGCTAAGTTGTGGTTCCTCCTTTGACTGATGGATGAAGGCGGAAAATGAGTGGAACCTGGCTGTTTCTGTCGCCTCCTTCGCTGGAATGCTTGACGAAACGCAGCTCGGTATTGTGAACTCATTGCATTGTATATCAATGGATTCACCATCGAATTCAAATACAGTGGGGCTAGGCCAATCAAAGAAGCTGTAGACAAATTTCCCAGCGCAGCAGTGATTGGATTAGGTATTTGGGATACATCACAGATCCAGGCAGTAAGAGATATGACGCAATATGGGGCCTGGCATAGGAAGAATACAACACCATTGACTACCAGCATTTTGGCAACTTGGCTTGATTGCTTCTTTTCTTTTCTGCAATTCAATTTCTTTCGTTTGCTTAATGTTTGTATGATGCAGATGTACATGCATACGTTATATACCATTGCAATCAGCCAGAAAATGATTTCAAGTGGCATACCGTAATACACAACCCACGGCTGTACGAAATCACAGTATGCATAAGATGACGGTAATCCTGAATCTTTGTCTTTAGGCCATCGCAGACACGTCAAGTTTAGTTTACCAACAGCAGGAATTAGTAATCCTCCATATACGAACCCCGCCAGCCAGCAGATGGCAACCATTTTACAGGTTCGTTGTCGTCCTCGTATTTGAAGATGTTTAATGGGGTAACACAATGCAAGATATCTCTCATATGTGACCATGGTTACCAATGCAATGCCAACGTAGTACAAGATATAAGTAGAAAGCCAATAACTGACACATTCTGCCGAATTCACGAATGGAATGTGGAACGACACTGGCGATACTGCAAAACTCCAAATATGTTTCGTGGCGGCTAAACTCGGATGGAGTATATCAGCGACTGCCAAGTTTGCTAAGTATACACCAGTCTCTGATCTCATTGAAGGTACACGGCACACGACAAAGAGAAAACACGAGTTAGTGAGGATACCAAGACAGCAAATGATCGGTATGACGATGGTTATGATCTTGACATCAGTTGAAGTATACAGCCACTCAGAAACTGTCTCCTCGGTGATGTTAATAGTGTTTTCTTCACTGCACTCACCTGATGTTATGCCTGATCCCATGGTGGATTGGAGTATTTAAAGAAATACACAATTCCAGTTGACAGTGTTAACGAACTGCTGGATGGATAGTTTAGCTCAGTCCTCCAGTTTGAAGATAGCACACAGAATGGTACATGGGAAGTTTTGAAGTGCACACATTTACACTGACATCTTTCTTGAAAAGAATTTTCTGATGTAGTCATCCAAGTTACATCCTCTAGCATATGATTGGTTGCGTCTTGATCTCACGTTATTCCCACTTCTAAGCAGAATTTTTTTCTGCCTTTACCGAAAATAATTTTCTTGCTTTTTGAAGATAAAAATATCAGAAGGCATCAACGTACTCAAGACTGTGAGTGGACGAAGACACAACGATACTGCACAATAAACCTGACTGGCTGCATCCAATACTACTGGGAAAATGCTGAGTCAGTAATAAGGTCTTCAAAAAAACAGAACAATCTTTTCTCTTTCTGTGGGAGATGAAGTTCTGTTTCCACTGTAAATATAATCAAGAAGAGTCAGTGGAATGTTTATATAATTATATTGAGGATGGAAATTGCGAGGTTTTTGGGCTGGAAATGATGACTTGATTCACATTGACAGTTTCTGTCCTTCAATCAAAAGGAGCTTCCAAGCTGTATTATTTTAACAAATCAATCATTGTCTACTGTCTCGTGAAAGGCCGCAATTCTAGAGGCCAACTTAAATTACGGTTTCCATGGCTAAGTTGTGGTTCCTCGTTTGACTGATGGATGAAGGAGGACGATGAGTGGAACCTGGCTGTTTCTGTCGCCTCCTTCCCTGGAATGATTGACGAAACGCACCTCGGTATTGTGAACTCATTGCATTGTATATCAAGGGATTCACCATCGAATTCAAATACAGTGGGGCTAGGCCAATCAAAGAAGCTGTAGACCAATTTCCCAGCGCAGCAGTGATTGGATTAGGTATTTTGGATACGTCACAGATCCAGGCAGTAAGAGATATGACGCAATATGGGGCCTGGCATAAGAAGAACACAACACCATTGACTACTAACATCTTGGCAACTTGGCTTGATTGCTTCTTTTCTTTTCTGCAATTCAATTTCTTTCGATTGCTTAATGTGTTTATTATTTGGATGTACATGTACACGTTAGATACCATTGCAATCAGCCAGGAAACACTTTCAAGTGGCATACCGTAATACACAACCCACGGCTGTACGAAATCACAGTATGCATAAGATGGCGGTAATCCTGAATCTTTGTCTTTAGGCCATCGCAGACACGTCAAGTTTAGTTTACCAAAAACAGGAATTAGTGATCCTCCATATACGAATCCCACCAGCCAGCAGATGGCAACCATTTTACAGGTTCGTTGTCGTCCTCGGATTTGAAGATGTTGAATGGGATAACACAGTGCAAGATATCTCTCATATGTGACCATGGTTACCAATGTAATGCCAACGTAGTACAAGACATGAATAGAAAGCCAATAACTGACACATTCTGCCGAATTCACGAATGGAATGTGGAACGACACTGGCGATACTGCAAAACTCCAAATATGTTGCGTGGCGGCTAAACTCGGATAGAGTATATCAGCGACTGCCAAGTTTGCTAAGTATATACCAGTCTCCGATCTCATTGAAGGCACACGGGACACGACAAAGAGAAAACACGAGTTACTGAGGATACCAAGACAGCAAATGATCGGTATGACGATGGTTATGATCTTGACATCAGTTGAAGTATACAGCCACTCAGAAACTGTCTCCTCGGTGATGTTAATAGTGTTTTCTTCACTGCACTCACCTGATGTTATGCCTGATCCCATGATGGATTGGAGTATTGAAAGAAATACTGAATTCCAGTTGACAGTGTTAACGAACTGCTGGATGGATAGTTTAGCTCAGTCCTCCAGTTTGCAGATAGCACACAGAATGGTACATGGAAAGTTTTGGAGCTCACCCATTTACACTGACATCTTTCTTGAAAAGAATTTTCGGATGTAGTCATCCAAGTTACATCTTCTAGCATATGATTGGTTGCGTCTTGATCTCACGTTCTTCCCACTTCTGAGCAGAATTAATCTTCTTCCTTTACCGAAAATAATGTTCTTGCTTTTTGAAGATTAAAATATCAGAAGGCATCAACGTACTCAAGACTGTGAGTGGACGATGACACAAAGATACTGCACAATAAACGTGACTGGCTGCATCCAATACTAATTGGAAAATGCTGAGTTAGTAATGACAATCTTTACAAAAAAAAAAAGAAATAAAAGAAGATCTTTTCTTTTTCTTTTGGAAATGAAGTTCTGTTTCCATTGTAAATATAATCAAGAAGAGTCAGTGGGATGTTTATATAATCATATTAAGGTCGGAAATTGCGAGGTTTTTGAGCTGGAAATGATGACTTGTAGTCCGTGGGCCGTGGCCTTTCATACGCTCGTTTCGTGACCATCATCACCGAATTTGTTCCCATTCGGCATGGATGTAGATCTGACATTACTGAACAAGAATTGATTTGTTCCCACGTCCAATTCCTAAAGAGAAATTTGCGACAGAAAATCGTCAAATTTTACGAAAAGAAAAAACATAAGAATAAACAGCGTCCTCAATCGGAAGAAAGTAATTATCTACATAATAAAACTATAGGAACTGCATACCTGTACAAATTTTATTCCCGATGTGAAACCCTTTACATGATTGGAAACTGATCAAACTTCAACGTAATTATTTCTAGGGACATTTTAATTTGTCGTTTTAATCAAATGATAGTAAGGTGAATGCCAGAATGGAAAATATGACACATGTTTCTGAAGATGTTGCTCCCAGCAAACTGCTGTTGTAATTTGGCATTGTTATGTATGAAAGTCGGTTTTTGAAAACACTGAGAAATTATTCTAATGACTGTTTTGTTTTGTTTTGAAATGTTGAATTTCCTCCACGAACAATGAAAAGACATTATAATGCAAAATAATGGTCTGACACAAAAGACGGGCCCTACACTTGTACAATTTATAGCATTTTTTTTCAATTATTATTATGACTTTAAATTTGTTCCGAAAACAGAGATTTCACCACTTCATTTTGTGATGGGCTCCATACAGTAGTCTTTACCACTAAATAAACATTGCATTTATGATAAAGAATTAAATAAAAATATGACTGGAATTCCAATGAAGGATGTTAAATTTGTATATTATGAACAATTATTATAACAATAACATTATCTTGCTCATAACACTAAATATACCCCAAATAATAAATTGTCTTAGTATACATTGGCTATGTGTGCTTTTGCAATGAGCTGCATGTAGGGTAAAAAGTAAAATATATGATTGCAAAGGGTAAAAAAAGAATACTTACACTTCACACTGTCACTTACACTGTCTGATCCATCATATGTACACGTGAAATAATACCCCTGTGAAAGTTTAAGCTTAATCGGCCATCTGAGACCCAAAAGAATATTATTGAAAAACGTAATCAATTCTTTTCTTATAAAATATAAAGAATATTGTAGTTTTGATCATGCGTGACAAGATATTTCTGTTAGTGTTTTCTAAAAAAGAAATATACATCTGATAATTTTTTTTGGACAGAAATATTTTAACAACAAAATCATGTGAGATCATACAGTGTGTGTGGCTTGAAATAAAGTTCCTTAGTGGGAATAAAGTCATGTATGCAACTATATTGAAGTCTCATCCTCATTGTGATAATTGGTTTGTTTTCTTTGTCATCAAATCTTTTTATTGTAATTTTATTTAGATTTTAAAAATATTCTGGTAAGTTCAAAACGTCAGGCATTCCCAAGAATGATTATTTTAGGCTCTTATTTTGGTTGATGAGCAGTTTGCAGCAGTTTATTACTTCCTCATCATTGAGAAATTTGCTGGGAGAAACATCTTCAAAAACATGTGTCATATTTTCCATCCAGCATTCACCTAATTTTCCCATAATTCAAACGACAAATAAAATGTCCCTAGAAATAATTACATTGAAGTTTGATCAGTTTCCAATCATGTAAAGGGTTTAAGATCGGGAATAAAATTAGCACGGGTATGCAGTTCATAATAGTTTTATTATGTTGATAATTACTTTCTACCGATTCAGGGCGCTGTTTATATTTTTCTGTACGTAAAATTTGACGATTTTCTATCGCAAATTTCTCTTTAGGTAACACAAATTGGACGTGGGAACAAATCAATTCTTGTTCAGTAATGTCAGATCTACATCCATGCCGAATGGGAACAAATTCGGTGATGATGGTCACGTTACTCAAAAACTAAAGCGAATTTGGCCTCACGGCCCACTGACTATTGATTCATATTGACAGTTTCTGTCCTTTAATCAAAAGGAGCTTCCAAGCTGTATTATTTTGACAAATCATTGTCTACTCTCTCGTGAAAGACCGCAATTCTATAGGCCACCGCACACGAGAGTTATCTGCTGAGCAAAATATTAACGTCCTCAACTTCAATTACGGTTTCCATGGCTAAGTTGTGGTTCCTCCTTTGACTGATGGATGAAGGCGGGAGATGAGTGGAACATGGCTGTTGTCGCATCCTGATACACGGCCAGCGGTACAAATCATCTCGTATTAACAATGGTCTCAACAAGGCGACTTAGAGAATGTGCAAAGTCGATTTAATGAATATTTGATCAATGATTTAAGAATTTATCTGACCAAATCAACATAATTATAGTAAATCTAACATGTTCTCTTATCTTAAGTATCATTATGCTGAACATTAATCTTAATAAGTCAATTCAACTCAGTATAATAGTATCACAATGTGCCGAATTTTTCGTTTGCATTTAAGTCATCTTGCCTACAAACATAAAGCGGATAAGTCGACGTTTTCTGAACAACGCCATCAAATTAACAGTACAGGATTGGTAAAATAGCCACAAAGAAATGTTCACAGATTTTATTATAACTTTTAGTGTATGAAGATGGTGCAGGTTTAGTAATAATAATGATAATAATATTTATTGTTTTAAGACTATCTCATATGCATCTCAGCAGTTTGTACAAGTTACATTAAAAAGTACAAATTCATACCACAATTAAAATAAAAATTAAAAGGTAGAAACATACTGTTAAAATATTTCCGCTTGAAATGGTGTATCTATTCCAGAAAGTAGTAAAACAAAGACCGAAAACAGTTTTGATATCGGGGTATGATCAAAACCATTCTTTATGTTTTATAACACAAATTCAGTTGGGTTTTGCTATTTACTCGTGACTCAGATGTCTGATTCCGCTCAAAGTTTCACAGTTTTAAAGGATTCATGCAGTACTTTTTTTTTTCAGTCAGGTTATTTTATTGCCTTCATACAGAGAATATACTGATAGATAATGAATGGCAATTCTAATCTTGGTTTCAAACAAGCATTTGGTTTTCTTTTGAACAGCTTTGCAAAATGGGGAATTTTCATGCATACTCATGTAGGGAACCACATGAAAAAACATAAACAAATGAAGAGGCAAACATGACCCACAGAAATGGTTGGTCAAAAGAATTTCACCACCAGTTGAGTGAATGGAACATATTCAGCACAATAAAACCCATTGAGGGGGAAAGGTTTGTCAGAAAACATATAAAACAACCCCAACTTTTTGTACACAAAGCAATTGGATTACTGCTCTCAGTTACCCAGATGACATCAAAGCTTTGCTAATGGATATGGAAATTCTAAGTAGCATACAAACAAAAAAACCTGTTGTTAACCCTTAAACAGTGTGAGGAAGTTGGTAAAATCGAAGGCCCATGTATAAACAATTTATTTTTGGCACATGTTCAAGCCATAATATTCCTATTGCATTGACCCTTTAACATTTCATGTACATGCTGGATCAGTCACAGTGTGACAGCTGATCTGTGATCTTTACCAATCATGTATTATACCTTTAATAACAACTCGTGCTTCTCCCTTTATTCATTTATTAATAAATTGTGCAAGCAGTTTTATTGTTTATTTTTATGTGCGTGACTGGAATTTAACACTGAGCAAAAAAGATAAATTATCCACAAGTGGAAAGAAATAACAAGCTATTCAATGTATCCTCGTAAAATGGCGCACTCCGTGAAATACAGAAATATGAATCATTCAATTTTATAAATCTAAACTAAAGTGTGGCTCTTTTGCTTACGTGAAATGATCTCATTTGACCGCAATTGATCATTGATAAAAATCGATAAAACAAGGAAATCAATGTGTAATGATCGATAAGCCTATGATAACACATAGGGATCGATACATTAGTCGAAGCATCTTCATCAAGTTAATCTCTGGATCAACAGATTAATTAGTCGAACACACACAAACTCCAACAAACCTGCGTTTGAAAGTGTAATTCCATCAATTTGAACCAGCAGAATTATCAAAGTCGTTGTTCGTCTGCCTTTTGATATGTTGTTGTTTCCATGGCAACAATATTGCTCTTTGATTCATCAGGACAAATCTGAGAAGAAACATGGGCAGACACTGTCTGTTTCTGTCGCCTCCTTCGCTGGAATGCTTGACGAAACGCAGCTCGGTATTGTGAACTCATTGCATTGTATATCAATGGATTCGCCATCGCGTTTACATACACGGAAATGAGAACAGTCCACGCTGTTGATCCAATACCGCGTGAAACAGACAGCGGATTAGGTGTCTGAGCTAAGAGAGAGATCCAGCCAGGGAGATAGATGACTCGATATGGGGTCTGACATAGGAAGAATACAATCCCGTTAACCATCAGCATTTTCACGACTTGGTTTGACTGTCGTCTCGCGTGTTCCTGTCCGCCGTGGTGCGTTCCCCTTCGTTTAAACAGGACTTGTGCGATTCGGATGTACATGTGAAGGTTAGAAACAACTGCAGTCAGCCAGATCAAGAAATCAAATGGTACATCGTAATACACAACCCATGACCGTACGGATCCACAGTCTGCATCGGATGACGGTAATCCTGAATAGCTGTCATTTTCAGGCCATTTCAAACACGTCCATGTGAGGTTGGCCCACGCAGGAACTCGTATTCCACCAATTACGAACCCCGCCAGCCAGCAGATGGCAACCATTTTACAGGTTCGTTGTCGTCCGCGGATTTGAAGATGTTTAATGGGATAACACAATGCGAGATACCTCTCATATGTGACCATGGTTACCAATGCAATGCCAACGTAGTACAGGATGTAAATAGCAGAAAAATAAGTCAGACACACTGTCGAATTCACAAATGGATAGTGGAACGCCACTGGCGACATAGCATATCTCCAAATATGTCTCATGGCGGATAAACTTGGATACAGTATATCAGCGACTGCCAAGTTTGCTAAGTAAATGTAAGTCTCTGATCTCATCGCAGCTACACGAAACACGACAAAGAGAAACGTTAAGTTCATGAGGATACCAAGACAGCAAATGATCGGTATGACGATGGTTATGATCGTGACATCAGTTGAAGTATACATCCACTCAGAAACTGTCTCCTCGGTGATGTTAATAGTGTTCTCTTCACTGCACTCACCTGATGTTATGCCTGATCCCATGATGGATTGGAGTATTGAAAGAAATACACAATTCTGATTGACAGTGTTAACGAACTGCTGGATGGGTAGTTTTGATAATTCCTCCAGTTTGCAGATAGCACACAGAATGGTACATGGACAGTTTTGGAGCTCACCCATCCAATACTAATGGGAAAATGCTGAGTCAGTAATAAGGTCTTCAAAAAAAAAGAAATTTTTTTTCTCTTTCTGTGGGAGATGAAGTTCTGTTTTCACTGTAAATATAATCAAGAAGAGTCAGTTGGATGTTTATATAATTTTATAAGGATGGAAAAAGCAAGGTTTTTGGGCTGGAAATGATGACTTGATTCACATTGTCAGTTTCTGTTCTTTAATCAAAAGGAGCTTCCAAGCTGTATTATTTTAACAAATTAATCATTGTCTACTGTCTCGTGAAAGGCCGCAATTCTAGAGGCCACCGCACACGAGAGTTATCTGCTGAGGAAAATATTAACGTCCTCAACTTCAATTACGGTTTCCATGGCTAAGTTGTGGTTCCTCGTTTGACTGATGGATGAAGGAGGACGATGAGTGGAACCTGGCTGTTTCTGTCGCCTCCTTCGCTGGAATGATTGACGAAACGCACCTCGGTATTGTGAACTCATTGCATTGTATATCAAGGGATTCACCATCGAATTCAAATACAGTGGGGCTAGGCCAATCAAAGAAGCTGTAGACCAATTTCCCAGCGCAGCAGTGATTGGATTAGGTATTTGGGATACGTCACAGATCCAGGCAGTAAGAGATATGACGCAATATGGGGCCTGGCATAAGAAGAACACAACACCATTGACTACTAACATCTTGGCAACTTGGCTTGATTGCTTCTTTTCTTTTCTGCAATTCAATTTCTTTCGATTGCTTAATGTGTTTATTATTTGGATGTACATGTACACGTTAGATACCATTGCAATCAGCCAGGAAACACTTTCAAGTGGCATACCGTAATACACAACCCACGGCTTACGAAATCACAGTATGCATAAGATGGCGGTAATCCTGAATCTTTGTCTTTAGGCCATCGCAGACACGTCAAGTTTAGTTTACCAAAAGCAGGAATTAGTGATCCTCCACATACGAACCCCGCCAGCCAGCAGATGGCAACCATTTTACAGGTTCGTTGTCGTCCACGGATTTGAAGATGTTTAATGGGATAACACAGTGCAAGATATCTCTCATATGTGACCATGGTTACCAATGCAATGCCAAAGTAATATAAGACATGCATAGGAAGCCAATAACTGACACATTCTGCCGAATTCACGAATGGATAGTGGGACACCACTGGCGATACTGCAAAACTCCAAATATGTCTCGTGGCGGCAAAACTCAGATGGAGTATATCAGCGACTGCCAAGTTTGCTAAGTATATACCAGTCTCTGATCTCATTGCGGGTACACGGCACACGACAAAGAGAAAACACGAGTTAGTGAGGATACCAAGACAGCAAATAATCGGTATGACGATGGTTATGATCTTGACATCAGTTGAAGTATACATGTACAGCCACTCAGAAACTGTCTCCTCGGTGATGTTAATAGTGTTCTCTTCACTGCACTCACCTGATGTTATGCCTGATCCCATGATGGATTGGAGTATTTAAAGAAATACACAATTCTGATTGACAGTGTTAACGAACTGCTGGATGGGTAGTTTTGCTCAGTCCTCCAGTTTGCAGATAGCACACGGAATGGTACATGGGAAGTTTTGTAGCTCGTCCATTTACACCGACATCCTCCTTGAAAGTAATTTTCGACTGCAGGCATCCAAGTTACATCTTCTAGTATATAATAAGCTGCGTTTTGATATCACGTTGTTTCCACTTCTCAGTAAAGTTTATTTTTTCTGGCTTTACCGAAAATAATTGTCTAGCTTTTTGAAGATTAAAATATCAGAAGGCATCAACGTACTCAAGACTATGAGTGGACGAAGACACAAAGATACTGCACAATAAGCCTGACTTGTTGGTACAGATCTTTATATGCAAACGCTCTATGCAGGATTGGATCAAATACTAATACTAATGGGAAAATGCTAAGTCGACAATGGCAGTCTTGCGTGGAAAGGGGGAATATTTTTTTTGTAGTTGTTTTTCTTTCTCTTTCTGTGGGAGATGAAGTTCTTGATTAAATATAATCAAGAAGAGTCAGTGGGATGTTTATATAATTATATAAGGATGGAAAAAGCGAGGTTTTTGGGCTGGAAATTATGACTTGATTCATATTGACAGTTTCTGTCCTTTAATCAAAAGGAGCTTCCAAGTGTAACGGGGGAAAATGACACACACTTAACAAACCAAGGATCTAAAGGACGAGACGCAAACTGAATATTGAAAATAGTCAAAATTTGGAACAAAAAAAAGAAACACAAAATCAAAATCAGCAAAAAGCAAAAACCTTTGAGATGAAAAAGCAATAATAATAGAAGTTACAAGAACTAACCATGAACTCAGCAAAACAGCATCAAAATCAAAGATAGGCCAGTCACACAATTTGAACTGACTACTAATTCCACTTACAACTAGACACTGTGGTTGTGGGAACAACCACTTTCGGGGTGTCATTTCGTTGTGGAACTTTTATGTGAACATAATGTTGAAACGTATGTGATCAATCGTCCCTCATATAATGGCATATTGAAATAAATGTACACTTAACTGCGTGACTGAACAAATACTGATCATGCTGATTGCTGTATTTGTACACTGACTGAATGAGTGTAAAAAAATTGCGTCACCTTTAGATATATTTAATATTGTCTGGACAATAACTTCCGGTTAGTTCATCACAAGTAACTGGACATTCACAATCATTGAATGCATACGATGTAAATATTTTGCAGTTTTCACTGATGTACGTCATATAATTACTGAGTAAACAGTATTTGAATAATGACGTAATTTTTCCTTTAAAAGCACCTAACTTCCGGTTGAATGACGTCACCACAATCAAACTTCACAAAAATGGTGTTCGGCTTGAACCCGAACACTTAAAAACTCGAATAACAAAAGGTGTTCGGCTTAAACCCGAACACCTAAAAAAAAACGAGTAAAAAGGTTCAATTCCATCACTTTGGCCGACAATTTTGGTCCGGGGTCAAGACGAGTGACCTTTATCAGTTTGGCCAAAGGGTCACAAAGGGGCAAAAGGGGCAAATTAGGTTTGCCCCACCGACGTGGACGAGCACCGCAAACTCAGTGCTTGTGAGAGCACGTGAAAAAAAAATTACATGCCGGCCCAGGTGGGATTCGAACCCACGACCTCCTGCTTACTAGTGCAGATGCCATACCGCTAAGCCACCGTGCTAGCTGGCGTCAGCGGGGTGAATCGAATCCAATATCGTGACGGGTATATCAAGATTACTTAATTACTTTTATTAGATTACTTTTGCTACATTGTCATTTTAGATTGACGGATAGTTTGCTCAAATTATCCGATGGTCAATGTATCCGAATAATACTTACTATTTTCGACCCTGTAAATTTAACTTAAATTTACATGTAGGCCTACTTTTAACCTTCGTATTAGCCTAAAATCGGACAATGAATCAATAAAAATGTCGTTCTCGATGATTGAGGTCGTATAGCGCAGTATTATATTGCTTTTAATAATCAATATATTGGAATTATTCTTCAGATCTAGACTTCATTCAGGCGCATTAAAAAAAAATCCATTCAGTATCAGTGTATCTAGTCATTCCTACAATCTTTCATCAAAACAGCTCACCAGAGCGAATTAGCTCATTATACTGATGAAAACAGTGGACGTTGTATAGTGTGAGACATTAAACTTTCTCATGTGTAATTAGGGACATTAAGGAGAAAGCATAAAGAAAGTTTAACCTGCCTGATTAATCCAGAAACATCACAACCCTGCTGGCGTTGGAAGAGCCTGCATTGGAATAAATGTGATTGGCCATTAGTGTTTGGTAAAAAATATATATTAGCTTTCCCTACTCTGATTGGCTAATGAATGTGACGTGTTTTAAGCTGTTCATTTGCCAGTGTGTATTGTACTGTTTAGGTAAACCATAGGATAATTCTCTTACTTTTGCCTTGTCAACAATGAAATGATTTTGGCAGCTCAACAGAGCGAAGCTAACGATTAGACTGATGAACACAGTGCACGTTGTAGTGTGAGACATTATTATTTCATGACAATTCAATTTAAAGCAATTGAAAATGTACCCATTCGGTACGAATAAGTTGCATAATAAATTGTTCTCTAGCACTGAAAATATTTTCATACTTTTTTCCCAGGTTTTACCTCAAACGATGTACGCGTATTGCACTGTGAAATTGAGAACTAAACTTTGTTTTCAGATGCTTGAATTAAAATTAATTTCGTAGATCTGTATTTATTTATGCTGTACAGTTTTCATCGAATAGGTATTCTGTCGTTTTTAACTATTATCATCACACGTCATAGCCCAGAGGTTCGATCACTGGTATTTCGGGGGTCCGTGTAACGAGAAAGAAGGTTTAATTCCATCGCTTTGGCGACAATTTTTGTTTTGGGGTCAAGACGTGTAACCAATACCAATCTCAGTTTGGCCAAAGGGTCACTCTACGAAAATCAAAGTTACATGAACAGAAATAGTTGAACCTTTGTGGGTTTCAGTGATCATAGTTTACATGCAGCTTATGTTCGCCTTATAACCCATGGCATGTCACCGGTTATTTGCACGTCTGTCAATCAAACGTATCAACTTTCCATCGGCTCAAAGTTGGTATTTTTGCGAGCTTTAAAACGAATCTAAATTTGAAAAAATAAATAAATATATGTTTCTAACCAAAATAAGGTCTCTAAATTCAGGAATTGTACATAATATCAAGATTATATTCAAATTAGGTTTGTTTGCCCCCCCCCCCCCCCCCACCGACGTGGACGAGCACCGCACACTCAGTGCTTGTGGGTGCACGTGAAAAAAAAATCACATGCCGGCCCAGGTGGGATTCGAACCCACGACCTCCTGCTTACTAGTGCAGATGCCATACCGCTAGGCCATCGTGCTAGCTGGCGTCAGTGGGGTGTATCGAATCCAATATCGCGACGGGTATAAAAAGATTACTTAATTACTTTTATTAGATTACTTTTGCTGAATTGTCATTTAGATTGACGGATAGTTTGCTCAAATTATCCGATGTTCAATGTATCCGAATAATGCTTACTATTTTTGACCCTGTAAATTTAACTTAAATTTACATGTAGGCCTACTTTTAACCTTCCTAAAATCGGACAATGAATCAATAAAAATGTCGTTCTCAATGATTGAGGTCGTATAATAAGACTGGACATACGGCTATGTAGCGTAGTATTATATTGGTTTTTAATCATCAATATATTGGAATTATTCTTGAGATCTAGACTTCATTTAGGCGCATTTTGAAAAAACAAAATTCAGTCAGTTCGCTCAAACATGGTCAGTGTATCCAGTCATTCCTACAATCTTTCATCAAAGCAGCTCAACAGAGCGAATTAGCTCATTATACTGATGAACACAGTGGACGTTGTATAGTGTGAGACATTAAACTTTCTCATCTGTAATTAGGGACATTAAGGAGAAAGCATAAAGAAAGTTTAACCTGCCTGATTAATCCATAAACATCACAACCCTGCTGGCGTTGGAAGAGCCTGCATTGGAATAAATGTGATTGGCCATTTGTGTTTGGTAAAAAATATATATAAGCTTTCCCTACTCTGATTGGCTAATGAATGTGACGTCGTTTTAAGCTGTTCTTATGCCAGTGTGTATTGTACTTTTTAGGTAAACCATATAGGATAATACTCTTACTTTTGCTTATTGGCAGCTCAACAGAGCGAAGCTAACGATTAGACCGATGAACACAGTGCACGTTGTAGTGTGAGACATTATTATTTCATGACAATTAAATTTAGTGCAATTGAAAATGTACCCATTCGGTACGAATAAGTTGCATAATAAATTGTTCTCCAGCACTGAAAATAATTTCATGCTTTGTTCACAAGTTTTACCTCAAACGATGTACGCGTATTGCATTGTGAAATTGAGAACTAAACTTTTTTTTCAGAAGCTGTTCTTATGCCAGTGTGTATTGTACTTTTTAGGTAAACCATACGATAATTCTCTTACTTTTGCCTTGTGAACAATGAAATGATTTTGGCAGCTCAACAGAGCGAAGCTAACGATTAGACTGATGAACACAGTGCACGTTGTAGTGTGATACATTATTATTTCATGACAATTCAATTCAGTGCAATTGAAAATGTACCCATTCGGTACGAATAAGTTGCATAATAAATTGTTCTCCAGCACTGAAAATAATTTTATGCTTTTTCCCCAGGTTTTACCTCAAATGATGTACGCGTATTGCATTGTGAAATTGAGGACTAAACTTTGTTTTCAGATGCCTGAATTAAAATTAATTTCGTAGATCTGTATTTATTTATATTGTACAGTTTTCATCGAATAAGTATTCTGTCGTTTTAAACTATTATCATCACATCACACGTCATAGCCCAGAGGTTCGATCATTGGTATTTCGGGGGTCAGTGTAACGAGAAAGAAGGTTAAATTCCATCACTTTGAGGTCATGCAAGACGTGTGACCTATACCAATCTCAGTTTGGCCAAAGGGTCACTCTACGAAAATCAAAGTTACATGAACAGAAATAGTTGAACCTTTGTGGGTTTCAGTGATCATAGTTTACATGCAGCTTATGTTCGCCTTATAAGTTATAACCCATGGCATGTCACCGGTTATTTGCACGTCTGTCTGCCCTTCATAGCACGCTTGAAGAATGAAGCCAAAACACACAAGTTCTCGTGTTACGGGCTCTCAGCTTTATTGGACTACGGCGGATAACTTGAACTTGATGAAGCCGTAGCCATACACTTTAATTAATCCTTTACCTTCGATCGTTAGCCTTGTAATGAGCCTTGTAATGGTTGAGCCTTACAACGAGCCGTAAGAACTGTAAATATAGTAAACGCATAAATATAACTTGTAAATTAACAATGAATAACCACGATGTTCCAGAATGCGTAGACTACGAAACCTTTTACAAACGGTGAGTTAAACTGGCAGACTTTCACTTTCACTGTTTGTCAAACTCTTACACTGGCCTTGATCAACACAATACACAATGTCGTAAGTTCTGGGCTCAATAAATCCTAAACAAGATTCTGAACTTCGAAGCAGTTATAATAGGAAGGCCTTCACATGAGACAATGCATGAAACAACACAGTACAGAGCCTACACTATATTACCAATATACAATGTGGGAAAAACCAGCCCTCTACTTATCAAAATTACAGAGATTTATCATAAAGGAAAGTGCACGTACCACTGTGCCTCTGTCTTAATTGTATCAAGGTCAGACCAGCTAAAATGATGTTTCACAGGGCGAAATCTTCAAACATATCCAGCGAAATACAGCTAGAAATGTACAAAATATGCTGCAAAAGCTTTAAGTTTTTTCCACGTGTGAGTTGGTTAACATGTCGCAGCAACATATCGGTATCATGTTGGCCAACATGTTGGTAGTGTACACAGGGCCTAAAGTCGTGTTGCCCGGGTGTGGTGTCCTAATTGGGCAACATCTTACCGAAAATGTTACCGAAAATGTTGACAGTGTACACTGCTTTAAGGCGTGCGTCATTTTGTCAACGTGTGTTAATGCATTTGCAACTTATAATACCCAGCTCAAAATAATCAAACTTGTTTGGGGTGCATCCTATAATATTAATTAATAATATTAATATTAATTTCGAAATCGAGTCTGGATTGGCAAATATTCACGCATGCGTCTTTGAAGTCGGTCATGAATAATGCATACATTTTCTCTGAGTAGCAATGCATATGCATTAGTGTTTACGAAACGGAGGCTCATGGCTCCGTCTCAGACTTCGGCTCCATTTCGTGAATCTATTCTGAAATAACTGGTATCAAAATAGAGACTTTTGGCTGCGGGTCTGAAATAGATTCTCTGGTTTGAAAAGGAAAACAGAGTTTCAGCTTTAGTGAAAAACCACAACCTATATATTTTCAGCACATGGATGTCAGAGCTGGAGCCCGAGCCTAAGCCTCCTTTTCGTAAACGCCCCTAGAAATGTTAAAGAGACATAATTTCAAGTCACATAGCCGAGGTTGCAGCAACCACAAATTAATGCATTTATTACACACAACAGTTTATTCTATTTATAGTAAAGGTTTATAAGATGACAAAGGAAATCTTTAAAAGAAATAATAACAATCCACTTTTGCTTTATTTTCTCTCGAATGGGTGGCGCCTTCAAGAGTTTGCAAACGCGTTGACCAATCACAATTCAGGGAATTTGTGGGCAAGAAAGAGTCGCATTGTGATTGGCGAAGGCATTGCAAACTCTAGGTCTCCTGATGAGGACTAGAGCAGACTAGTCCAAACGTTGAGACCTAATTGCGAGAAGTGCGAACGATATAGAAGTGCGAAAGTACGAACGATTATTACATGGTGTTTCCGCAAACCGATCCACATAAACTCTAGGTGGCGCACTATTTTGCAAACGGCCGAATTAGGCGTTTGGGTTTTAACGGTCGATTTATTACTGGTTTTGTTTTTCTTCTTGTCCGAAATTTGTCCGCGGTATACTTCATGTATAGTTAAACCAGGTAGCCTATTTGTCAGGAAACTTGTTAGGAACTTAGGTTCTACTAATTAATTACGTCATGAAGACATCATTAAGTATCAAATTAAAACTGTTTTTAGGTCAAATTATTACATAAATTTTGACAATTTTGAGTGATAACTGAGATGTAAGATTATACATTTCATAATAAGGACCCTGCATTGCGTGTTTATGCTGTTTTTGAAAGAGCAATTTTGAAGTCAAGAAATTCTGGACATAGGGTATATTCTGATAGGCCTCTTGCATGCCTTATTCCATAGCCTCTGGCGATGGTACACAATGGGAGACTTTTTGAGAGTCAGTCTTGAGTCAACAGCGCACGCGCACGCACGCGCAATACAACGCGCGCATGCTCACAATTGCGCAAGCATGGTTTGCGCGTACGCCTTATAACCCATGGCATGTCACCGGTTATTTGCACGTCTGTCTGCCCTTCATAGCACGCTTGAAGAATGAAGCCAAAACACACAAGTTCTCGTGTTACGGGCTCTCAGCTTAATTGGACTACGGCGGATAACTTGAACTTGATGAAGCCGTAGCCATATACTTTAATTAATCCTTTACCTTCGATCGTTAGCCTTGCAATGAGCCTTGTAATGGTTGAGCCTTACAACGAGCCGTAAGAACTGTAAATATAGTAAACGCATAAATATAACTTGTAAATTAACAATGAATAACCACGATGTTCCAGAATGCGTAGACTTCGAAACCTTTTACAAACGGTGAGTTAAACTGACAGACTTTCACTTTCACTACATGTTTGTCAAACTCTTACACTGGCCTTGATCAACACAATACACAATGTCGTAAGTTCTGGGCTCAATAAATCCTAAACAAGATTCTGAACTTCGAAGCAGTTATAATAGGAAGGCCTTCACATGAGACAATGCATGAAACAACACAGTACAGAGCCTACACTATATTACCAATATACAATGTTGGAAAAACCAGACCTCTACTTATCAAAATTACAGAGATTTATCATAAAGGAAAGTGCACGTACCACTGTGCCTCTGTCTTAATTGTATCAAGGTCAGACCAGCTTAAATGATGTTTCACAGGGCGAAATCTCCAAACATATCCAGCGAAATAGCTAGAAATGTACAAAATATGCTGCACAAGCTTTCAGTTTTTTCCACGTGTGAGTTGGTTAACATGTCGCAGCAACATATCGGTATCATGTTGGCCAACATGTTGGTAGTGTACACAGGGCCTAAAGTCGTGTTGCCCGGGTGTGGTGCCCTAATTGGGCAACATCTTACCGAAAATGTTGACAGTGTACACTGCTTTAAGGCGTGCGTCATTTTGTCAACGTGTGTTAATGCATTTGCAACTTATAATACCCAGCTCAAAATAATCAAACTTGTTTGGGGTGCATCCTATAATATTAATTATTAATTAATAATATTAATATTAATTTCGAAATCGAGTCTGGATTGGCAAATATTCACGCATGCGTCTTTGAAGTCGGTCATGAATAATGCATACATTTTCTCTGAGTAGCAATGCATATGCATTAGTGTTTACGAAACGGCGGGCTCATGGCTCCGTCTCAGACTCCGGCTCCATTTCGTGAATCTATTCTGAAATAACTGGTATCAAAATAGAGGCTTTTGGCTGCGGGTCTGAAATAGATTCTCTGGTTTGAAAAGGAAAACAGAGTTTCAGCTTTAGTGAAAAACCACAACCTATATATTTTCAGCACATGGATGTCAGAGCTGGAGCCCGAGCCTAAGCCTCCTTTTCGTAAACGCCCCTAGAAATGTTAAAGAGACATAATTTCAAGTCACATAGCCGAGGTTGCAGCAACCACAAATTAATGCATTTATTACACACAACAGTTTATTCTATTTATAGTAAAGGTTTATAAGATGACAAAGGAAATCTTTAAAAGAAATAATAACAATCCACTTTTGCTTTATTTTCTCTCGAATGGGTGGCGCCTTCAAGAGTTTGCAAACGCGTTGACCAATCACAATTCAGGGAATTTGTGGGCAAGAAAGAGTCGCATTGTGATTGGCGAAGGCATTGCAAACTCTAGGTCTCCTGATGAGGACTAGAGCAGACTAGTCCAAACGTTGAGACCTAATTGCGAGAAGTGCGAACGATATAGAAGTGCGAAAGTACGAACGATTATTACATGGTGTTTCCGCAAACCGATCCACATAAACTCTAGGTGGCGCACTATTTTGCAAACGGCCGAATTAGGCGTTTGGGTTTTAACGGTCGATTTATTACTGGTTTTGTTTTTCTTCTTGTCCGAAATTTGTCCGCGGTATACTTCATGTATAGTTAAACCAGGTAGCCTATTTGTCAGGAAACTTGTTAGGAACTTAGGTTCTACTAATTAATTACGTCATGAAGACATCATTAAGTATCAAATTAAAACTGTTTTTAGGTCAAATTATTACATAAATTTTGACAATTTTGAGTGATAACTGAGATGTAAGATTATACATTTCATAATAAGGACCCTGCATTGCGTGTTTATGCTGTTTTTGAAAGAGCAATTTTGAAGTCAAGAAATTCTGGACATAGGGTATATTCTGATAGGCCTCTTGCATGCCTTATTCCATAGCCTCTGGCGATGGTACACAATGGGAGACTTTTTGAGAGTCAGTCTTGAGTCAACAGCGCACGCGCACGCACGCGCAATACAACGCGCGCATGCTCACAATTGCGCAAGCATGGTTTGCGCGTACGCTGTTGACTCAAGACCGACTATCCAAAAGTCTCCCATTCTTTTCAATGCAATGTAATGGGAGACTTTTGAGAACCGGTCTTCAAGTCAACAGCGCAGGCGCAAAACAACGCGCGCATGCTCACAATTGCGTGCGCGTGCGCTGTTGACTTGAAGACCAGTTCTCAAAAGTCTCCCATTGTAATTCAATGCATATGGGATGTTTATATTTCATTTTTGAACGGAGGTTTATTTTTTAGGGTGGAAATGATTTGATTCGGGTTAGTGACGAGTTTCTAACGTTTCCATGAATTCATGGTACTATCATACTTTGGTATAGTGTCCTACTGGAACAAAAATCTTCACAGATTTACCTATAACTTACAGTGTATAAAGATGGTGATGGTAGCTAGGCCCTACCGTAACATTTGTTCAGCATGAAATGCTGTATTTAAATCAGAAAAGAGTAAAACCTGTGACCACAATTATTTTACATTTTTTAAAGGTCAAAAATAAAAGAGAAAAGACTTTTCACTGTTTTTTTTCAAAAAGTGGGCACCGTATGGGACTGACAGTTTCACAGATGACTGTTACTGTATCTTCCTTGGTATTTCTGCCCGTAAATCTGCATTGCTTTGACAAAAACCAAAGTATGATATTACTTTTCAGCAATAATACACAGACCTGATACACGGCCAGCGGTACAAATCATCTCGTATTAAAAAAGGTCCCAAAAAGTTGACTTAATGAATAATTTATCAATGATTTCAGAATTTATCTGACCAAATCAACATAAATAAATTAAATCTAACATGTTCTCTTATCTTAAGTATCATTATGCTGAACATTTATCTTAATAAGTCAATTCAACTCAGTATATAGAATCAAAATGTGCTGAATGTTTCGTTTGCATATAAGTCATCTTGACTACTAACATAAAGGGGATAAGTGGACGTTTTCTGAACAACGCCATCAAATGTACAGTATATACAGGATTGGTAACATAGCCACAAAGAAATGTTCACATATTTTATTATAACTTTAAGTGTATGAAGATGGTGCAGGTATAGTAATAGTAATGATAATAATATTTATTGTTTTAAGACTACCACATATGCATCTCAGCAGTTTGTACAAGTTACATCAAAAAGTAAAAAGTAAAAAAACGAAATCGAAATCGAAATCGAAATCGAAATCGAAATCGAAATCGAAATCGAAATTGAAATTGAAATTGAAATAAAATGAAATAGAAATAGAAATAGAAATCGAAATCGAAATCGAAATAGAAATTGAAATTGAGAGAAATTGAAATTGAAATTGAAATAAAATGAAATAGAAATAGAAATAGAAATAGAAATAGAAATAGAAATAGAAATTGAAATTGAAATTGAAATAGAAATTGAAATCGAAATCGAAATTGAAATTTTCTCGTGACTCAAATGTCTGATTCCGCTCAAGGTTTCACATGTTTATCATTTTATGTACATGTTGGATTAGACAAAGTGTGAGAGCTGATCTGTGATCTTTACCAATCATGTATAATACCTTTAATAAGCACTTGTGCTTCTCCCTGCATTAATTTATTAATAAATTGTGCCAGCAGTTTTGTGCGTGACTGAAATTTAACACTGAGCATTAAAAATTATCAACAAGTGGAAAGAAATAACAAGCTATTCAATGTATCCTCGTAAAATGGCGCACTCCGTGAAATACAGAAATATGAATCATTCAATTTTATAAATCTAAACTGAAGTGTGGCTCTTTTGCTTACGTGAAACGATCTTATTTGACCGCAATTGATTATGGATAAATATCGATAAAAGGAAAACAATGTGTAATGATCGATAATCCTATGATAACACATATGGATCGATAAATTAGTCAAAACATCTTCATCAAGTTAATCTCTGGATCAACAGATTAATTAGTCGAACACACACAAACTCCAACAAACCTGCGTTTGAAAGTGTAATTCCTTCAATTTGAACCAGCAGAATTATCAAAGTCGTTGTTCGTCTGCCTTTTGATATGTTGTTGTTTCCATGGAAACAATATTGCTCTTTGATTCATCAGGACAAATCTGAGAAGAAAGATGGGTAGACCCTGGCTGTTTCTGTCGCCAAACATGGTGAGAGAATTCGTACTGACCGAAATAATACTTCTCCTAAAAGAACGAGAGATGCCACGACCAAGAAGACAAAGATCATGCACCAGGGTCAGGATGGGATCATGCGCACCAGGGTCAGGTCATGGATAATGCGCACCAGGGTCAGGTCATGGATCATGCGCACCAGGGTCAGGTCATGGAATCAGAATTTAGGCAGGAGGAAATGTATCTTATTATAAAGACGTATTGATATAATGGACAACACAGCAGTACATTCTTTTGCAGTTTGTTCTTTGTCTATATAGTGCATAAAGTAGAAAAGTTCAAACACAATCAACACTTTCAAATCGCTACGGAGGTAGGCCTACGTATCTCGATTTCTTAAATATTAAGACTATGATTATTTTAATGCCTGTGATAATCATTCTATCAATCCGATAACCAAGAATCCAAGCAACTTTACCGATAGATATACAGCACCTCTGATCGGTGTATGACTGTGCAGTCTAACTCTAAATCATTAATGAACAGTTGATGTTCTCAAATGTCTTCAGTCGATCTTCCTGCAATTTCCATGGTAACACTTTGGTTTCTTGCTTGACTGCTGGATGAAGAAGGAAGATGAGTGGAACTTGGCTGTTTCTGTCGCCTCCTGCGCTGGAATGCTTGACGAAACGCAGCTCGGCATTTTGAACTCATTGCATTGTATATCAATGGATTCACCATCGAATTCAAATACAGTGGTGCTAGGCCAATAAAAGAAGCTGTAGACCAATTTCCCACCGCAGCAGTGATTGGATTAGGTATTTGGGCTACGTCACAGATCCAGGCAGTAAGAGCTATGACGTAATATGGGGTCTGGCATAGGAAGAATACAACACCATTGACTACCAACATCTTGGCAACTTGGCTTGATTGCTTCTTTCTTTCTTTTCTGCAATTCAATTGTTTTCGCTTCCTTAATGTTTGTATGAGGCGGATGTACATGTACACGTTATATACCAATGCAATCAGCCAGAAAATGTTATCCAGTGGAACATAGTAATACACAACCCACGGCTGTACGAGCCCACAGTATGCATAAGATGACGGTAATCCTGAATCTTTGTCTTTAGGCCATCGCAGACACGTCAAGTTTAGTTTACCAAAAGCAGGAATTAGTGATCCTCCACATACGAACCCCACCAGCCAGCAGATAGCAACCATTTTACAGGTTCGTTGTCGTCCACGGATTTGAACATGTTTAATGGGATAACACAGTGCAAGATATCTCTCATATGTGACCATGGTTACCAATGCAATGCCAAAGTAGTATAAGACATGCATAGGAAGCCAATAACTGACACATTCTGCCGAATTCACGAATGGATAGTGAGACACCACTGGCGATACTGTATATCTCCAGATATGTCTCATGGCGGATAAACTCGGATAGAGTATATCAGCGACTGCCAAGTTTGCTAAGTATATACCAGTCTCTGATCTCATTGCAGGTACACGGCACACGACAAAGAGAAAACACGAGTTAGTGAGGATACCAAGACACCAAATAATCGGCATGACGATGGTTGTAATCGCGACATCAGTTGAAGTATACAGCCACTCAGAAACTGTCTCCTCGGTGATGTTAATAGTGTTCTCTTCACTGCACTCACCTGATGTTATGCCTGATCCCATGATGGATTGGAGTATTGAAAGAAATACACAATTCTGATTGACAGTGTTTAACGAACTGCTGGATGGGTAGTTTTGCTCAGTCCTCCAGTTTGCAGATAGCACACAGAATGGCACATGGGAAGTTTAGAAGCGCACACATTTACACTGACATCTTTCTTGAGAAGAATTTTTCGGATGTAGTCATCCAAGTTACATCTTCTAGCATGTGATTGGTTGCGTCTTGATCTCACGTTCTTCCCACTTCTAAGCAGAATTAATTTTCTGCATTGACCGAAAAATGTTCTTTTTCGCTTTTTGAAGATTAAAATATCAGAAGGCATCAACGTACTCAAGACTGCGAGTGGACGAAGACACAAAGATACTGCACAATAAACCTGACTGGCTGCATCCAATACTAACGGGGAAATTCTGAGTCAGTAATGACAATCTTTAAAAAAGGAGAAGATCTTTTCTCTTTCTATGGGAGATGAAGTTCTGTTTCCACGGTAAATATAATCAAGAAGAGTCAGTGGAATGTTTATATAATTATATTGAGGATGGAAATTGCGAGGTTTTTGGGCTGGAAATAATGACTTGATTCACATAGACAGTTTCTGTCCTTTAATCAAAAGGAGCTCCCAAGCTGTATTATAATACGAAATCATTGTCTACTGTCTCATGAAATCGCAATCAGAACTCCATTGCATTATAATTATTGTGTATGAAGCTTCTCATGAAGAGGTTTTGGGGCTGGAAATGATGACTTGAATCACATTGACAGTTTCTGTCCTTTAATCAAAAGGAGCTTCCAAGCTGTATTATTATACGAAATCATTGTCCACTGTCTCATGAAATCGCAATCAGAACTCCATTGCATTATAATCGTGTATGAAGTAGACTTGGGGCCAAGTCTTTCTTAGTCCGCGCGGTGATTGTCTCTTTTTTTCCCGCAACTCTCGCGAAAACGCGCGAGACTCAAGGCTACGGCGAGAGTTCAGCTCTCGGCCCGGGACCGCTCAAAAAGAAAGACTTGGGAAACCTGTTTTAGACACATATTCATTTATTAACGTATGGGCGTGCTTTGCATTACGGTTGCCGTAGAGACGGCCGTTAAGACGAGTCCATTTTATTTGAGGGTGTATACAATTTCAAATAAGGCAGCAGGGTGTACTTACTACTTACATTGGACAGCATTTTCAAATTATGGTTTTTGTTCAATTACTTCATAAGTTGAATGATTTATTAAATAATTTTGTATAAGCTGGAACTTAAAGGAAACAAGCTGCTTGAAATGTGCGTATCGCATTTTATTTCATAAATAAATTCATTTACATGTATTAAATGTGAATTAAAAGCCAAACTGGTGCAAGTGAACTTTTCATTTGATTTTTGGCCGCCCAAAAATTGCCTCCCCTTTTGGGAATTTGCCGCGACTCAAATTGAGGGCGCTGTTCGTGACGCAGATCGAGGGGCGGAAATTTATCGAAGGTCTAGAAAACATCTTAACTTGCACGGTTACAGACCCCCGGCATTGCCGGCAAGCTGCTGTTCAGTGATCCGTCTCGCACACAGACCAACGTAAAACCGTCAGTCAGCACTACGACACGCGGTGTGTGTAAAATCTTTGAAGCCTTTTTTCTCGAAAAGTATTTTTGATGAACGATTTTAGGCTTCGTGGACATGCATATATACAATGTGACCGGCCGGTGAATGGGGCGCCGGCTCGCGCACGCGCGGCTGCAGCTTCCTCGATTTACGTCACGCATTTGGGAAGATTTATGTTAATGAGGGTCCCACTCAAGGGGCGTGGTAGCTTGGACAAACATTTTCAAAAAAAAATTTCTCATATTTAATCCAGGAAATAATTAGCTCGAGACACAAAATATCGTTGTAGATATTGTACTTTATAGTTTTAAGCAGGAATAATGCAATTTAAATCCTATATCGTGTTCCCTTTAATCTATTAGTTTAACATACGTGCATTAGTTCATGGAAATGAATAATACCTACGGTAAATGTCAATAATTTTTTTTAGCAAGTGTGTAGGTTAACATGTACCTGATGTACGTAGGTCTACAGTGTAGCTACAGTTAGTAAGACGGACTTATAAGATATTCCTATTATGCACACAGAAGATAAAAACAAACATGCACATATTAATTTCACGACCCACGAGTAAAAAGTCTCATTATCAAGGTCATACTGCAGCTAGGACTATATAGCTAGATACATGCGACGGCTGTGGTTGTGTATTCAACATGAATCAGCCCTGTGTACACGTGCAGAATGTTGCGTAGGCCTACATAATGAATATTCATATATTTAATAAAGATTGGCCAATCAGGCGGGTCCGTACGATTTCGGCTAAAGAGCCCATAGGCCGTGTACAAAGTGAAAACAGGTTTCCCAAGTCTTTCTTTTTGAGCGGTCCCGGGCCGAGAGCTGAACTCTCGCCGTAGCCATGAGTCTTGCGCGGTTTCGCGAGAGTTGCGGGGGAAAAAGAGACAATCACCGCGCGGACTAAGAAAGACTTGGCCCCAAGTCTATGTATGAAGCTTCTCACCACTTTCATGTTAAAGTGCTGTGTAGCATTATTGTGGAGAGTCTCTACACTGTTAACCTTCACAGGAGGATACTGATACCATTTTGACCATCATCAACCGACAGAGTGATTATTGAAAACCTTCATCTGTTTCAATCATAGTCAACATAAAATACATACTATCATGAAATCAATCACAGGGGAAATTAACAAACCAAATTGAATGTAAGTAAGGTTTGAAGTTTTGCATGGTGAAGACACTAGAGAGAGTAAGGTTTGCGGTGACTCCATGTATAAAAATCTCTTTTAGAAGGATGTGTGGTCCTGAAAATGACCGATGAGAGTGGGTGGATTCTCGACGTTTCGACTAGTGTGCTCTAGTCGTCCTGAGGATTTGTATACATGGTGTCACCGCAAACCTCACTCTCTCTAGATTGAATGTAGTCATTTCAAGGTGCCCAAAGAGAAATCACAGAAGCGGGAGTCGGACCTACTACCACCGGAATGTATTCTTGGGATGAGCTGAAATTAAGTTGCCTGCCTAAGTACATGCATGAAGACAACTCAATGCCAATATCTTATCCAAAATGGCTAAGAAAGGATGAAGGCGCGGGCCCTTGACTCTATGTTTGAATATTTTGAAGTGTTTTAAGGAAATTCACGTTCTGACTAGTGGTCAGATGTGGAAAGGGTATGTCATCCATAATTATAGGAGACAAATAGCTGCCTCATATGAACACAGGATATCCCCTGAAGGTGTATATCTGAACTTGATCAATACGCCCAACAAACATGGTGAGAGAATTCGTACTGACCGAAATAATACTTCTCCTAAAAGAACGACAGATGCCACGACCAAGACGACAAAGATCATGCACCAGGGTCAGAATGGGATCATGCGCACCAGGGTCAGGTCATAGATCATGCGCACCAGGGTCAGGTCATGGATCATGCGCACCAGGGTTAGGTCATGAAATAACATAACGTAGCACTTATTGCAAAGTTTCTAAACGCATAAACATTACAGAATAAGAATTTAGTCAGGAGAAAATGTATCTTAATTTTAAAACGTACGCACACAATGGTTAACACAGAAACACAGATTGTGTTGTTCTTTGTCTATGGTGCGTGAAGAAAAACGTTCAAACACCACAATAAACACTTTCAATTTGCGACGGATATACAGTACATTCATCTCAAATATTAAGACTATGATTCAATACCTGTGATAATAATTCTATCAATTTGCCAAATCCAAGCAACTTTACAGAAAAAGAAAGGCCTACCTCTGAGCTGTGTATGAGTGTGCATGACTATAATGGTAAATTATTAATAAACAGTTGATGTCAGATATGAAAACATGGCTCAAATGTCTTCATCTGGCCTTCATACAGTTACCATGGTTACGTTGTGGTTCCTTAATTGACTGATGGACGGGGTACGTTGAGTGGAACTTGGCTGTATCTGTCGCCTCCTTCGCTGGAATGCTTGACGAAACGCAGCTCGGTATTGTGAACTCATTGCATTGTATATCAATGGATTTACCATCGAATTCAAATACAGTGGTGCTAGGCCAATCAAAAAAGCTGTAGACCAATTTCCCAGCGCAGCAGTGATTGAATTGGGTATTTGGGCTACGTCACAGATCCAGCGTGTGACAAATATGACACAATATGGGGTCTGGCATAGGAAGAATACAACACCATTGACTACCAGCATTTTGGCAACTTGGTTTGATTGCTTCTTTTCTTTTCTGCAATTCAATTTCTTTCGTTTGCTTAATGTCTGTATGATGCGGATGTACATGCATACGTTATATACCATTGCAATCAGCCAGAAAATAATTTCCAGTGGAATATAGCAATACGCAACCCACGGCTGAACCAAATCGCAGTATGCATAAGATGACGGTAATCCTGAATCTTTGTCTTTAGGCCATCGCAGACACGTCGAGTTTAGTTTACCAACAGCAGGAATTAGTGATCCTCCATATACGAACCCCGCCAGCCAGCAGATGGCAACCATTTTACAGATTCGTTGTCGTCCGCGGATTTGAAGATGTTTAATGGGGTAACACAGGGCAAGATACCTCTCATATGTGACCATGGTTACCAATGCAATGCCAACGTAGTACAAGACATGAACAAAAAGAAAATAACAGACACATTCCACCGAATTCACAAATGGATAGTGGGACACCACTGGCGATACTGTATATCTCCAGATATGTCTCATGGCAGATAAACTCGGATAGACTGCATCGACGAGTGCCAAGTTTGCTAAGCAAATTCCAGTCTCCGTTCTCATTGAAGGCACACGGTACACGACAAAGAGAAAACACGAGTTAGTGAGGATACCAAGACAGCAAATAATCGGCATGACGATGGTTATGATCTTGACATCAATTGAAGTATACAGCCACTCAGAAACTGTCTCCTCGGTGATGTTAATAGTGTTTTCTTCACTGCACTCACCTGATGTTATGCCTGATCCCATGATGGATTGGAATATTGAAAGAAATATACAATTCTGATTGACAGTGTTAACGAACTGCTGGATGGGTAGTTTTGCTCAGTCCTCCAGTTTGAAGATAGCACACATAATGGCACATGGGAAGTTTTGAAGCGCACACATTTACACTGACATCTTTCTTGAGAAGAATTTTTCGGATGTAGTCATTCAAGTTACATCTTCTAGCATATGATTGGTTGCGTCTTGATCTCACGTTCTTCCCACTTCTAAGCAGAATTAATCTTCTGCATTTACCGAAAAATGTTCTTTTTCGCTTTTTAAAGATTACAATATCAGAAGGCATCAACGTACTCAAGACTGCATGTGAGTGGACGATGACACAAAGATACTGCACAATAAACGTGACTAGCTGCATCCAATACTAATGGGGAAAATGCCGAGTCTGTAATGGCAATCTTTACACACAAAAAAGAAATAAAAGTAGATCTTTCCTTTTTCTGTGGGAGATGAAGTTCTGTTTCCAGTGTAAATATAATCAAGAAGAGTCAGTGTGATGTTTTTATAATTATATTAAGGATGGAAAAAGCGAGGTTTTTGGGCTGGAAATGATGACTTGATTCACATTGACAGTTTCTGTTCTTTAATCAAAAGGAGCTTCCAAGCTGTATTATTTTGACAAATCATTGTCTACTGTCTCATGAAAGGCTGCAATCCTAGAGGCCACCGCACGCGAGAGTTATCTGCTGAGCAAAATATTAACGTCCTCAACTTAAATTACGGTTTCCATGGCTAAGTTGTGGTTCCTCGTTTGACTGATGGATGAAGAAGGACGATGAGTGGAACCTGGCTGTTTCTGTGGCCTCCTTCGCTGGAATGCTTGACGAAACGCACCTCGACATTGTGAACTCATTGCATTGTATATCAATGGATTCACCATCGAATTCAAAAACAGTGGGGCTCGGCCGATCAAAGAAGCTGTAGACCAATTTCCCAGCGTTGTAGTGATTGGATTGGGTATCTGGACTACGTCACAGATCCATTCTGTAAGAAATATAACGTGAAATGGGGTCTGGCATAGGAAGAATACAACACCATTGACTACCAACATCTTGGCAACTTGGTTTGATTGCTTCTTTTCTTTTCTGCAATTCAATTTCTTTCGTTTGCTTGATGATTGTATGATGCAGATGTACATGCATACGTTATATACCATTACAATCAGCCAGAAAATACTTTCGAGTGGAATATAGTAATACGCAACCCACGGCTGTACCAAATCGCAGTATGCATAAGATGACGGTAATCCTGAATATTTGTCTTTAGGCCATCGCAGACACGTCAAGTTTAGTTTACCAAAAACAGGAATTAGTGATCCTCCACATACGAACCCAGCAAGCCAGCAGATGGCAACCATTTTACAGGTTCGTTGTCGTCCGCGGATTTGAAGATGTTTAATGGGGTAACACAGTGCAAGATACCTCTCATATGTGACCATGGTTACCAATGCAATGCCAACGTAGTATGAGACGTAAATAGAAAGCCAGTAACTGACACATTCTGCCGAATTCACGAATGGAAAGTGGAACGCCACTGGCGATACTGTATATCTCCAGATATGTCTCATAGCGGATAAACTCGGATAGAGTATATCAGCGACTGCCAAGTTTGCCAAGTATATACCAGTCTCTGATCTCATTGAAGGCACACGGTACACGACAAAGAGAAAACACGAGTTAGTGAGGATACCAAGACAGCAAATAATCGGTATGACGATGGTTATGATCTTGACATCAGTTGAAGTATACAGCCACTCAGAAACTGTCTCCTCGGTGATGTTAATAGTGTTCTCTTCACTGCACTCACCTGATGTTATGCCTGATCCCATGGTGGATTGGAGTATTGAAAGAAATACACAATTCCAGTTGACAGTGTAAACGAACTGCTGGATGGGTAGTTTTGCTCAGTCCTCCAGTTTCAAGACAACACTCAGATTGGCACATGGGAAGTTTTTAAGCACACACATTTACACTGACATCTTTCTTGAGAAGAATTTTCGGATGTAGTCATCCAAGTTACATCTTCTGGCATATGATTGGTTGCGTCTTGATCTCACGTTCTTCCCACTTCTAAGCAGAATTAATCGTCTGCATTTACCGAAAAATGTTCTTTTTCGCTTTTTGAAGATTAAAATATCAGAAGGCATCAACGTACTCAAGACTGTGAGTGGACGATGGCACAAAGATACTGCACAATAAACCTGACTGGCTGCATCCAATACTAATGGGGAAAATGCCGAGTCTGCAATGGCAATCTTTACCAAAAAAAAGAAATAAAAGAAGATCTTTCCTTTTTCTGTGGGAGATGAAGTTCTGTTTCCAGTGTAAATATAATCAAGAAGAGTCAGTGGGATGTTTATATAATTATATAAGGATGGAAAAAGCGAGGTTTTTGGGTTGGAAATGATGACTAATTTGATTCACATTGTCAGTTTCTGTTCTTTAATCAAAAGGAGCTTCCAAGCTGTATTATTATAATAAATCATTGTCTACTCTCTCGTGAAAAACCGCAATTCTAGAGGCCACCGCACACGAGAGTTATCTGCTGAGCAAAACATTAACGTCCTCAACTTAAATTACGGTTTCCATGGCTAAGTAGTGGTTCCTTAATTGACTGATGGATGAAGGAGGACGATGAGTGGAACCTGGCTGTTTCTGTCGCCTCCTTCGCTGGAATGCTTGACGAAACGCAGCTCGGTATTGTGAACTCATTGCATTGTATATCAAGGGATTCACCATCGAATTCAAATACAGTGGGGCTAGGCAAATCAAAGAAGCTGTAGACCAATTTCCCAGCGCAGTAGTGATTGGATTAGGTATCTGGACTACGTCACAGATCCAAGCAGTAAGAGATATGACGTAATATGGGGCCTGACATAGGAAGAATACAACACCATTGACTTCAAGCATCTTGGCAACTTGGCTTGATTGCTTCTTTTCTTTTCTGCAATTCAATTTCTTTCGCTTGCGTAATGTGTTTATTATTTGGATGTACATATATACGTTATATACCATTGCAATCGGCCAGAAAATACTTTCCAGTGGCATACCGTAATACACAACCCACGGCTGTACGTCCCACAGTATGCATAAGATGACGGCAATCCTGAATCTTTGTCTTTAGGCCATCGCAGACACGTCAAGTTTAGTTTACCAAAAACTGGAATTTGTGGGCATCCATATACGAACCCCGCCAGCCAGCAGATGGCAACCATTTTACAGGTTCGTTGTCGTCCTCGGATTTGAAGATGTTTAATGGGATAACACAATGCAAGATATCTCTCATATGTGACCATGGTTACCAATGCAACTTTCCAACGTAGTACCGAAGACATGAATAGAAAGCCAGTAACTGATACATTCTGCCGAATTCACGAATGGAATGTGGAACGACACTGGCGATACTGCAAAACTCCAAATATGTTGCGTGGCGGCTAAACTCGGATAGAGTATATTATCAGCGACTGCCAAGTTTGCTAAGTATATACCAGTCTCCGATCTCATTGAAGGCACACGGGACACGACAAAGAGAAAACACGAGTTAGTGAGGATACCAAGACAGCAAATGATTGGTATGACGATGGTTATGATCTTGACATCAGTTGAAGTATACAGCCACTCAGAAACTGTCTCCTCGGTGATGTTAATAGTGTTCTCTTCACTGCACTCACCTGATGTTATGCCTGATCCCATGATGGATTGGAGTATTGAAAGAAATACACAATTCCAGTTGACAAACGAACTGCTGGATGGGTAGTTTTGCTCAGTCCTCCAGTTTGCAGATAGCACACAGAATGGTACATGGGGAGTTTTGTAGCTCATCCATTTACACTGACATCCTTCTTGAAAAGAATTTTCGACTGTAGGCATCCAAGTTACATCTTCTAGTATATAATTAGCTGCGTTTTGATATCACGTTTTTTCCACTTCTCATTATAATTTATTTTCTGGCTTTACCGAAAATAACTTTCCCGATTTTTGAAGATTAAAACATCAGAAGGCATCAGCGTACTCAAGACTGTGAGTGGACGAAGACACAAAGATACTGCACAATAAACCTGACTTGTTGGTACAGATCTTTATATGTCCACACTCTGTGCATAACTCGATCAAAATGCTAAGTCGACAATGGCAGTCTTGCGTGGAAAGGGGGAATATTTTTTTTGTAGTTGTTTTTCTTTCTCTTTCTGTGGGAGATGAAGTTCTTGATTAAATATAACCAAGAGTCAGTGGGATGTTTATATCATGGATCCCGGGGGGGGGGGGGGGGGGGGGGGGCTAGGGGGGTTGCAACCCCCGAGGTTTTCACTTTTTATATATATAAAAAATGATTTTGTGCACAACCGTATATGGAAGTACGACCCATCTACACGATCAAACCCCCCAGGTCTGAGGACGTGTCTACACTACTGGTTTATATAATTATATAAAGATGAAAAAAGCGAGGTTTTGGGGCTGGAAATGATGACTTGATTCATATTGACAATTTCTGTCCTTTAATCAAAAGCAGCTTCCAAGTGTAACGGGGGAAAATGACACACACTTAACAAACCAAGGATCTAAAGGACGAGACGCGAACTGAATATTAAAAATAGTCAAAATTTGGACCAAACAAAACACACTCTGCTCTCTGCTGAACTGACTACTAATTCCACATACAACTAGACATTGTGGTTGTGGGAACAACCACTTTCGGGGTTTCATTTCGTAGTGGAACTTTTATGTGAACATAATGTTGAAACATATGTGATCAATCGTCCTTCATAATGGCATATTGAAATACATGTACACTTAAACTGCGTGACTGAACAAATACTGATCATGCTGATTGCTGTATTTGTACACTGACTGAATGTGTGTAGAAAATGGCGTCACCTTTAGATATATATAATATTGTCTGGATAATAACTTCCGGTTAGTTCATCACAAGTAACTGAACATTCACAGTCATTGACTGAATACGATGTAAATATTTTGGAGTTTTCACTGATGTACGTCATGTAATTACTGGGTAAACAGTATTTGAATAATGACGTAATTTTTCCTTTAAAAGTACTTAACTTTCGGTTGAATGACGTCACCACAATCAAACTTCACAAAAATGGTGTTCGGCTTAAACCCGAACACCTAAAAACTCGAACAAAAACAATAGGTGTTCGGCTTGAACCCGAACACCTAATTAAACTCTACACAAAACTCCCAAGCACATGACTCTAATCTTCTAATTAACATAATTACACAATACACTAGGACCATGGGAAAAGAAAGGGTGCATATGCACAAAGCATAGAGTAAGGAAGACTATATGCACAAAGTCACTGAACCAAGGGATACCAAGAAGACAGGACAGGAATCAAGGATTACTCTATGATTAAACAAACTCAACACTGAAAGGCATCATAAAACTCAACAACACTGACCAGTACTGTGAGAAAGGCAAATACACTGTACAACACATAATAATGCTTAAGATCAAATAAAAAATACATGATTGTGTAGCGTGTGTTCAGTCATTATCGTGAAACAGACAGTTCATCTATTTTACCCTCTGGTCTGATGAAGACTGTAAACACATTATATAATCCTTTCATCATTATTAGGCCTATTTCTACTATTCAATGTTATTATCAAAATCCATTTTTTGTCTTATTATGACCTACATGTAACCGATAACCTGTTTTCACTGATTTTGACCTAAAATATATAGCCTTATTTCATCATTTAATTATTTTGCTACATGTAGACAGCATCTAAGAAATGATTAATCCTTATTTTCATCCTTATTTTCAGGAACAATTGTTAATTGTCACATACACCTGTACTTTCACTTCCTGACATTGATTGACACCAGGCTGACCAGTGACCCTGATGAGTGATCAGTATCCAGTAACTTAGTGTAACTTCTGACTAGTATGAATCATTCCTTGGAAATCAACTTCAATTTCAATTGTTTTATGCCTCACTTTCTGGCTGCTGAGGGTATGTTAGTTCAGTCTTACTGCTAACCATCATGGAAGCAACATTGCTTTTCTAGTGCCACATGTTCTCGAACTTATCATACTTGGGTTTTTAAACTCAGAGCAGCACATTGTACACCTCATCATGTGTATTCTTCACTTGTAAATATATCTCTGAACTCAACCCGAATACAAACTGTATTTAGAGTGTAATCTATTGAGCCTTGCACGCTAAACATGTTCAAATTCCTCTCCTCACACAAGCTTACATTAATATTATGACAAATCATTGTCTACTGTCTGGTGAATTGAAAGGCTGCAATTCTAGAGGTCGGCGCTGTGCAAAATATTCCTCAACTTCACGATTCATATACCACGCTTTCGAATGCTAAAAAGACACGAACGATCTTTGGAAAAGACACTAAATCTTAATTTCCTTGAAAACTGCCCAGCATCTGATCATAGAGCTCAGCTAGCTATGATCCGATGAACCAAAATTTCCCATGATGACTGTTTGCACTGTTTACGAACTGTTGTGTTGAGTCCATTTTCTGTCTCAAACTCAATAAAAGAATTTTTGGAGGCCTTGAAAAAATAACTGTATGCTGCCTTTAAATTGCGGTTTCCATGGATAAAGTACAAATTCTTGTTGTGGGTTTTGTAGCGAAAATGCCCCCTGGGCCTTTTCTTTTAATTCGATCTATAAATCTTACCTTAAGAAGATCTTGTCGATTGTATAAATTTGAAATCCTGTTCGCCTGTAGTATATTCTGCTGTTGTGACATCGCCGTGAAGCTTATATCTGTTTACACGTGTTTCATTATGTACGCACACTGTTCTAAAAAGAGCAATGACTAATTCAAGATGGCGGCCTCCATTGTAGATGTTAGAAGTGACGTGATTGGTTGGAAACTTTAATTCTGTTCTGAGAAACTAGGGCCAAAATACGGTATATAATTTGCAAGAGTAGAAAGTTTTATTAAATTAATCTTTACATGATTCACTGACTAAATTAGACTTATATTGAATACTTCGAGAGTACAAGACGTTTTACCGTATTATTCTTGAATATTGTCGTCAGCTCGAGTGGCTAGTCAAAGTAACTCATGAATATTAATGATGTGACATCATAGGAACTTCGTAAATGAATTAATAGTTTTGTTTGTAAACATTTTGTCGACTAAACTTGGGGCTTCCCCAAGAAAGTGAAGTAACTTCGGAGATATTTTGAGGTGAAATTACATGATATAGCGTACGGCGTATAAATAATTGCTCTGTGTGAGCACCTAATTAGCGCGTACAGGCGTGCTAGCTGTTTTGCTGAAATAGAGGGTTACTGAGGTTGTATCACACTTTGGCAAGAGACCAAAACAGAAATGTTAACAGATTTACGTAAAACTTACAGGGTATGAAGATGGTGCTGGTAAAAACATGCTGTTAAAATTGTTCAGCCTGAAATGGTGTATTTATCCAGAAATTACTAGTAAAACATCGACCGAAAATCTTTTTGATCTTTTAAAAGATCAAAAATAAAAGAGAAAACACTTAAGAAATACTGTGGCCGTTTTTCGCTGTTTTCTCAAAAAATGGGCAACGTATGGGACTGAAATTTTCACAGATTACCTGTATTTCTTTGACAAAAACCAAAGAATGATACTACCTTTAAGCCCTAAATCCCCTAATTAAAAGCTAAAGATAGCGAAGGTTAATAAAACATCCCAATAAATTAATCTATACGTGAGGAGCTGTGAGGAGGAGCTTGAAGGAGCCGGGGGAGGGAGACTCAGAGGAGCCGGCACAATTTGGGGAGCTCGAGGAGCAATCCAATAGTAAGTGGATTGGGAGGAGCAGATAGTAATTACACTGCTGTCTAGTTACATGTACCAAAAGTATACAAGAAACTACTGGCAGTCGGAGTCAGAGGCCTTGTGATACAAGTTGTTTTAAATAAGTTCAGTAGGTTGGAGCCTTTGAATTTGATTTAGTTTGTTGGGTCGGAGCCTAACATTTATATATTAATTATAGTATACAAGAAACTACTGGCAGTTTGAGTCAGAGACCTTGTGATACAAGTTGATTGAGAGAAACACGTTAGGTCGGAGCCTGGCGTTTGTTAAAAAATCAGTGATATTATTAAAGGTAGTATCATACTTTGGTAAGAAGCCAAAACAAAAAATATTCACCGATTTACTTTTAACTTTCAAGGTATGGTGCTGGTAGAATCCTACCGTTAAAATATTTCCGCCAGAAATGGTGTATTTATCCAGAAATTAGTCAAACAACGACCGAAAACCTTTTTGATCTTTTAAAAGATCAAAAATAAAAGAGAAAAGACTTAAGAAATACGGTGGCCGTTTTTCACGATTTTCTCAAAAACTGGGGACAGTGAGACTGAAATGTTCACAGATGACTGTTATTGTATCTTCCTTGATATTTTTGCCCACGAATCTGTACTTCTTTGACAAAAACCAAAGTATGGTACTACTTTAAGAACCTGACCATTGGAGTGGCCTTGGTAATCGAGTGGAATTCCCAAAGTAATAGAGACCGCGAATTCTAAGGTTTTTTTTGGTGAATAGCAGACTCAGGAAATTATCTCCTCGGAATGCAAAGTGCATTAACCATCCCAGTATTGAAGTAAGCATTGCATCGACAGTGTTGAGCCAAGAGTTGTAATTAGGTAAATATCCGACAGGTTGTTGTAAAAAAAAAAATGCCCACCTGTTAGTCTTGTTTATTCGTTGTAAGTCGTTGGAGAGAAGCGACTGATGTTTCAAAATATTGATTGAACTTGTTTGAGCAAACCTGGTGTGAGGATAAGTTATTTCTTAGTTCTCTTAGATCCCATCCTTGATATTTTTCTTGGTCATATATTTTAGCCGCGGACCCTCGCCTATAATACCGATAATATTTGAGAGAGAAAGGCATTTCCGGGGAGGCGGAACCCCGGAATTGTAGGCCTATAGATCGTTCCGCCTGGTGGCAGCGCTTGCAAGACCTAGGGACATATTAACTCGGATGTTCGCCACAGTTTGACTGATGGATAAAGGAGGAAGATGAGTGGAATCTGGCTGTTTCTGTCGCCTCCTTCGCTGGAATGCTTGACGAAACGCAGCTCGATATTGTGAACTCATTGCATTGTATATCAATGGATTTAAAGCTGAATTTAAGTTCAATGACATGAATGCAATCGAGAAAATTGATCGGACTTGGGTTTTTTTTTCTTTTTTTTTTGGTCGAAAAAATCCTTTCGCTCCGGGTCTCGAACCTGGGATTTGGCTCTCAGGTCCGGACCTGGTTTTGGAAAAAAAATCTGCATACACCACTGGGTTGAACGGTGATATTGTAATAACAAGATGTACTGTGCAAGTTCACTTTTAGTTTAAAGACACTAGCAACATCAGCAAGGAACTTAAGTTACTCCAAAAATAAACAATCCAATTGATTGTCACTGTTTTATTTTGAAAAAAAACATTAGCACTTCATTACATAAAGTGTAAGCATTTAAAAGATACTATCATACTTTGGCAGCATACCAAAACAGAAATCTTCACAGCCTTACCTATAACTTACAGGGTTTAAAGATGGTGATGGTAGAAACATACCGTTAACATTTACCCAGAAAAAAAGTAGATGTTCAACCAAAAAACCCCAAATCAGTTTTGATCTCAGGGTGAGATCAAAACTCCTGCGAATAGATTTGAAAATGACGTGAGCGTTTTCACTGTTTTCTCAAAAAAGTGGGCACTGTATGGGACTGGAAATTTCACAGATGACTGTTCCTGTATCTTTCTTGATATTTTTGGCTAAGCATCTGCATTTCTTTGACAAAAAAACGAAGTATGCAGTTAGGCCATAAAAAAAAAATTGTTGTATTGGCGTAACGGAGGTTTGGAAAATAGGGTAGGGCGGGCGGATTCTTTTTTTTTTATTTAATTTTTCCTGGGGTATTAAATGCTTTTCCCCCTGTATATCACAGTATTTGACGTGTCAAATAAAGACAAGAAATTACATAACAACTTTAACCAGTCTGGTTTCCATCTTTTGCTCCTTTTAAGCATTTAATCTGCATAGAAATTTGCGATTTAAAAAAAAAATAAAAATTTCCCGATTTTTGTTTATTTATTTATTATTATTTGTTTTTTTTTTGTTAAAAATGTTTACGGTCGGGGCATATTTTTGGGTCGGGCGGGTTACGCCAATACAACAATTTTTTTTTTATGGCCTTACCTTTAAGCATGTGTTTTGTGTACCGTAAATAATTTACACAGGAGAGATTGCTTGTTAAATAAATGCTTTACTGAACTTTTGAGTGTCATTTGTTTTGGAAAACATCACCAATCCCGGTCAAGTTCTTTTTGACTCGCCCTGTACATAAATGCAAATCTTTCAATTTTTAGTCAATTTATAAATTAAATTCTTCTTGAGTCATCGTGGATTTTTGTCGCTTTAGTGGCCGACTGCAACGGTGAGATTCTTGATTTCTTTGACCAGAGAAGAGATGGAATCATTCCTGGAGAAGGGAGGGAGAATTTTGAGAACACGTCAGCTGTGATAAATAATAATAATTCATTGAAAGGTGAACAAAAATTGACTGGAGTGGGATTCGAAACGGCGACCTCCTGAACACCGTACAGGCGCTCTACCCACTGAGCTATCCAGCCCTATGTTGGTGGTGTCCCTAATAGTCAATTATCTTTGTTCGTTTGGCAGTCAGCGCTTCATGAAACCACGCACATGTTGCTATATCCCAGGGATCATTTCATTGATACTCGCAGCAATGCTGCAACCTGAGAGGTTGCTGGTTCGAGTCCCACTACAGTTAAGTTTTCTTTGTTCACCTTTCAGTGACTTATAATTCAGTCAGTTTCCTTAGTGGGTATTTGATGATTATAATAATAACAATAATAGTGAATTTTGGTATAGTGCTGGTGTCACCTGTAAACGGCACTCATATTCATTATTATTATCCCTGGTCAATGGGCCATAAACATTCCTGAAACCATCTCTACTCCCTGGGGAGTACCGATATACAGCCCTGGCTGCTATAAGCGCTCACAGGTTAATCAAACCACAAAGCCATCTCTACCCTTGCAGGTACCCATTTACACCTGGGTGAAGAGGAGCAATATGTGACAAGGCATCTTGCCCAAGGATGCAAGCACCATCAACCCATGGCTGGATTCGAACCCACAATTCACAGATTGACCACAATGTCTTGAGTACGACTAGGCCACGGTACCCCAGTTTAAATCGCTATAACAAATGACAGGTATAATGGACGATTTCTATGGATCTCGTCATGTTCATTATACTGGCGTTCCCACTGCATGCATCTGTATATACAAGATTAGCAGAGTCGCACTTACTCTTCACGGAGTAGCTTCTTAAGGTGCTTGTTCTGGGACTGACTCAGGGATGGACTGGAGGTCTTCGTCTGTAGCTCATGCACCTTCCGCTGCCGATAGTCATCCTTGACTTTAACCTGCTCAGGAGGAAAGCATCAATGAAATACTTTGTTCAGTTTAAGAGCAAGTTTGCAGTGACACCATGTATTTACCGTATACAACTCAATTACATGTACACCCTGTCATTCCTGCCGGTCAGACCTTACTGAAGTGACAACTTCGAAAATGGTCCGGCATTTGGCTCAGGAGTAATCACTATAAGTCTTTCACCACTCTAAATTCAATACCATAGCACCATCAGACTGACTAGACGACTAAAGCACTTCAAATCTTACATGGGGGAGGCTTAGAGGCGCATTTTGGTCCGTGTCCAAATAATGTGTCGTAAGGGCACTAAAAGGATTTGGGTCTTAATCGCATTCAGGATTAAGCCAAATGCCCAAGAGGATTAGGATTTATGGGCCTTTACGAAACCAGGCTTGGGGCTAGGCTTGGGACTTATTTCACTACCCGAGGTCCACACAAAACGAAAGGGAATGATTGGGCCACATGACGAACCCGAAGAAAGGCTCCAGTTTCACCATGTATCTCAAGTCCTTCATTTCATTTAGGTTACAAAATGGCGGTAGCAAAATAAGCCTCATTTCGTAAAGGCCCTATGAGAGCATTAGTAAGAGGAAGGGACAGAGTCTTCATCTGAAGATAGAGGGCGCTCTTTCTTTGTAGTTTTCCCAACTGCTGTTACCTGTTGCAACATGTTTTTCAGCTGTTCCACTTTGTCTTCCATGGCGTTCATCTCTCTCTGGAGGTTCTGCTCTGCCTCCGATAGCACCGGTAGCTGGCCGTGCAGGGCATGTAGGACGGCACCAACCCTGGGTACAAAAAAAAAGTCAACAAAATAATACTGATCTCTAATACTGATCAGGCCCAGACATTGAAAAGCCTGGCCAGGCCTGGGCTACATCGCTTCACAAGTACATCATTATTTCATTTTTCTATTAGTACAATCGCTAATTTCTGTTCAAAACAGCATTTTAACTACAGGATCTGACTACTGGGTCCGACCATGGTAGATTTCTACCTCCATGGTTCGACTGGGTCCGAGGATCCGACTGTTACCAACAGGCAACACCCCTGCACAGTTCATGAAAACCCCATCAAAATGCAGACAAAAAAATCAGTCTATCTGTCCATTCTGTCAGTGGGGCTGTCTGGTTGTCTTTATACAGGGTGAGTGACCGGAATTGGTGAATGTTTTTCAAAACAAACAAATGACACTCAAAAAGTTCAGTAAAGCTTATATTTAACAAGCACTCTCTCCTGCTTATAAAAAAAAAAGAATGAAACAAACTGATCATTCCTATTAATAGGAGTTATGTCTATTTTATGAAAGGTACTCATTTTGCAAGCTGTCCATGGAATACTTGACAAAACAAATTTAAATCTAGCATTTTAGCTGCGTACGTACCCCTTGCAACTTGGAAACAGATCATTAACATTCTATGGACAGCCTGTAAAATGAGTACCTTCATTAAAATACACACATAAGTCCTCTTAGGAATGATCAATTAATTTCATTTTTTTCTTATAAGCAGGAGAGAGTGCTTGTTAAATAAATACTTTACTGAACTTTTTGATTGTCATTTGTATGTTTTGAAAAATTATCACCAATCCCGGTCAACTTCTTTTCGGCTCACCCCTGTAGCATATTAACCTCACCTGTCCACGAGTTCTTCCTGTTTGTCCAGGACGTCGCTGTGCCTGGATGCTATCTCCTCTGCTTTGTCCTGGATGTCTGCCTTGAGGCGGAGGCCGTCAGCGAGGTCGGCCTTCTGCTGCTCTTTCTGCTGCTGGAGAATCTTGACACTGTCGGACGGACAGAAATTTAAAAAAATCAGCGTTAGGCCTTTAATCCCGTACCGCAAGACTGTATCCTGTAATACCTTTCGGTCTTTTTTGAAAAATCTCATTCTCAGCTTAAATCTCATTCGCTTTGCAAGAATAAACGGCAAAATCATTTTGACAGTTTGATTGATAGTGGGATTATTTTAATTTACCATTATGCTTGTTGACGTTTTAAAGTGTTAAGTTAATAAGAGGAATCTGCATTAGTAATCAGAAGGTTGTGGGTTCGAATCCCACCTGAGCCAGTGCAAAATGTTTTCATGTGCACTCACAAAGCACTGAGTATGCAGCGCTCATCTACATTGGTAAAGGGCAAGCCTAAACTGCATAATTCTATCTCCCCAACGAAAATCATTAATATTCATGATCAATTGCAGGCGGTACCCGTCATGATATTGCATTCGCTTCACCCTGCTGACCCCAGCTAGCTCGGTGCCCTAGCAGTATGGCATCTGCACTAGTAGGCAGGAGGTAGTAGGTTCAAATCCCACCTGAACCAGCGTATGATTTGTTTCATGTGCATTCAAAAAGCACTGAGTATGCCGTATCTACATCGGTGAAGGGCAAGCCTAATTTGCACAAGTTCAGAGTAGTTATTCCTCTTGTGGTTTATAATAATGCTCTCTGATGAGACGGACGGATGGATGGACTCACCGCTTCTCAATCTCATCCCGGGCCAGCTCCTGCTTCCTGAGGTACTCCTCCCGGAGCACCTTGGTGGCACTGCTCACCAACTCAAAGCTCTCCTGGGGACTCAGGCTTGTCTTGGAGCTACCCCTACAGTCGCATCGAAGGAAACAAACAAACAATACACATAAACTGCTGCAAACTGCTCATCAGCAACAACCTGAAATTTTTAAAAAGGCTTGGAGTTAGGTGGACCTGACGTAATTTTTACTTACATGTTCTTGTCATTTACCCTTTGAGAAAGATCCTGCTAGGATCGAAACACGTCAGGCCCTCCTAACTCCAAACCAACCAACAAACAAACAATCAGAATCAGAACAATCAGAATTAGACAAAGACAGGACATTCAACTCACTATAGCAAGATTTACATCAAATTGCAGAACCACTCTTGGGAAGAAAGGTGGGAGGTGGTTTTGCTAAAAAAAAAAGATCAATTGGACATTCCGTCCAGTAAAGCCTTCCCATATCTGCATATAGCTCATCTCCTTGTAAGAAGTCTTCGGAGTCATAGGGGATTTATGAAACGGAAGCACAGGCTCAGGCTCCGGCTCTGTCATCCAAATACTGAAAATATAGGTTGTGGTTTTTCATTGAAGCTGAAGCTCCATTTTCCTTTTCAAACCGAAGAATCTACTTCCAAGCCGCAGCCAAAAGCCTCTATTTTTATACCTGTTATTTAGAATTGGACTCACGAAATGGAGCACAAAGCCGGAGTCTGAGCCCGTGCCTCCGTCTCATAAACCCCATAGGTAATCACAGTAGTATTAAACTGTTACCACACCAAACTTGACAGGTCCTTACTTCAATATAGGATTGGATACGTTCCGCTGGAGGATCTTCCGGATGTGATTCTGGAATGGTTGAGTGGAGAGGTGTTTTAGCGGTGAGGCTACGTTCGGCGAATCCTCCTCGGATATCAGAGCGGGTACTGGCAGCGTGTCCTCTGAGCTTCTGGAACAATGAAAAAGAAAACAGGTCGACTTGGGGTGCCATAGCCTAGTGGTCTGGCATGTCGTTCTCAAGATCTCGTGGTCAAGCTACAGATTGTGGGTTCGAAGCCAGCCATGGGTTAATGGTGCTTGAGTCCTTGGACAAGATGCTTTGTCACATATTGCTCCTCTTCACCCAAGTGTAAATGGGTACCTGTGAGGGTAAAGATGGCTTTGTGGTTTGATAAGCCTCTGTGCGCTTACAGCAGCCGGGGCTGTATACTCCCCAGGGAGTTGAGATGGTTTCAGGAATGTTACTATAGCCCAATCACCAGAGATAATAATCTACGTCTTTGAATGGTAATTTCCATTCACTGTGGTTATTATAAATGCTCTGTTTATTATTATTATTATTATTATTGAAAATTTTGATCTGGACGAAAGATGTATGCGATAACCCTGGATCATCCACAACTAGGACATTCTCCTCCGAGATGAGACTTTTCAGAGGGAAGTGAGACTACTTACGCGAGCGGGGTGACGATGCAGTCGTTGGTGAAGGTCCGGCAGAGCATGGCCTGGCCGAGGAGATGGTCAGCCACGATGGTCAAGCCCAGGATGGGCGCAGGAGGACTGGACGGGGCAGGGAAATCAAACAAGTCATTAGAATTCCCGAACCAATGCTGGAAAAAAATATCCAATTCGGATAAGGTTTGCCCTTCCCAAGTGTAAAGGCCAGTAAAGGATTGGTAAAGGTGACAGAACAGCTGCGGTCTGTTTATAATTTGATTTGTCATGGAATAAAAACAAACCTGTGAAATTGTCAGCTCATATAATCATTGGACTACAGTGACAAACGCACACAGTATTTTCAAATCTGTTCCGAGTTTTTAACTCACCCCGAGATCAAAATTGTCTTCGGTCATTGTTTTACTATTTTCTGGATAAAAACACCATTTCAGGCAGAAATAGTTTAACAGTTTGTTTCTACCAGCACCATCTTCATACACTGAAAGTTATACGTTAATCTGTGAACATTTCAGTTTGGAATTTTACCAATCCTGTAGTGTACCTTAAAGTCAAAATGTAAATTTTTAAAGGAACATGCAACTTAAGCTATATTCACAGCCACAACTGATAAAGTGCTAAACACAGGGGTAAAAACAACTACTTTCTATATATTACACACTATCAAATACATTTTATAAATACTGGTCATAACCAATCAAGCATACCAGTGCATACTATTGGAACACTACCAATTTCATTAGATGCCACCAAGGGAGTATCATACTTTGGTAGGAATCCAAAACAGACATGTTCACAGATTTACGTATAACTTAGAGGTTATAAAGATGGACTTGGTACAAACATACATGTACCATTAGAATTTGTATACCTGACATGCTGTATTTTTCAAGGAATGAGTAAAACAGAATACTGAGAACAGTTTTGATCTCCGAGATCCAAACCTCACCATTACAATGACCTCAAAATGTCGCATAAAAATTGCAACTGTTTGTCAATTGAGCTGAACAATTTTTCGCAGCAGTTCTATCAACTTTACCAAAGTACTTTTAACACCAAACAAATTCTACTGTCCCAAATTTTGTTCTCCTTATGATGAATAATATTTCCATTTCTCCTTGTGTGTTTCACATTAACCTCTCTGTGTATGACAGAGACCTGTGCTGTGGTAGTTTAGTGGGTTTGTTTAAGCTGCTCCTGGCAAAATTGCTTTTACAAAAGTCAACTACATCACATCAGAAAACATCAGATACAATGATACAAAGCCTACCCAAGTTTGATACCCAAGGTATCTCACGAGTTTTGATTCTGTAAGCATGGATTCTAGGCAGGCTTACCATGTTTCTGACGGCTTTGTGCATATCATGTGCGACACTGTGCACGGCTGATCTTGGTTGATAACATCCATAACTGTCCCCTCCTCAAGCCCTTCATCTTCTAGAAATTCACAACCAAAAATAATTACAAAAACGATTTTAAAAATGATTTTAAAATGATTTTAACAGTTCCTTGGTAGTACCAACGAGTACAACTCGAGAACATGCAAATACTCAGCCCATACTCGAATCCATGTAATCGATTTTTGGGAGTTCTCGGCCATTTAGTGCAAATTAAGTTTTCGTAACAAATTTCACGGTTGATAATGTTGATGATTTCCGATAAATTATACAATGGGAGTATGAAGATCATTGGGAGTTTAGTAGCAAATAGAGTAAGCAGCACAGTGTCATTTTGCAAGGTTTGTAAAACAAATATTGGAGTGACACAACGTCCATTTTCAATAAACATCTTTGTGAAACAAACTTCATTGTGCATTGGTACTGTACATGTACTCGGACGTGGACTCAGACTTTGGTGCACGGACTCAGCCCTGTACACGACCTTAAATGTACTCATACTCAAAACTTTCGAATCAGACTCGTCAACAATGTACTCGAACTTGACCCAGTACTCAACCCTTGAAGTACTCAGACTACTTTGTACTCGGATTTTTAAGGACTCGACTTCAACACAAAGATCAAGGGGACATTCAGCAAGGACGCTCCCCTAGATTTGAGAAAGTTTAAATTTACCTGTAGAGCAGTATTTCACAAGTTTCTGTAACCATGACAACGTGACACAATGGACGCCTGCACTATGTGAGCAATAGTACTGGCAGGAAGAGGATGGATCTGTAAACAAAACAAAACAAAAAAAGCAAAATCACTTTAATTTTTGGCACATGTACAAATATGCAATGGAGGACCTATAGCACCTTTGGCACATATCCCATTGTGCAATGGGGGACCTATTGCATGCCTGGCTTTTTTTGGAATGATGGAACCCAAACAAATGACAATGATTGTTGATACATACATGTATATGATGAAACGAATGCGTATAGAAGCAATCTAAGGGGGTTTACGAAACGGAGGCTCTGGCTCCAGCTCGGGCTACGGCTCCATCTATGTCATCCATATGCTGAAAAAATAGGTTGTGGTTTTTCAACGAAAATGAATCTCTGTTTTCCTTTTCAAACTAGAGAATCTATTGCCAAACCGCAGCCAAAAGCCTCTATTTTTGTACCCGTCATTTTAGAATGGATTCACAAAATGGAGATGGAGCCGGAGCCTGAGCCTCCATTTCGTAAACCCCTAAGTATCGATGAAATATGAAATTCAAATATTTGGACACTGAGGACAGAAAGGAAACAAACAACTGACCGGAACTGACCGTTACTAGAGTCTGCGGCCAAAATGGCCCGTGCCACTCAGTGCAAAGGCCTCCGCCTTGAGCCACAGCCGGGTCCTGGGTGCCGCCTGCTGCTGGGCCTCAATGTGGCAGACGGATGGAAGATGCCCTTGGACCCTTAGACCCCGCACTCGGATTTTCAAGAGGAAGGCCGGGCGGGCAGTGGCACGCCTTAGGGCGGACCGCCTGCCTGATCCCAAGATCCAACCACGAATTTAATATATGCTATTGGAGCTAGAAATACCGAGGCTGCTGGCACCAGACTTGCCCTCAAATAGATCCTTGTTATAAAAGTATTTAAAGTATACTCATTCCAATTACCTTTGTGCAGAAGAATCGGGTAAGCAGCGTCTTCGGGATACTCCTCAGACAAGATGGTGAGGGAGAGTTCCACGCTCTCATAGACGTAGAGACAGGAACTGGACTTGCCTTGGCTGCTACCAATATCTGATATGGACCCTGAGGCTATGGACTGCAATGAGAAGAAACAGACAGCATTAAAAGCTGGAGGATCATCTGGTAATTGCACAGTTTGTTGGGTGCTGTGGCCTAGTGGTCTGGTGTGTCACACTCAAAAGATCCTGTAGCCAAATGGCCACAGAATACAAAGCACTCATATGAAGAAAGGGAAAAGATCAGAGCATGCTTGAAAGATGAAACATAGTCTGAGTTTATAGACCTTTCTTTTGTTTACAAACACCGACATGCTGGTTGACAATACTTGGCATGAGCGTCCGTAATGTTGCAAATCATTTCGTCTTCTTGGCAGACAGCGTGACCAAATTTAACATAATTTGCAAACTTTCCATAGCTGTACAATAATTAATACCATCATTGCTTGTGTTGTTTCCAATACTTTCAGCAATATCTTTCAACGTTTATGAAACGTTGTGTACAAATTGTGTTCAAATTGTGGTTATTTTGTTTGCCTGGCTTTGATGGCTCTCCATAGTTTCCGCCATCTTGGTTGGCAAAAACGTTGGCTGTGACGTTGCAAATAAAAGAAAAGCCTAAGACCCAGTCACCCTGAGTAGACTGTGGTAATGAGTGGTAAGCAGCCCTTGTCTTGTGTGGTAAGTGTAGAGGGTTAAGGCCGGTTCATACTCGCTGCGTTTTCACTGCGTATGCAGCGCCGTATTTCATTTCAAAGTGTCTCCCCTGCAGGTAAGAACGCGCACTGCGTACTGAAAGTGTGTGTGCGTCTTTGTGGAAAGCATTTGAAAATGAAAAAAGTTTGCGCGCACCAATTTAACCCTTATTCGGACAAGTTCAAATATTTCAACAACTGAGCTAACCAGCCCTGTGTTAGTGTTGTCCCTGATAGTCAATTATCTTTCTTTGTTTGGCAGTCAGAAGCCATGAAACCACTCACATACAGCTATATCCCAGGGACCAGGGACTGGCTCCAGTAAATTTTTCGATGTTCACCTTTCAATGACTTTAACAATTCAGTAAGTTTCCCTTGTGGTTATTTCATGATTATTTTAACAACAGGCGGATGTGTACACCCAGTAGACTTGAAAGATGGTAGAATATGAACATTGAATGTGACATTTGCGTTGCGCGTGTGCAAACACAGCGAGTATAAACCAGCCTTTACGGTTTTAAAGGAGATAAGAGAATGGAAGAGAATGGGGAGTCAGGTTGGCGTAGCGGTTCTTTCCTCGCCTTTCACCTCTGCGGACCGGGTTCAAGTCCGGCTCGGTCCACAAGTGGATTGGGTTTTCAGTCCCTGCCTGATTCTGTGGGTTTTACCCAGAATATTACTCTGGGGTTTTCCTCCCACCTCTAAAACTGTATCTTCTTCTCATCATCGTTCCATAAAAAGTTTCATCAGGCTTTTGAGCTAGGGTGCTTTTGAGGAATCCTTGGTGTCATTACCAGAAATAAATAATAACAAATAAAAAAATAAATAGATGCCTCACATGATTGCCATCTTCGTTGTCGTCATCCTCGTCCCCGCTCAGCACAATGCAGTGGTGCAGAATACCGGCCGAGGTTGCAACCACCAGGACCGTGGGGCTAGTGTGGAGGCATAGCAGGCTGCAGGCATCCAGGCCGTAGTTATCCTCAGCCGGTGGATGCATGGTCAGGGGCCCCTGCAGGTTTGTATGCATGTATCTAGATGGAGGGCGGAACATGGATCATATCACTACTAACCTGCTTAAAGTACTAGGGCCAATTTCATGGAGCTGTTAAGCACACAAAAAATTGCTTAGCACAAAATGTCTTACTCAATAAAACAAATAAAACCCCCATTAAAAATTCCATTTGATTTCAATGGTCAGCGAACAACAGCCAAAGAACAATCAGAAGTGATATACCTGGAAATTTGGTTGATTTGGGTCAATGGGAGACTTTTGGAGAGGGCTGTCGATAGAGGGCAGCAAACTACCAGGTTCCTTAAAACTTTTTTTACACGCTGTAAGTACAGCGGTTGTCCAAAAACTCTCCGAAAGACGCAGGAAAATACTGTGAACATTAAATTCAGGCCATTTACAATTAACTTTTATATTCACAACAGCCTCCCACCACGATTTCAATGCCCGAAAACACAAAGTTAGGTGAAATTCTGATGTTTTGCGAGGAATAATGTGATAGGCTTCGTTTGCAAAACTGAATGCTGTTTGCCGTGGGCCACCGTGATCATTTGAAATTTGCCCTTTTGGTGGCCAATCTCCACAAATTCTGCACTTGTTTGTTCTTTGGGAACTTATGTCCTCCCCTGTCACCACACCCGCACAGTATTTACCAGGCATTTTTATTGCGATTATTTACGCCTGTTGTGTTTACGATGAACATTCGTGCACAAAAGCAATGACAACAAAATCAAGACACCTTTCCCGAGCCTGGTGAAGCGCGCCCTCTTGTGATTAACGATGGTTAGTCAAAAGTCTCCCATTCAACACACTTTGGAACCTGACCGACACGGATTTCAATGAAACTCGGTATGCTGGTCGGACTCCCTGAGAAACCACCAGAACTAAAAATTTTATGCAATTTGGTCCATTACTTTTTGAGATATGGGTTAACAAACTTTTGAGTAATTAGCACGACCCGCTACATACAAACAGCCATATCTAAAATTAGATAAAATTTACATCATTCTAAAGCTCTTAAAATAGCCTTCATTTTGTAAAATAAAACCAAAATTGTTTCATTATAAATGTGTGATCAGCTGCTTGAGCAGCTCTATGGATTTGACCCAAGGAACTTAGACCTCACAATCTGTACGACTTACTTTCTGCAAGACCATATGATTGACACATATACAGGCCTTGAATTTAGTTCTGAAAGGGGCAAGGCCAATTTTCCATAGCAAGAGGCACTTCCATTGGAAAATCATAATGTCTATGAAAAAAATTGAAGGGGCACCAAGGCCAAGAACCAGGGCAACGAAGGCCATGGCCTCCATGGCCTCCATTAAATTCAAGGCTTGCATATATACCAAACCCATTGGCTATGACAGGCCATAAGATAATATGATCTTACTGATGATCTCAACGGAATAAAGCAGCTCAGGGTTAGTGTAGGGCTTGAAATATAAACTAGAGCATGTTTAGAAACTGCACTAGTCCGGCTGTCTACAGATTTTGTTTTCAGTGCACAATTAAAATGGTTCCTAAATTGATGATTTTGACACACTATTGCATACAATGACTATTTTCCTATGTACATGAATGCAACAGGTCTGAATGCTTCAGTTAATACTAGACCTGCATTCCAGTGCTTTTTTCACGAAATTCGAGCCCTGGTTAGTGCCTGCTATGCCTACCTTTGCTCAGATAAGCTTGAAGTCAGAAGGAGCACATCTCCATTGCCCTTCAGGACGTAAATAGGATACAGCGTCGAAGGTTTCCCAGCTGGCATCCCTGAAAGAGTCACACGAGGAGACATCAAAACAAAAACTGAATTGTTGAATTTTCAAAAAGATTTTCAAACGGACAAATGTGCAACTTAAGAAAGATTACGGGATCACAGAACAAGACCAGATCTGCATCGTCAAGCTTAGAGCTCTGAGAGTTTCAAAGCCTTGGTTAGAAAAGTGCTTCTCTTTTGCCAAGGAAATTCAGATTCATGGGCAAAAATAACAAGAAAGATACAGGAACAGTCATCTGTGAAATTTCCAGTCCCATACGGTGCCCACTTTTTGGTGTGCTGAAATGTGTGAAGGATGCAGCTACAACACAATCGAGTTGCATGCATTCATGGACGCCCTTTGCTGCCAGCCACATCAACCCATGATCACGTAGCCCAGCCTGAGATTGAAAGAGTTTGATTTTTGTGGAGGGTGGAAAACCGGAGAACCCGGAGAAAAACCCTTGTAGCATAGGAGAGAACCAACGCCCAAATCTACTCACATATGAACCAAGCCGGGATCGAACCCAGGCCACATTGGTGAGGCACTTGCCACCTATGCCCCCAAGTTACAGGCTTATGATGCCATTCTTCTTACCTCCTGGTCTTGGTGGCTCTTGTGTTGCCGGCCCAAAGTCAAACGCCACAGCTATGTCCCCAAGGGCCACCTCAAATGTTGACCTGTTGGTCGACAGAGAGTAGCTGGTGGAATACTCGCCGAGTCGGTGGCACTGGATGGGCTTGTGAGGAGAGGTGATGTCGTAGATCCTGCCCAACGGAAAAGAGAAAAAATGTCAGGAGTTTAAAATCCGAAAGCAATATCAGAAGAGAAGAGTGGTTGACTACAGTTGGAGTTAACCCAAATTCTACCAAAATTGAAGAAGTCATTAAAAAGTGAACAAACTGGAGCGGGATTCGAACCAGCGACCTCCGGAATACCGTACCAGTGCTCTTACCAACTGAGCTACCCAGCTGTTTGTGAATTATCTTTGTTTGTTTGGCAGTCAGAAGCCATGAAACCACTCAAATACCACTATATTCCAAGGATCATTGAAGATACACGCAACATTATTAACAATGCTGCAACCTGAGACACAGTACAAGTACGTTGAGATCACTCAAAGAGGATGCGGCTTTTTAATCATAATCAACAAATGAAAAAAGATAATTGACTATTAGGAATACCACCAACATATGGCTGGGTAGCTCAGTTGGTAAGAGCGTCGGTACGGGCCGGAGATCACTGGTTCGAATCCCACTCCAGTCAATTTTTCTTTGTTCACTTTTCAATTACTTCAATTATAAACCAGCCAGGTTCCCTTGAAAATTTGAGAAGGTTGTACCATCTAGAACTAATCTTTATAGCGCACAGTCTTACTGCTTATCTCATTGACTTCACTGACCTGTGAAGATAAACCTTTGTGCACATCATTTGTCTCCTCAAAAAAAAAATAGTAGCCTGTGAGAAAGATCCTTGCTAGGATCAAAATGTCGGGCCCTCTTAACTCCAAGCATTATTCCTTTTTTAGGTCATTGTTTGTGTTGATAAGAGGTTTGCAGCAATTTATCACTTGTATGAAAAGTTAGGTGTAGTCCAATTCTGGTGTGGAGAAAAAAGCTTGTTTACCTACAATGTTCATATTACAACAACAAATAATAATCAAACTTTCTGAAAGTACTACAGTACATTTACATCTTGAAGCCTTAAATAAAAAATCCTTCTTACAATTTTCACAGGATAGATCACAAAGGTTCCCATCCCATCCCCCATCCAAGCTTAATACCTTATTGTGTTGTCAGATGTGAGAAGCACCACGTGAGTGTCTGAGTCGCTCCCAGGGTACCAGTCAGCCTGCAGCAGGCGCAACGTCCCATTGGACATGAAAAACCTCTCGGCTAAGATGGCGGTCCTGTAAAAAAACATTGTTAGATACGAGGCAATTTAATACAACTGGTATTATGCTACCTTTAAGTACTTGTTACTATCTATTCCCATGTTACAATTACCTGCAATTGATCTGTTTCTTTCCGTCTTCAAACTGGGCAAATTTTCCATGCCGTCGTGGCAGAGTCATCACCGCTGCGCCCTTGTCTCCCCAGAGCAGGACGTGGTGTCCCGTGGCACTCAGGCCGATGTGCTCAATGTGGAACCTTGGCGTATTGGTGCATAGCAGTCTCTGCAAACAGAAGATACAAATTGACCTTAAAAAGTCAAAAGATAGTACACTATATCAAAGTCAAACAAAGCTGGTTGCTCAAGAGAACATTTTGCACCAATGTGCCAACAACAAGTCACTTCACTGACTTGGGAAAAAAGCAACCCCCCCCCCCCCTCCCCCTACTTGTGATAATCACATCCTTTGCGTCCATTTCATTTTGATGGATCATGGGCCAATTTCACGAAACTCATTGTAACTTAGGGCCTACTAATCAATCGTAGGTCTCTCAGGATTGCAGCCCCACATAGCGTACGATGGTTTATTCTTAACTCAAGTTATGATCGATTGTAGGGCTTTGTGAAATCAGCGGCAAGACCCAAGGTTACAATCATTGCAACAAACCCCCCCCCCCCCCCAATCGCAACTATTAAGTATTAAAAAACTATTATAAATCAACAATTAACGTAAGGCCTGAGAGGCCCTGAGGTCATGATGCTCTTTGAGCCTGCTTGTTTAACGCAAAGGATCATGGATTCCACTGATCCGAATCCCATTTTAGCGTACCCTTCATAGGACGTGGATCCCCAAATCTGGGATCATCATTCTGTCACCTACGCGTTTAACAAACAGGCCCTTTAAACTTTGTTTATCATGTTATGTTTTTATTTTTAATTTTATTTATTGCTGAATATCGGATTGGAAAATTATGAACAGTTTTAAGTAAACCATATACGTGTGAGTAGTGGAGGATAGCTGCCATAATCTCACACACTGACATTGTCTCACACTGTCACAGCGATGAAAAATTAGTCCAACTTTAACAATCAATATCATAACTGGTTAAACCTGGAGTTTGCACCGCGCTCCTGAACTGACGACGTCGTCTGCCTCACGCTCGAGAAGATCTTTCAAATTCATCGTCAAAAGACTGCTCTCGATGCCGTCCCAGGCATACAGCTGCCCCTCTCTGACATCCAGCAACTCCTCCGGATCTGACCTGTCATTTCCATGTCTGTCCTGGTTTCTCAGATTCTCGAAAAGCGGGTGGGAATTTAAACTTTTCCGCCACAAGTCGAAGCCTTCTTCGTCGAACACGGAGGCGGCCATCTTGAATATCGATAATGCGCACGCTCTCGATTCTGGACTCGTTCACTCTTTCCGTGGGTAGGAATAAAGTGAGATTTTTTGTTTTCTCTCTTTTTTGTGTGTGCGATTTTTCGGCAAAAGATCAAAGGCACGGCCGTGGATGGAGATGACTCTCGATTCTTCGACATCGAAATACAAATGCGCCAGCACAAGTTTTCTGGTCGAATTTGTCCTTCTTCTACTAAAGCAAAAAATGGATCGAAATGCATGACTTTTTCCCCATAAAAATCGATGATGATATTCGTTTATGAAGCCTTGGGGTTGGGGGGGGGGGGGATGGGTTCCCCCTCCCCAAAAAATTGAAGAAAAAAATCATTTTGAAAATACTGCATTTTTCAGTTATAGCCCACATGACAAACACGTTATGTGGGCTATAGCTATAGGTGCATGTTTTCTACTAGTACTCATAATAAGTCATTACAAGTAATAAACTGCTGCAAACTGCTCATCAGCCAAAATGACCTGAAATATATATCAAATGCTTAAAGTTAGGAGGGCCTGACGCGTTTTGATCATAGCCCTTCGAGCTGAGAAAGAAGGTCGAAACGCGTCAGGCCCTCCTAACTTACTTTAAGCATAATAAGTCATAGCAGAAGCGACTGTTAGAAGAAGGGTAAAGCCCCCCCCCCCCCCAAAAAAAAAAATATGATATGTTCCTGATTTTTTTTTTTCAAGAAAGTTCAAGTTCTTTCAACTCAATTCAATTAAATTTATTCATTCGCCATATAAAAAATTCATGAAATTCATTCTCCCGTGTGCAGTTTGGATAAAAATTAACAGACATCAAATTTTAAAATATACAACATTGCACGAACAAAAACAACATATAGGCCTACAGATTAAATTAAACAAAAATCCAAAAAAGCATCAAAAATTGTGTGATTATAAAGGAAAAACAAATCTATATCTTTCTTTAAATCTTCTAGAAATATTGTGTTATACAATTTTTTTTACTTTTTGTTAATTTTTAGAACTTTGAAGCCGGCGCGTCTGCTGCCGCCAACGTCCATCAAAGTGCCGTCACAATATTGGCGTATGGGGTTTTGTAATTAATCAAATAAAATTATCTTCAATAGTACAGCCCCCTAAAAAGTGGCACCCATGGCACACCCCCCACCTTGCCCCCAGCCGTCCCCCACTGCCACCCTCTAGATAGCAAACCTTTTGGGTAAAATGGGTTGAAATCTTATGAAGCTACTCTCAGACTATTTAGTTACACTATGCATTTATTCCCTCATATGCATAAATATTATGAACACGGTTCATCACCCATGGATATCACGCAAGTACGCAACCTATAAAGCAACCTACACTGTCTGTAAAATTTGATATCAGTTATAATCATAACAATATGCCTCTACAATAATTATATTCAGCTTGACGGCAACAAAGTCAAAATCTACATCGAGTATATAAAATCGACAACAAATATATATCAACATCAATGCCAAAATCAACATCAGCATCAATATCAAGATGAACATAAAAATCAACATCAATTTCAAATCATGTCAAAAACAACATCAACAACGCCAACATCAGCAAAATAACACCAACATCAACATAAAATCAACAACATCAAGATCAACATCAAGATGAAGTTATGAACATCAACATCAACATCAAATCATGTCAAAAACAACATCAACAACGCCAACATCAGCAAAATAACACCAACATCAACATAAAATCAACAACATCAAGATTAACATCAAAGTCAACATCAACATCAAATCATGGCAATAACATCAACGACATTATCAACAAAATAACACCAACATCAACATAAAATCAACAACATTAAGATCAATATCAAGATGAACATCAAAATCAACATCAACATCAAATCATGGCAATAACATCAACGACATTATCAACAAAATAACACCAACATCAACATAAAATCAACAACATTAAGATCAATATCAAGATGAACATCAAAATCAACATCAACATCAAATCATGTCAATAACAACATCAACGACATTATCAACAAAATATCACCAACATCAACATAAAATCAACCACATTCACATCAACATCATCAGCATCAACACAATTATATCAGCAACAACAACAACAACAACAACAACAACAACAACAACAACAACACCAACACCAAAAAACGTACAGCAGCAACAACAACAAAGCGACAACGACACGACGAGAAAGTGCAATGATTATTAGAAAATATAGGCAGAATTAATTGGCATGACGCATATAGCTGTACAGTACTTAAAAACGTGTATTTCTTCTATTATTTTTGTGTTCCACGGTCGTGGGCGGTGGTGTAAAAACATCGCTGTGCTTAATACCGCATTGCGCGGCTACTTAATGCATGGCTATATTGCTTGTCACCATGTATTAGGCAAAAATCAATTAAGGAGTGATCTTGCGATAGCCAATAGCGCGTGTTCTATACCAATTATAATAATTAATGATTGGAGATGATACATTTAACAGATATACTATAAATAATATCAATGAATATTGCACACTCGCATCTCTAGATTACAGACATTTCCTCTAAATAACAGTTCGGATACTTGATTCCGATAGTGGTAAAACTACTTCAGATATGATAGATATCTTGAAGTGCAAAATATCTACAGAATAATTTATAATAATTTGGATGATCAATTTACGTACTAGTAACCCCTCCAATATAAATGGTTGATGCCGCAGTGGAGGCAGGAGCCGTCTGTGTGTGGCCCGTACGCGCCGCGTACTGTGCGCTATAGCATAGCGAAAAATAGTCCAATATATTTCGTGCACAAAAGTATACGAGTTTGATTTCTTTGTTCAGTGATCGATCAAGATGGCCGCGGCCAACGTCTCCTCGATGTGTCAGTACTGGAAAAACTTCGACTTGTCACATTTACAGGTAAGTTTGCAGCCAGGAGAACCCCCGCACATCCCTCCCAAGTCCCTCTGGACGCTTTCCAGGGAGAAACGGGGTCTTTTCGGGCGAGTTTTGGGGCAGGTTTTTCGGCCGTTGTCGGGAGAGAGATTGACAAAATATATCAGAAATTGATCGAACTGGTTCAATATGGAGTGCTATGCATGTTGTTGTTTGCTGTGTATGTAGTGTGTGTGTGTTGTGAACGAGACGTGTTTTTGTGTTGCGTGTACAGTGCACTACCCAGTATTACAGAAATGCCTACATTCAGCACGCTCCGTCAACAAATTGTATGCCTTGCAAGTGTTTTGGGCCGGCGATGGGGTGTCGAAGTTATCCTCCCGGGTGGAATTTTTGATGTGACCCGAGATTTTGAGTGAGTGCAAAATAAGTGATGTTAAAACGGGTGCGGTTTGAGGGAACGTAAAAACAACAACGGGTAGGGGGGGGGGGGGTGTCGAATGAAAACAGATATTTTCCGACAAGGTAGGGCCTAGCCTATTCAGATCCTCCTCGAAAGTTGTGTAGGCCTAGATAAACTTGTATTTGTAATCTGGAATTCTGAGATAATTACTGTACTCTTCTACTAAGGTGAACGATTTGAGAAAGTATCGAAAAACGTGGTTTCCGTTTTATTGCTCTGTTGCCATTCAATCATAAAAGGGTGGCACTTGACTTGGCAACCTGGGGTTTGTTAATCCAGGATTTTTCATTTATGTCATGTATGATTCTTGTTCAAGAGTAATTGAACGACAACTTGGGCCCTAATGTTTGGATTTTGGTTATAGGCCTATAAATGCAGATTACAATAGGATTGCCTTAATATTATAATAACATTAACAGTGACTTATTTGGTTATGTTATACATTCATGTGTGTTTTTATTAGCCACATCTCTGAATAATGTAAAATGAGCCTTTAAAAAAGATCTGAAATTCATAAATACTAGCAAAATGACCTGAATGTGTTCTGTTTTTATTAGCATTCAACTTGAAGATGAAAATTTGTTTCTATTCACTTTTTTTGCTGTTTTTTTAGGTAATTACATGTAAACCTTTACTACAGAGATGCACTTCGTGATGTTCAAACTTTGTTTTAAAAAACATTTTGTCAGTGTCACTGTCAGTATAGGCTCCAAATCCTAATTATACGGTCCTAGGTTTGTCATTGAAACGCCAGCTTGTGAAATAAAAAAAGCACAATTTGAAATTATAATGAAATTAACTATTTTTACAAATATGTAATTAGAGCATGAAAACAATAGTCTCAACTCTCAAGCATGTCAAGTGTCTTTTGAACGAAAAGGCCTATCACCACCCCCCCCCCCCCCCAAAAAAAAATAAAATTCCTGGTATCCTCAAATTCATGATAAAGCAGATCAGATTTCTGACTTATTGTATGTGAAACCAAATCTGTCAAATGTACAGTATTTACATTTTAGTAGACTGACTTTTTGCCAGCAGTGGATCATATAATTTTGTTTTATGAAGAAACAACATGCTTGTGATTATAGGGGTGAAAAAGATTTATAATAAAAATTGATACTCGATGAACATTTCCAAAAGTGATAAGATTACGATGTGTAAGGTTCCATGAGAGGCTATTTCTACCTCCATGCTGTAATCAACCACACGTTATGTCAACCGTAAAATATAATTTGGGCATTTTCATTGTGCTTCGCTCTTCTGTCATTGGAAGGCTGTCAGAATTTGAATATAACAATCTGAAAAGATATCATTATAGAAAATAAAAAAGGACAAATGTTAAGTTTTTTCTATCCTAGATGTTGAAGGGGTGGGGGGGGGGGCCCTCGGGGAAGTATCATTTTATATTTTCCTTCCATAAAAAAAAGAATAGAAAATATGCATGACTCTTGGGAAACATTTGCAGAGGTCGGTAAGGTTAAGACTGGGGCGGGAAAGGCCATAAGTCTTTGAAATTCCAGGCCTGGGTAGGATCAACCTACAATGGGCCTGGCTGTAAGGAAGCTTGTCAGGCTTGACCAAGAGAAAGCTTGCTAAAATGGGACAATAAAAAGTAATTGTGTCAGTGAATGGAATTTTGTTTTCTTTGATAAGCCAAGCACACAGTGTAAAGCAATGAGTATCAATATGCAGTCCACCAGAAACTCTGGCCTTTGAAACTCTGTAAGCCAAACATCAGTTTCTAATTAACTTTTCAAATTCATTATTTTCACTTGTGCTGTAAATTTAATTTCAAAATCATTAGTGCATGCTATAATAACAATGAGTGAATTCTTTTTTTGTTTTGTTTTGTTTCCTGCGAATTGTTTTTTAATTGCATCTGTTATGTGCATTGCTGTAATGCCGTATGCCGGTTGATAATGATATCCCATAATTCAAGTAATTGGCAGAACATCGGACCAGAAGAAAAACACACGAGCTTGAAACCTTGGTGTACGTTTCAGACTAAGTGAAAGCTAATCTGCTTGACGTTCTGAATTGGCTTGGAAATATTTTGGTGTTTTGTTTTTTTTGTAGTTTGGGGTTGGGTGGGTGGGTGGGATAATATTATCAATATATCCGATATTTGTAATTTTTCTTTTTGTAATTCTGTATCTGGTTCTAAGAAATACTGGTAGACCAGGGTCCGATTTCACTATAAAGTCGTATTTTGCGATAATTGCTATCAGTCTTGATATGAGTTGGCTACTTTACCTGTTTACGATCGAGTCTCTGTTTGTCGATGGATTTGGGCTTTAGCGATGATCACAAAGCGTTAGTGAAATCGGCTCCGGGTCACATCATTAAGCCTGGTGCACGAATTGCTACAGTATATATATGCAAAGGAATCCAGAACAAAACAAACTGATTGTTATAGTGTCTCATTGACACATTCACTTTCACAGTGAGAGTGAATTTGGAGCCCTTTAAATTTCTGTACAATGTTTTGTATACCGTAGGACAGGGGTTGCATTTGGGGTGAATTCACTGTAGATACAACATCGCAAGACACACAAACTATTTTCCTTCAAGAAGTTACACCTATTACAATATGGAGGATTGTAAAAATTAAAAAAGAAGAAAATAAGAAATTCCTAATAAAATTGGGTGATGTGAAATTTGTATATGTATTAGTCACTCCTCTTTGAAACACGAAATGGTAAAATGAAAATCAGAAATTCGATCAGGATAATTTGTATTCATATCACATCGTATCAATGACTCTTCAAAGATCAAAGATTTATTATTTTAATACATGTACAGTACTACAGTACAGTGGACACTGTGTACACATTTGCCTACCCTCCAAGAAATTGTGTGGTTTATAACTCATTTAGGTTTTTTGACAAATTCCTTGTGTGCATGTACATGCATTTGTGTCAAGATTTGTGCAGCCTCTTTTTGACAAGTTCAAACTTAAACAAATCAAGCAATTGAATATAGGCCCTACCTTGAGGTATTTTTAGAGATTATTTTTAATGGACGTCAATAGCCTGAGATATTTCATCAACTTGCCAAAGGATTTTGTTTTTCGTGTTTTACATTTTTTTGCCCTGGCGTTAAAGATCTGACACTGCTGTACATAATAAAAAAAAGGGCCTAATATTGAATATTGAATTATGTATAAAGCTGCATTTAACTAAGTTGCATTCATACACCCATCCTTACATTTTCATTGAAAAGTATGATATTCTGTTGTGCTTAATTATTTTTTACATCATGAACTGCAAGTTGTGAGCCAGCCCCCTCCATGCCTTTCTCTCCATTGAAATCTGAATGACTAGTAACGCAGTGCATTTTCTATTTGTAATGGCATTGTGTCTCTCTCCACTTCATTGATAACTCTGTTTGCACATAAAACAGGCAAGGAAATTTGGTTATTAAGTCCCATGCAATGATTGATTGGCTGACCGCTTTTTTAATATGAGCTAGAGGGAAATAAATTAGAAGGCAACCCTCTTTTAATAACCGGACTGGAATCAGATTAGCGTTCACTTTTCTGTCATGACGCGATCCATTCTGGCATGTCGTCATTGTTTGATGTCGCCCAGGCCGGGGCAAGATGAATTTTCCCTTACTGACATGACCAAGTAAATATCCTTTCCGTGCTGATTGGTCGCGGACGATAATGCGCAACGAAACGTGCGTGCGGGGCAAGCATGACCTGTTTTGGGGTAGATAGTTGTTGTTTTTTGTTTTTTGTTTTTTTCTTCGTCCACTGAAAGGGACCTTGATGTGGAACGCCCGATTTGCACATTTCGGTCAACCCGATTTTCTTCCGGAAATTTTGTTTCAGTGAATCTTCAGTCAGGTGGAGAATAAACCAGGCTCTGACTTGTCGCATGATAAACTGCACACTGTATACAGTGTACATGTTGAGTGTAGTACAATGTACAATGTACAATACTGTTGCCTACAGCAGGTGCTTCGTAACCGAAGAATACATCTGGCAAACGTAGCCTACAATGAAAACTTTTGGTTTGTGAAAAAGTTAGATCCATGGTACAACAATCCATTTTCATGTGAAAATAAACAGCGCATTGAAATACAGTATAGTGAATTTTTAGTGATCATATTAAGGCGTAATGCTCATTTGAAATTTGCATTTTTTTTTTCCAGGGAAATGAAGTTGACCTGAAACCTTTCAAAAGCAAGATTAGCCTCAAACACTGGCCTGAAATACATATATGTGTACAGCATCTTTGGGGGGGCCAAATCGTTTTTCCCAGTATCGATCCCTGATTGTACAGGAAATTAGAGCTAACATTTGCATCACAATGGCCGAGAGAGAATGGAAAAAAAAAAAAAGACGAAAAAGAGGAAAACTAGAGGTACATGTAAAGGAAGCCTCATTGTTACCGCGTCCTGCCAAACCCGGCTTCCCCTTAAGATCTGCTTAATTTCCTGGGCCATCCATTCATCAGTAATTGGGCTCCTGGAAACAGAGCTCATCTAAACTTCATTTGCACGCTCCCCTGCTTAACCTCCCCCCCTAGTCTCTATCGATAGCATTAATTTCCTCTCCTCACTTCACCTGGCCCCCGAGCCTGGCCTGTATAAATAGGAAGCCGGTATCATCAAGTATTGATTGTCAGTTCTGTTATCACTTTCTCCTGGTATTGATTTCAGGTTTTTTTTTTTTTTGTATCCAAATCTTCTCTCTGATTCTGCCCGACTGAAGCAGGGGAATGGAAACACCACCCCCCATCCCCCCCCCAAAAAAAAAAAAAGAAAGAAAGAGAAAAGAGAAAAAAACACAATCTTTTATAATTAAATAGAAAATCTCCTTTTCATCTAGAGCCATGTATACACAGATACATGTATGAATGAATGGATTCTGTACTTTCCTAGTTGTGCATCTGAAATTGCCAAATGATATTATGGCCTATGTGTACGCATTTGTACCAAATTTATTCTGATCATGTACACGTATTCCTACATCGTTACGTCCCTTGTGAAAGCAAACCCTTGAAACTTGTGATATTACATGTGTGGACAGTGTATTGGATTTAGAAAGTCCATTATAACATTCTGTGAGGTGTATGCAATGTGTTTTTCTTGAAATTCCAGCCTGTTATAATTTAAATACATCGTGCACACATGAAACACAGTTTTGAAGTTCAGTGCCTTTTGCTTTAGGGAGAAATTCCAATGATTTGGTGAAATTAAAAGAGCCTTTAGACAGTGCACATACATGTACGTTTACTGTACACGATGTAAATTGAGTAGGATTAATCCTTAAATTCATGGAAGAATTCATAATTCTGGAATTTTTGAAAGTTTTAGACAACAGCGACATCACCAACAACAGCAACAGCAACACAATTTCATAGTAAGCACAGAAACTTGCTTAAAGGCATTGGCAAAATCTCAAAAACGCCACCACCTTTTGAATTGAAACTTTCACAGGTTAGTTTTATTGTATATACAATTATATTGGTTTGAAACAAACAGTAGGCTCAAATTACCAAACGTATGCAATCCCTTTAAGCACCAAAAACCTCAAGTGGTAAATAAAATTAGCATGGCAGACAAAACTGCTTGTGAATGTTATGCTCAGCAAACAATGGCCAAATACAAGTTAAAAGCAGTAAACATCACATGAAAATTTGGTCGGTAATCCTATTTGATCAAGGAAGACTTTCATGCTTTTAACATATTTAAAAGCCATGTTTGTGCTTAAAGCAGCTCTATGAAATTGGCCCCAGGTCATAGAAACTGTGCAATAATATGCGTGACGCCTCCTTGGGAAACAATTCATTGGGCAAAAACAGACAAACAGTTAAAATCTGCTTTCTTCATTAGTATTTCTGGGCGCTCTTTCTTTATTTTTTTGGTTGAGATTTCAAGGTTTCTCACCCGATGCTGCCTAGTTTGAGATTCTTAATTCTGAGTGTATTTTAACACATGACTGGCACTGTAAGTACGGTAACCCTAGTCGGGGGAAAGGGATAGGACTAGGAGATCATGAATGATTGAATGCAGCCCAGACCTGAACCTGATACACAGTCTTTCCAATAGGGGAGGGAAAATTGGAAAATAATTTTGGCCTCCCGATTTGTCACCTCACGTATCATGCGCTCTCCCTTGGGAGCCAATTAAATGCTGGAGCTTGGCAAGAATGAATGATAGCGCTTGGCTAGCGGTCTTGTCATACACACTACCAGGGAGGGAAAAAATAGAAAGAAAGATCAAAAATATATACGGGGACATGTATATAATGGATATTCATTACTGATTGTTGGTGTCAGTGAAGGCTTTATAAAAGAAACCAACAATAAAATCCCATAGGGTCATAGTGCAGTGCCTTTTGAATAATATGCACGCACACACAATGTACAACATCTCCTGCCCTTGATGGCTCAATAATTGATGATGGAGGAGGGTGGGTGAGGTGTGAAGGGGGGGGGGGGGGGGGTGGGGTGGGGCAGTTGTAGGCTGTTTAATCAGAATGTATTGTTATTGAAAATTTACATGGAAAATCATGGAAAGCTGCATTTTGTGCTGTTTAGTTTTCTTTGTTTGTTTGTTTGTTTTTTTCCTTTTTTTTTTTTGGGGGGGGCGTTGAGGCATTTTCCATGGATGGTCAAATATTGTCCCTTTTTCTGGTTATTGCTGCGGTGCCCCTGGTCATTGTTATATGGTTCCCTGGTTATTGCCTTGGTCGCCCTTTTCACTGCCTTACATTTAGGTGCACCTGGTCATTGCTATGTATTCTTACCTTGGTCATTGCCTTGGTTCCCCTGGTTCTTGCCTTATCGCCCCTTGTCATTGTCTTGGTGCCCCTGGTCATTGCCTTGTTGCCCCTGGTCATTGCCTTGTTACCCCTGGTCATTGCTTTACTGCCCCTGGTCATTGCCTTAGTGCTCCTAGTCATTGCGTTGGTGCACCCCGGCCATTGCTTTGCTGCCCCTGCCTTGGTGCCCCTGGTCATTGCCTTATTGCCCCTATTCATTGCCTTGGTGCCCCTGGTCATTGCCTTGGTGCCCCTGGTCATTGCCTTATTGCCCCTGGTCATTGCCTTATTGCCCTGGTCATTGCCTTGGTTCCCCTTTTCACTGACTTTATCTCCCCCTTGGTGCCTCTTGAAATATTCTATAGTCACTGGTACACTGCAAAAAAATTGTGGGTCCTCTCATAAAAACTGTGTCCTTTGTTAATTAGGGGAAATTGGTTCGGCCCATTGATTATGAAATTTCTGCCCTGATAATAACTAGCCCGCATTTTATTTCTTTTTTAATTTGGCAATCAAAGCTTTCCCTTTTTGGATTTTACGATCAATGAAATGTAGGGGGAAAATATAAGCCATTGCTAGATTTTCTGGGTCACACTCTATACCAGATTAGGCATGGTTTGTGATTGTATTCATTATTACTCTGTTATTCAAAAAGATGGAAGTAAAAAGGTTTCACAATTTTTAGCAATAAAGAAAAACCCCAAAATCATCCGTTACAAAATAGAATTACTTATTACCCGCAAATCTCAGATTTAATCATTCTGTTCATCATAAAGAGATAATTTCTTTTTTGCTCGGCCTGTTTTTAACAATGAAAAGAAATTATTCAAATCAGTGAACAAAAAAGAAAAAAGGAAAAAAAGCCTTACTAAAAATTTGCCCCACACTGCCCGTAAAACCAGCATCAATTGTGCCTCCAATCAATAATTTGATTGTATTCGTGAATTTAATGTGAAATACACGTCATGGGCCCAAGAGGGGAGCGAGCACATGGAAGGCCAAGGGTAGTGGATTAGTGCTCTGATCATATTAACCCTGACAACAAAAATGATTGAAAAGAACGCACAGAAATGCTATATGATGATTGTTCAGGTATTGTCTGGTTGAAAATTAAATAAATTATAATACACATGGACAAATTCATCAAACCAGGGAACTTTGATATTGATTGGTTTTTATATCCTTTTAGATTATTTTAAGGGTAATTTCATACAGTGTTCATACTTTGGTTTTTGTCAAAGAAATTGCAGATTCATGGGCAAAAATATCAAGACAGATCATACCAACCGACAGTCATACATATGTATCTGTGAAATTCCCAGTCCCACTTTTCGAGAAAACAGTGAAAAATGCTGACAGTATTTTAAAATCTTTTCACAGGATTTTTGGTCTTCCGAAGATCAAAATAAATTTTTGGTCAATTGGTTTTACTCTATTCTTAATAAATAGGGGCCTTCAGCATTTCAGGGAGAAAAATGTTTAAAAGGGTATGTTTCTACTAGTTACCATCACCATCTTTATACATTGTGTACCTTGTAAGTTATACTGTAGGTAAATATGTGGATAAATAAGTACATGTAAATCAGTTTTGGTATGCTACCAAAGTATGATTTAAGTGGAATATCCGGAAGTACATGTGTATTGCATTGATTGGCAGATAAAATTTATCAATTTTTCATACATTTTCAATTTATCTAATGATCAAAATTCATTAAGACAGTAAAGGCAATATTATGTTTTCATAGAAATTAAAAATAATATTTAAAATGCTGATAAGTAAAAAAAAAAAAAAAGGTGAATACTGGCTTTTAATATTATTGTGAAGTTCAAAGGAAGATACATGAACACAATGGTTGGAATTGCCGTCGCAAATTCAGCCGTGATCAGATACGATCACAAAACCATCTGGTGCACACGCGCGCTCGATCTCGCGCTGCCAAGGGATCAGAACATTGGAAAAATAGACAAGAGTCCTGTGGTTATGGGCAAAAAAAAATTCAAACAAAATCAAACAAACGAGAAGAAAGATTGTTTTTAATAAAGTCCATGGAACTTGCATTGAACGGGTGCGGCACATTTGTCATATTGATTGGAGCGGTGCCATCACATCAATTACCTCCATCCATTAACCTTTCAATATCGCCCCGGTCTCGTGCGCTATTGATTCCATGTCGGGATGCTAGTTCTTTTCTTTCTTTTTTGTTTGGGGGGAGAGGGGGGGGGGGGTTGGTTGTCGGGTAGGAGAAGGGGGGGGGGGGGTTGAAATTGCTGCTGCCGACTGTACAATGATTGAACATCGTGCACACACTGACTATACAGTACCCTAGCCTTCCCCTGGGCAGTAGCTGGGGCCAGAGAATCATGATAATCAGTGGGTTTCCTGTTTTGTACTGTTCCCCCTTCTCTCTCTCTTCATAATCATAGCTCTGTCTCAGCCTCTCCTTGCTCACGGTCCGTCTGTCTTTGCTCCGCTTTCCTTTAATTTTAACCAGTTTTCTGACCCAATTATAGATAATGGTTGCCTCTCTTTTTTTTTATTGTTAATGCTTTCATTGCGGGGGAACGGTCTGTCCATTGTGTCGCCCTAATATCCTTTTTCCCCGGCAATGAATAGTTAAAATGATAACAAGTCGCTTGTTTTGCATGGAAGGGTCACCACTATCCCTCCTGGCTTCGACATTTTAGGATTACAGCGTAATTTGCAGAGATCTGCTTTTGCTCAAGGTCCATTTTTTCCTCTCTGCTTTTTGATGTTTTAATGAACTCTTCTGGGTAGAAGCAAGCTTGAAATAATATGCAATGGGACTGGGAGAAACATTGCATTGGTCAAGATGTTAATATTGATTTCTCTCAACTGGATGAGTGAAAATGGAGAAAGCAATTAAATTCTTTTTGTTTTTTTATTGCTCGCATTGATCTGCTTAATTCTTAAAGAGTGATAACATTTTTCCGTTTAAATGGAAATCACAGAGCTTCTATAATTTACATTTTTTTGTGCATACAGTACATGTACAATGTACAAATGCTCAGAATACTTACGTTTACACTAGTACGCTAAGTACATTTAAACATCTACAGAGCAACAGTAGAACTTGGTTTGCCAGAGTACCAGTGAAATGAGGATTTGTGCCAGAGTACCAGTGAAATTAGTTGGTTTGCCTTACCAGAGTACCAGTGAAATGTGTTTAGTACGCATTGTGTGCTTTGGTCAAACTAAAATGGGATACATGCACCCAGGCCGACGACATGTGGGCCCTACAAGTGCAGTTTTCACGGTGACGTGAGTTACATAATATTATTTTATGCCCATGCATATGAAATTGGCATAGACCTAAAGTTGACGTACATTGTACATGTACACTGTACGTCTTTTTTACTCCTGCTCTGTCACTGGTTCCAGTATATTATTGCTCCCCCACTCCCCCCCCCCCCCCCCCACTTTATCATTAACAGAGTCATCAATGTCCGATGCAGTAAATGAACACATTCGTTCCAGTTCATTAAGGTCAGAGATTCTACTGTTGTTCCCTGATTCGAATCCTTCCACCCCACCCCACCCCCTCCTCCAACTCCCCCCTCCTCCACCTCCCCCCTCCCCATCCTCCTTCATTTCTTGACGCCATGGATAATTTGCAAGGTAGAGAATACACATATACAGGTATATTGCTTGCCTTTTTTTATTTCAACACAAGTCATTGTGCACGTTAACAATACAATATATTGATTATTTTATATTGGTACAGGAAATGTCCAGGCATCAGTAATGTAGGGCTATACAATGTGCTCGTGAACATATTACACAGTACACGTGTGTATACATTTACGCATCGTGTGTGCCTTTATGCAAGTCACACGGATCCCTTATGTTCAGTACATGTAATTTAGAAAATTGTGAACATGTTAATGTAATAATTATTTTATTATGTTACTCTGTATGTGTATACATGTGTACTACTGTACATACACTGTACATATTACAAAAAAATATTTTGATGACATTTCACGATTTGTTATTTATTTTTATTTTATTATGTATTTCACGATTAAACCAACTTCAGTGTTTAACTACCACTCCCAAGATTCATTAAAAAAATGTTTAAAGGTACTAAATACATTGTACTTTGGTACATGTGTACACATTAGCATACCAAAACAGTCAAATCTCCGCATATTTACAAAGATGGTGATGGTAGAAACACACCGTTAAAATGTTTCTTACTGAAATGCTGTATTTATCAAGAAAAGAGTAAAACCAATTGACCCAAAAAAATTTTGATAAAAAATAACTGTGAAAAGATTTAAGAAAAAACGTTAGAATTTTTCACTGTTTTCTCACTGGGCACATGGGACTGAGAATTTCACAGATGACTAGTACCAGGCCTTCATTTTAATAAAAATGAGGAGATCTGCAAATCGCTCTCCTTAAATCAACGTGGAGAATTTAGGAGAGAGATTTGCTCTCACTAACAAAAATCAAGTTTGAGTTGCAAATTCAACTCCTTAAATCAACATAGAGCCTACTCATACTAATAAAGAGAGCAGTTTGCTCTTGCTAAACCAAGTTTTTGCATGTGTCCAGTGTCAAAAAAAGAGAGAATTTTACTTGTCCTGTTGAAAAAAGGACAAGGATAAAGGGTAAATATCAGCAGGAAAAATGTATGTGATGTTTTGAAAAAAGGTAGCTCTCCTTAAATTGTTAAGGAGCTCTTTTTTTCGCTCTCCTTGGAAAACATTAAGGAGAGTGGAGGAGAATAATCACTCTCACTCTCCTTAAAAATCAAGGCCTGTAGTACTGTGTCTTTCTTTATATTTTTGTCCATGAATCTGCATTTCTTTGACAAAAACCAATATATGAAATTTTAAGACATACATGTACTGTATCACATGTATGATACATTGATCTGAAATTTATTCAGTAAATAGTTTAAATGATCAGAGCATGACAAGTGCCAAAATTTCCTTTGTGCTCATCGTAGGCACAGTGGCTTACAGTACATACGTACATGTATTGAGTGACCAGCAAAACTTAAAGTCATTAATTTGTACACTGGGGGCTTGGAGAATGCTACAATATCAGCAGTGTTCTTCAATTGGTTCCAGTTGTCTTGTGTTTACATTGAAGATGAAACCATTTCTTTGACAAAAGGAAATATCTGAAAAATTCCAAAGTGGTGACATTATTGCTGCATGATTGTAACTAGAGCATGAAGAATTAGCTATATGGTAATATATTTAGCTGACTCTTGAGAGTCCATTACATTAACCTCATTTTTTTTTTCTTTTGGCCTACAATGCATAAGTTGTGAAAACATTGAACAACAACATACTGTCCTGTGTATGACAGAATGATACATGTAAATCTTGTAGCATTGATGGAAGCCACCAGGCCAAAACATTTCATGTGGTCTGCAAGTTCATTTCTTGAATTGCTATCGTATTAAACCATAGTCTTACAAATTATACAAGTCTTGGAAGTACTTAAATTTAGTAAATTATCTCAAAATTTAAAAAAAATGTATTTCATAATCTTATTAACGTATTATATGCACTTTTATTTCATTTTATTGGGCCCATGTGTAATTTACAAATTTACAATTTACATGTATGATGTACATTGTACAACTTGGTATTTGCTTCTTATCCCAATTCCTATTCTATCAAAGTGGACTACATGTATGTAACAGGGTTTCCCGTGAACTTTTTTGGGCTCCCATCATGCACATTGATGTCTGACATTTCTCCCACCTCTTTCATTTTTTTTTTGGTACTGTTTCGGTCCTTCATTGTGATTGTGTCTTTTTAGTTGTACTTAATGTAGACACTTTTTTGACACTACATACTGTACATATGTACATACAGTATACTCTCCCTACATGTAGCTCAGTATATACATGATATACTGTAGTTTATGGTTCAGATGTCAAATGCACTAAAAACCTTTAAATAGGCCTAAACTGTACAAACTTTCCAAAATATTTGATGAATAATTTGAAACTGGATACTTTTATGAATTATTCATTACTATACAGGATTTTTTTTCCAGGTAAAAAAATGATAGTCATTTCCATTTTCCAGACCAATCTGTCACTCAGACTAAGAACTGAAACTGACCCACGCCATAATCATCCATCAGGTTTACTTTTCCCTCTTCCAAACTGGACCAGGAATTTGGAATATGTAGACTTTATTCATGTACGGTAGAGTTTACAAACTACAGTGCGTGTATGTGGTCGAAAATACATTCATTACATACATGTAGAGTATGAGAGATGTACAGTGTACATGTACATGTACATGGACATGCAGTATGTGACTTTGATGGAGTACACCTGCGTGCTATTATTATTATTATGAAATGACGACTGCTAGATCGGTTACGCATCAATGATTGATTTTTACCTCTATTCAGACGATCCGGCCCGGCCCTTGTGAAGAGTTAATTGTCTTTCGTGGAGTCAATGGGATCATTCACTGGAAGTCAAGTGCGCATTATGTATTTGAAACTTCAATTCAGAGTCTGCGGTTTGGCAGAATTCCAAATATTATTATTCCTTTTGGAAATGCCATTCGCTATTCTCGGTGTATACAATTTATTGGTTTAAAAATCTCCAGCACATCTACATTATACACAGTGGCCAGTCAGGCAAAAATGCATACAGTTTTGTGCTTTCAAAATTGTTTTCAATTTTGAAGATTGATGTTTTTGCAAAAAGAAAGAAAGAAATTCTCATAGCATTTAAAAATACGTATTAAGTTTTGCTTCACATTGTATTTGAGCTTTTTTAGAATTTTGTTCTGAAGAATGAGATATTTCAATGTTGAAAATGATCCGTCACTAATCTTCATGCGCATGAATTTCTCTCTGAAGCTAGGTATAATGAAGTATTTGCAGAGTGAATTGATGTGTTGGGGGTGGGGGGGGGGGGTGGGTAGTGTTGGCTGTTTTTTTCCATCCAGTAAACCAATAAGTTTTGTAGCGGCAGTCTCCTCATAAAACAACACTAATCAATATCTCATCAGTTCGCCTTTCTCACCCCCTCCTCCTCTTTCCTTATCATTCCTATCCCCCTACTACTACTACCTTCTCTTTACCCTTAAAGCATTATTATATACTGTACCAGTCCCGCGAGACTGTCCCAACGTGTCAAGGCAGGTGCACGTTTGGCCCGGGAAATTTTATAGGTGATGTGTTCCGATAATTGGAGATTGAGAAAAAAAAAAGCCGGGGCCTGGGTCCGGGGCCCGGGTTGGCCGGCCGTGTGCGAGCTTGGGACGAGAAGGGAGTGCGGAGTTTTTCAGCTGCCGTTGCTTGCCGCAGGGGTTCCGCTGGCTTTGCTTCTATCCCCCCCTCAAATGATGCTTTCAATTTCTGCGAGGTTATTGAATCTATTGATTAGTTGAATCGATGGCCGTACCTGACAGGCTGAGGAAAAACTCTCTGGCGGGAACTCTCTTTTTTTTCTTCTCATGTGCTATCTGGCATAGCTCGGGTTTGAGTCGAGGAAGCCGGCATATGCCTGGGTAGGGGTGTGTGTCTGTGTGTGTGTGTGGTTGGTATCGATTGAAACCCTGTCCCTAGCCATGATTGGGAAATTGAACCGAGAGACCCCTATATAGTGGATTGGGGGGATAGGGAGATGCGGTCGGCAAAGAGATGGTTTAGATTGAACACGCTGAGGGCTGAGTAAGCGTTGCCCTGTCCGCTTATCAATTCGACTGGAATGCATCTCAAATACGTGCACTTCACAAACAGACAACCAATGGTCAGACAGCATGACATTGGCAGGCGTCCAATATTTTGTGCAAAAGTTTTGTGCCGCAATCAAACAGTGTAAACGGGCATCGAACATTGGAATAAAAACCGTCTGAAAGATGAAGATTTCTTCAGGGCAATTCTTTTCTTTTGGGGGGCTAAAAAAAAACTCTCAACCATTGAGAAATCCTCTCGAGGCTCTCATGGGTCTGTACCTCGGTCAAAATCTCTTAAGGATTCACCAGGGACGTCAGTCACTCTTAAGCATTGGTGTCATTTCACATGATTAAACTTTTGTAAGATTTCGCAACCATGAGAAAATTTCTCAATGGTTGAGAGTTTTTTTTAGCGTCGTGTGAAAAGGCCTTTAGACTGTATATTTGTACTATTTGGTGTTCTTCACTTCGGCCCCAATTTCATAATGCAACATGTACACGTATGACTTGTCATGTGTACAAAAATACTATGTATACATACATGTACCTGTACATGTATGATGTACACTGTATGGTTCTGCTGTACTAACTACTAAGCAAAGAAGCATCACTTATAAACGTGTTACATGTAACTAACTAGCACTATTAGATTGGGCTGCTGAATCTGCTGGTTTTCCTTTGGCTACTTTCAGCCGCGACAGTCTCAAAATCTCAAGTCCCGGAGAGCCTTCAGCTCTTCTTGGGGGGGGGGGGGGGAATGCTTGTGTCGATAGACCTGGTCGTGTCATTGTGGAAACTGTAAAATGCAACTTGAAAGGATTTGTTTCATTGTTCAGGCTCTGTATCGAATGTCCAGTATTTGTGCTGGGGGAGTATAAATTCAAATGACTCAAGTACATGTACATGTACACTGTAACACAGCAAATTGTGTAAAGTTACAACACCTGCCCCAGAATGTTGCGCTACATGTATGTCAACGACCCCTATTGGTATTTGTGTGCTTAGAGAATTGTCTCTGGGTTTCTATAGACCAGGGAAAGATGCTAGTGCCATGATTGTCACACTTTTGAACTTAAAGGTAATATCATACTTTGTTTTTTTGTCAAAGAAGTACAGATTCATGGTCAAAAACATCAAGGAAGATACAGTAGCAGTCATCTGTGAAAATATCAGTCCCATACGGTGCCCACTTTTTGAGAAAATCGTGAAAAATGGCCACAGTATTTCTTAAGTCTTTTCTCTTTTATTTTTGATCTTTTAAAAGATCAAAAAGATTTTGGGTCGTTGTTTTAATCATGAAAAATGGCCACAGTATTTCTTAAGTCTTTTCTCTTTTATTTTTGATCTTTTCAAAGATAAAAAAGATTTTCGGTCGTTGTTTTACTAATTTCTGGATAAATAGGCCCTACACCACTTCAGGCGGAAATATGTTAACGGTAGGTTTCTACCACCACCATCTGTGCACCCTGAAAGTTATAGGTAAATCTGTGAACATTTCTGTTTTGGTTTCTTACCAAAGTATGATACTACCTTTAATCTTGTTTCATCAACGTTGTTTGTTGGTGGAGGTGTTGCAGTTGACGATGTTTGAGGGGGATTTGTGGTCGACATGATTCTACCAATTTGTTATGATGCATTGTGTAGAGTTTCTGATGGCTCTTCTTCATATTAAGGCATGTTTGATGAAGTACACAAAAACAAATGGGCATAACAAAAATTCCCTACCTGCCTACGTACATGTACATGTCCCTAAATATTTTAAATGCCATGTACATGTAATCGGAAGCAGAACTTTTAATTGATTTAATTTTTTTTTTTTTTTACCTTTTTCCATGGATGGATTTTTTTTCTAGAATGATACCCAGGACTTTCCCTATTAAAACTTGACAAATCTCGCCCACGTCGCACGTCAGTAGTGTATCCATGAACACAATTATACATGTACACAAGTACGTGTACATGACTAGGAGAAGTACGTATACACACCTTGCGGTGTGACACTGTTCCTGCCGGCCGGCCAAATCTTGGTCAGAGATGGTCACACTGTCACACTCCACTGCTTTTTATTCATTAACGGTCCCATTTATTTGCCCATAGACAGTAGGAGGGTTCAGTGCACACTGCAGTAAGTACACTGTGCACACGTGCGCTGTATTTTTAATCCTTGTCTCATTGTACATGATGGCATATTGATCGTGTTGCCCGCCTAGGGGCAGGTTATGATATTTATGATAAAGGTGGCTTCTTCGTGCCGGACTGGAAGTCAGGTGAGGCTGCTGTTCTCGTCACTTGCCCCTTAGGCTAACTGTTTTAGCAGTTTTGGACACATACATGTACATATGTACAGTGTACTGTACACATGTTCATACATACAGTATATGTACATGTACATGTACACCCCAGACGCACATATACATGTAGCCCTACAGTTGTACATATTGTATACAGTATGTACATGTATGCTCATGATGTGTTCTAACTATTACCCGTTGTGTCATTCCGACAAGATAATATTGTCTAAATGTACGGCATTTAGCCTGAAACTGCAAATTTAACAAACCATTATGAAAAGAATGGCGTGTGGAATATTATGCCCAGACTGAATATATTCTAAATGCAGGCACTACATGTACAACTACTACATGTACATGTACAGTAGCATGTTTGATTTGCTTGATATTTTGTTCGTAAAGTAGTCTTCAATTAGTTCAATATTAAATATAATGTCTCAAATTTGACTCTATCCCGGAACAATTTGGCTGCGACCATTTCAAGATTCAAGCAAATATGTACATGTACATGTATACACTGTTTGTGTACAGTTGTATATTGCATTTGTTTGACAATGAAAATTTCTTGTAAGAACTTCAAAATTTCAAATTGGTTGTTGACCAGTCTCAGCAAACTTGCCTACTGACCAGCTGACTTGTTTTCAGTGATTCTGGCACACAGCTTGTTGTACTGCTAACTGGCTAAGGTGAAGTACAGGTACATACATGTACATGTATACCGGGCACAAATTCCGTTAAAAAAAGCACTGGACAGCAGGGGCCGATTTCACTAACGCTTTGCGATCATCTCTAAAGCCCAAATCCATCGCTAAATGGAAAATGGATCGCTGCTCTGAGTATCAATTTTCCGTGTAGCGATGGATTTTGGCTATAGCGATGATCGCAAAGCGTTAGTGAAATTGGCCCCAGGGGCTCGATTTCACGAAGCCCTACATGTACGATCGATCATAACTCGAGTTACAAATGATAACTCATCGTAGGCTATATGATATATGCATCATAAGTCCTACGATTGATAGTAAGTTACGATGAGTTTGGTGAAATCAGCCCCTGGTCTAGCAATTGAAGCATTTTACGAGACCCGAACTTTTTTTCACTAGACTTGTGGATAAAAAGTTGGCAGAGACTCATTGTGTAGACCAGACAGGCAAGGGTAGGGCTGTGCATTCACGGGTAATTTTGGACCCGGGTACCCTTTGCCCAAACGGGCGGGTACCCGGGTATCCGCGATATAATATAAAACATAAGAAATTAATAACCCGGAAGTATGTTGCGTAATGGCCGTTGGTGAGTACCGTATCGGGGCTCCAAGCCAGGCTTGCTAAAAAATTACCAGACCCTCCCCAAAACACCCCGACCTTTAGCAGATTTCGGCTATATTTTGGGGTGCCGAATTTTAGTTTACGCTATTTCTACCGACATGACAGGCCAAGCAAAACTTAGCGTGATCTTTTTTCCGACATCGAGCACCGCCGACATCAAACACGATGTATGCATTGTCAGGGTTGTTATTTCTTTGCGTGATCCCCGTCATATTCTAACCACCCCGTAATTCACATTTTCCTGATCAGCTAAATCTTACTTGAATTTCTGTCGGTAATTTTGTCCAGTTGGCCAATTAGATGAAACACACTTTTCACGTACGACACATGTGCTAGATCTTAAGAAATAACGTGTGAACAATTCCTAGGGCGACCAACGCATTATTAAGACGTAAACACGATGCATGTGCACATGGTCAGCATGGTAATCTCGAAGATTCCATGACTGGTATCCGCCCCACACACGGCCACGCGTAATAGTCACTATGTCAAAACAACGTGCACCAGTTTCGACCACGTGTGGGCATGAAGACTACATACACCGTACGTACTGTGTGTGTGCACGGTGTAGGCTCGGTCGGTTCCGATGATCTGTCTTACGCGGTAGGATTTTTGGTCGGTACATGTTGGCCTACATCGCGGCCGGGGTGCGTCGCGTTGTCGGGTACCGTAGATCGCGGCCGGACTGCGTCGATATGTGGCTCGCTGCCGGCTTCAGTACAGATTTCCGGTAAATAATCTGCTTTTGACATTGCAAAACACTACCAATCTTGCAGGTCAGTGATGTATTTTATGAAAAAGGGCATGGTTGTTATTTTTACGGGTAATAGAATCGAAAAAATGGAGCCGGGTACTCGATGGTTTCGGTCGGGTTTCGAGTACCCGGGTAGAATGCACAGCCCTAGGCAAGGGTGTTAGTGTTAGGCAGGCAACCCAAGCACCCGGTACTATTATAATGTTAACTTCTACTGTGTGGAAGGTAAGACCTCATGAGCTGCCTGGCACCTCACTAAGCCCATAGGAGCTTGCTTGCCTCTACAAACTGAGATTGTACAGAATGACATCTACTGATCTAGTGTTGGTGAAGCCTTACCAGAGAATCAGACTGATTGATCGTGCCAGGAGTCAAATACCTTCTCCGTCCCCCACCCACCTTCCCAAAATGGCTGACATGGCTGAGGAGGCATGCTCAGCCTACGCACCAACCCCATCATTCTCCTCCAAATTGCCCTACCCTATCCCTACTGTACATGTACACACCCCCTCTTCAAAAGAACAAACTTGTGTTAAGCAGTACATGTGCATGGTTTCATGGGGTCTGACTGCCAAATGAACAAAGATAATTGATTAAATATTATGGACACCACAAACATATAACAGCTGGGTAGTTCAGTTGGTAAGAGCACCGGTACGGTATTCATGAGGTCGCTGGTTTGAATCCCGCTCCAGTCTCTGTTCACTTTTCAATGAAAAAAGAAAAAGGAAAGACACTTGAGCTTACTGAAGTTCAGCATAGATCCAAGTTGCATTGATGGAAATTGCTACTGTACAGTAGCTCTGAATGAATGCCACTCAACATGTTCAAACACAGCTGGGTTGATGCAGGGCTCCAAATAGAACTAGCCCGAAGTACAACGTCTAGCAAAAACCACTTCGGGAAAGCTAGACTCGCTTCCTTGGTTGCTCGGTTGGGCTAGTTAAAAAAATAAGAACCTACATATAGGCCTACGTGTACATGTTGAGGTACATGTACATACATGTATGTATGCATGGATCAACATATGTACTGGCCAGTAAAAATTTTAACAGGTTAGTAAAATCTGAAGTAAGTAAGGTTGGCTAGCCAAGAAAAAATGTTAGCGCAAGGCCTGTGATAGTACTGTACCTGACTGTTCACCAAAAATTGACCCTGCTAAAGTTTCATTAAGGTTCTTCATTCAAGTTAAAGAATATTTACCCAAACAATACAAATTATGTTATTGTTTGTCAAGTAAATTGCTGAGGCAATTGAACTGCCTGCTAGTTAAATACCCACCCCCCCCCCCCCCCACACAAAAAATGTACAGTTGTTGGTTTTTTGTTTGTCTCACCCCTTTGGCGTTTCTTCTCAGTAAAGACTGATTTCCTGACTAATAATTTGTGAATAAAGCCTCCATTGATTGTCCACAGGGTCTACCAGGGTCCCCTCTGGTAGTGAACAGAAAGAAACAAAGATCAACCCTAAAGGTCGCAGCTTTCAGCAAGAGTTGCAAACAATTCACTAATAGCTTCTGACTCTCCTGGCCCCCACCATTTGAACTTTTCCAAAAAGAGAGAAAAATTTTGAGCCTTAGTAGTCGGATCATCAATCAAATGTCTGTATACTGGAGCCATTGTCAGGGGGAAACCCACAATGGCAAGAAAAGGCTATTAAAAGCGGGTATGCATTCATAAAGTTGATCAAACATCATGTACTACAACAGCACAAGGCACAATGCTTGTCAGTATTTGGTGAGTTATTGCGGCAAGTTTATCAACTTTTGATCATAACAAAGGGACAATTGGTGACTGACATACATGTACATGTACATGTACTGTGCATGGGCAAGTGTAGAATGATTATAACAGGCATGCAACTTTTCCTCAGATCAGCTGATTTCCGCTTTTTTCACTTCAATCTTAAGTCATTGAAAATAGAAAAATACTGCACAAAATCTTGTAAATATTGGAATTTCCTTGTTTTTTGTTAAGTCTGAGTTGCATGCCTGTTATTATGATAGTTTCACAAAAGGCGCATAAGGAGAGTGGAAACATACATGTAGATGTACATGTACATGTATACAAACAGTACATTATCCATATTAAAGATGCTGTTGTACACAATTTTCCCATATATTCATTTCTCATTTCTGAACTCTTTGGCTACCAAATGTTAATCTCTTAATTCTTTTGTATAAACCCAGAATTTCAGCTTTGTTTGTACACCTGCTCTGTACACAAGTATAGGAACTTTTGTAAATTTCAGCTTTTTCCTACATTTGTAGGTGTTATCAATTTGTGTGTGTGTGGCCACTCACACCCTGGACTTGCCTGAAGGACCCGGGACTGAAATATATTCTATCTGAGAGGTCAGGGACTCTGAGTTTGTTGTTGTTTGTGGTCGTAATGAATTCTGAGTTCAGAGGATTCCCTTGGCTCACGTTTGTGACTTGTCCAAAGGAAGCCCAGCTTAAACATTTTATTTCTTCCTCAATTGTCCCCATTGTTGTCAAATTTCATATGACAATTAATATCGGTTGCTCTTTCCTTTTAGCCTCCTCGGGAAAGGATGAAGTCCTTCGTTCTTCCATTTTAACAATTGAAGCTGTCATTAGGGGTGGTTTGCAGGAAATTGGCGACTTTATCCCAGTTCGGATGGGACAAGTCATGCACATGAACAATGCCTAGCCAGTTATGTTGATAATACAACGTGGACATAATACATGTTATGTCAGTCACTGAACTTGTACTTTTTGACTCTAAATGCCAGCCTCCTCATGCACTCTGTCTTGTGCATCAATCTTATAAGTAGACAACATGTTTACTACCAGCGTTTGTGGTATTCAGATGAAATACCCAGCGATTATATAGCATTAACGATCCAGCTGAGTCCATCGATCAATCACACCATCTTGTGCATTAGCAAACCACAGGATAATATTTCCTCATCTGATGCCACTAGGAACCGGGATCTAGACATGATAGAAGGGAAAAAAAGCCCCGCCCTCTCCTGTGTCCCCGCCCCTCCCCCCAAGAGTTCCAGACACTTGACTGTTGAAATAAACATCAGATATTTTCTTAAATTGGTTCATGATGCTTGTTTTACTTTAATTTACAAATTACATTTTGAAATATTTCCCCATCTTAAACAACCTTGAAGCCATTTTTAAAAAGCTAGAAATTAAGGAAATAGGAGAAGACAGATCATGTACATGTAGAATCCATGCATTTCTGGAAGAGGGTCCTAGTGTACAAAATCTAACATGTCTTGTGAAATATGTGTACATACAGTAGGTTTAAAATATACATACATACATGTAGGCCCCTACATGTAGGGCCTACAGTATTTGATATCAGTTTGATAGTCTAATATGGAAGTATATCATATCATGGTGACATCGGTTTTATTCATGTTTTCTTCCACCAGTCTGGTATTAGATTGTCCTCCACCAATCGTGTTTCTAGCACTGCTTGTTCGAAACAAATTTTCAAATGTGACTTTTTTCTTTGTCTGTCATTTGAAGGCTGCGTACGTGTACATGTGCATATTTGTTCAAATGTGGTTTACAGTACGTGTATAAAAATGTCCATTTGCATGCAAGTGAAAATTGCATTGAAAATTTGACACATTGTTAAAATAAAATGGAACTTAAAGGCAAATGTATAATATAATAGTGAGAATTTACACATAAACGCACCAAATCCTTTATACATGTAAGTGACACTTGAGGCCCAGAACAATGTATACTGTACAGAACATGTGTACATTACACCACTGGAGACACTGTAAAGAATGTTTTACCTGTACCGCCCTCATGTACAAAACAAGGAACTGTAACGACATGTAGGGCCTATCTGACTACTTAAAAATAGTTTGTGGAGGCTGCAGTATTTATTGTGTAAACTAATACAGAAGAATGCAAATTCCACACCTTCCCTGTATGTGTGCCTCTTTGACATTGGAGAGCTCAAACCGCTGGGGCCTGTTTGTTACTTGTACAGTTACACAGTGTGTGTACGAAGACCCGAATGCCATCCAGCCTCTCGTTCGTTCGGTGAACCCCTAGCAGGGGACCGACGGCCCTGGTACGGTATACATGTATACTGTACCTTAAACCGAAAGTCACCGGTGTTGATTGTCAGGGCAGAGACCCTACTTTACAAACGGGGCAGAATGTGGTTCGTTTTACCGTCACCTTATCTTGGTGAGGAGCGGGTAGTAAAAGAAGTACTTTGATTGCCTCCAGCGCCTGGCATTTACTGATAGCCCTGCTTCCCAAGGGGAAGGAAGAAGAAGACAAAATGGACTGCATTTATTTTTTAAAGATCTTTGTACACTGTACATACAGTAGGCCTATAAGACAGTGCAAGAGCTCCAATGGAAGTCTTCACTTTCTCAGACTACATGTATGAGCTTTCTCTCTGTATTTACTACATGTATATCAATTAGGCCTTTTATAGATATATTGAACATGTACATTGCCAAGTTATGAACATTTGACAGATTGCTGAATGGGGAAAAACAGCCCATCATCTAATCAGTGGTCGATTTCACCATGGAGGAAAGATTTCACGAAACTTTAAGATCAATCTTAACTTCTTAAGATGAGACTTTGTCAACTTGTCAGTATCATGTAGTGATTTGTATTGTGACATCACACTTTGCATAGCAATTAAGATTGGTTCACGATTTAAGATTATCTGAGTGATTTGTGAAATCGACCAGCTGGGTCGACTTTACAAAGCCCTACGATCGATCGTTACTTGAGTTATGAAGCATATCCCATCGTATCCTTCGATGTATCCTTCGTGGGGCTGCAATGCATCATAAGTCCTACGATTTATAATTACGATGAGTTTGGTGAAATTGACCCTTGGTTTGGTGATATGCTGCATTAAAAGCATTATTGTACTTTATACGCAACTAGAGGCTGGCTGCTTTGATGTCAATGTACACATAATAGTGAGCACATGTCAAATCATTGAATGGTGAACTGGAGTGGGATTTAAACTTGCGAACAAGCGACCCCCCCCCCTCCCTTGGAATGCGTGCTTTCTTGAAATGACCCACAGAAAATGGATTTAGAAATGGCAGATCCAAGATGGCAGATCCACATTGTCCTGTTTGTTCCAGGATCGTGATCAGTGATCCGGCGCACAAAATCTACACTGGATAGCATTTTGGCATTTCCTGCCTGGGACTTGGATTTGTAAGATCAAACATGGCGGTTAAGATCCGAAACAAACAGGCCTCAAGATGGTGTATTAAGAATCTGAATGACAGATCCAAGATGGCGGATCAAAAATGGCAGTTCCCAGACTTTTTTTTTTGCAAATAGAAGTCCTGAAAAAGGTTCAGTTATGCTCTGAAAGAAGATTTAATATCAATTGTCATTTATTTCCATTTGAAAAAGGCCAATTGATATCTGAAAAATAAAAGTTTATGCCCCACACATCACAAGACTTTGTAAAGATAAACAAGTGTATTATTAGTCTGCCTCAATGATTAATGCACAATATGTTTAAATTTGAATGCTCAAACAGATGGTTTGTACCAAGCAATTAAAACCAATGTCATTTGATTCTTACAGGACTCCACTACATGTGTACAGTACATGCTCAGTATGAAACCCCCTCCCCCCTACTGTTTTAATTGCTCCATAAAATTTCATTGAAGCTTATACGTTGTAATTTAAAGTTGTTGTTGTTAATTCTCCAGCTAATTTTAATTATAGCCACTGCAACTTTGTGAACTGCAGGTGATCGGGTGATAAAAAAAAATTGCCAATAGTCTGTAGTCCACGGACAACATGCACGTATCGTATCGTTTATACAGTGTACATGTACATTGCATTCATTGGGTCATGCAGTACAGTACACTTACATGTAATGATGTATATTGTGCATCACGTACATGTACAGTACTGTAGCTCAATGTGTAATGTCAAACTGTGGTCAAACATTCATACATGTATGTGTATACCGTACACTATACATACAGGCATTGTACATTGTACATGATACAGTCATGTGCAGTATACATGTACATGTATATGTACCTGTATCTAATGTACCATGTACAGGTGTATGTACACATGTACATGTACATGTAGGCCTCAAGTACATTGTACATGATATACCTTACAGTATGTCGTGCAGTGTGCTATTCTGAACCCATTGGTCTTGCAATAACACCATTTCCCCACTCAGATTGTTTATGCAGCTGCCCTGGTAAAAGTCTTCCGGAATTGTGTACATGTACAAGTTCATAACTGCTATAGATCATGACATACAGTGTACATGTACCAACATGTGCACAGCATCACTCAACCAATACATTTTGTACCATTACAAACCACTATTGATCTAGGCCCCACCATGTACAGATATTGATATTCTTTTTATCAATGATGGTCATTCATGCACATTGGTACATGTTTTGATAACATTATCCAAATGAGAAAATACAATGTATGAAAATAATTGTTTTCTTTGCATTTGATAATGTGTGTTAACTTGATTTTTTAATGTTGAAATAGAAACAAAATCTGCAAATATTTTGCTAAGTTTTTTAACTTGTATTTATTTACTGTGATTTTGTTGTCATGTCAGCACATGTATCTATTTATGTACATGTACAGTAGTAAAAACAAAAACGCCTCTGCAGGTAAAGATGTGTATTTGTTATAACGTAGAGTAGTTGTGGGGCATCGCAACAAGTAATGGTTTTGAGTTTTAAAATGTGTTTTGGTCACGTACGCGTAGTGATGAGGTGATAACCAGTGCAGCATCCAGCAAAGTAGAATACTGTACCTTCTGGCAAAAATCCTGATTGGAAATGTATGCATGACTCTCATGTACGTGACAATGATAAAGATCTTGGATTTCTGATTTAGAATAAGGAGTATTGTGTGTGTGTCTGATCAAAATATCAAAATTAGGGGCCTTTCTCAAAGTTCGGCTCAGGCTCCAAAGGCTCCATTTCATGAATCCATTATAAAATTACGGGTATCAAAATAGAGACTTTTGGCTGCGCTTTTAAATTAAAATTCACTGGTTTGAAAAAGAAAACAGAGCTTAAAAACCACAACCTATATTTACAGCATTTGGATGACAAAGCTGGAGCCTGAGCCGGAGCCGAGCTTTGAGAAAGGCCAAGTAGGTGTCCACGGCAACACTCTGTCCAGAATTGATTGTCCTTAGCATCTCTATTGGACCTTAATCACATCCCGATTCCCAGAATCTGTGATTTGCCGGCATTGAAAGATACCCGTCTGTTGACCACTCCCCCCACCGCCCTTCCCACCCCTCCCCTCCTCCCACCCCTCCTACCCAACCCAGTGGCAGTTTACGCTCCTCAAGTAAAAAATCACTATGATGTCTGAGAAATGGTTCACTTCACTGTATACGTGTGCCACCATAGATACATCTACATGTACATCTATAGCAATTAAGATAATACTGCACCATAATCATGATAATTCCATGATCATTTTCATACCCAATTTGGGATGCATATTCTCATGCAGCTCTTTCCATGAGAGTGGACCGAACTGGACCGGACCTGACCGAACCGGAGCACTTACATTAGATTCTCATTAGATTTTAACATCAAGGACAATCCTTGCATTATATATCCACTGAGCCTGGCTCTCAACTGAAGAAAAAAAACTGACCTCCCTCCTACTGTCCACCTGCACGCATAACAAAGCCTGATCATTAATCAGATTACTTGGAAGGGGGAAACCTCGAATTATTGCTCATTAGATTGGTTATGATGGGACTTTTACAAGATCGTTAGCTGCATAAGCAGCAGGTAATGTGACTTTGGGAGCAGGGTTGGCAGTCCAGAATTTAATAATAGGAACACAGTCATGATATTAGATAAAATCCTTTATCTGTAGAATGGATTTGTACATGTAGCATGAATTATAATCGTTATAAACACGCAGAGGTTCTCGCTGTAGTGTTTGATGTTTGGAAAATCTCATTAACACTCTGAACTTCATTATATTTTTTTGTTTAAATCATTTTTTTAACTTACATGTACAGTAAATACGTGTATAAAATGCTGTCCTTTGAATTTAACAAAAAATGTGATTCTACAGTGTCCATTGTGTCACACACAATACACACGACGTCTTGCTGAACATGTACATATTGACCATTACTGCTCACTGCTCCGTTTTAAATTATTGTACATATGTACTTCGTATGCTTAAGGAAGATTCTTTAATGTACATTTTTAAGTTCTTTAACAGTCAAACAGTCGAAAACATTTTTTTAAAAGACGTCAGAAAAGAAGGTATTGTATGTTGTAAAGTCAGCGGTACATTTACCCGGTATAAGGTTACGTACATTCATAAAGTCGTAATTATACAATAGGGGTCGAGCTACATGTATTTATAGAATACACCCTTTGTTATCGACAGCTATAGTTAACCCGATGTTCGGACAAATATCACAACGTTTATGTGTAACTGTATTAAAGTTAATGGGGCAACGTGCGACTTGTTTTTCCGAACCTCTGAATGTGACATCACGAGCGCGACTGTGTCTTTCCCATGTGTCATACTAAAACCGAAAACCATCGGAACGGAAATAATATAACTTGGGCAATTCCACGCAAGTGCGACATGAGGGTCAAAATTTCAAAATGCTTTCTCCCAAATATCTTTTGCAAAAGTGACAGGGTATATGCTGAAGCTTCTAGAAATTAAAAAAAATTGTCTCTAGACCAATTATTTTTTAAGTTACAGCACTCTGAAGTCGATGCTACATTTATGCTGCAAATTGGAGGTAAGAACATAAAATGTATTTCTTTTCATATTTTTCATCAATCTGATGATATCTAATTTAATTTTGTGTTAAAATACCAGGTTTGAGTGTATGTTTTAAGGAACATAACTTTTATTTAAATAGATTTTGTAAGATACCCATGATGCATGATCAAAATAATTGCTTAGGGTTGATGTAATGTCAGTCACGAAAAACAAAAGTTTTTCCTATAAAAGTAAGCAAGATAGTAATTAGAATCTACCCTTCATTATTTTCTTGGTTTGGGCTGTGGGTAGTGCAGAAATGTTATAAAGTGACCTGATGATTGTTATTTACAGATTTGGTAAATGGTACAAATGTGTAATGTCAGTCACAATGTAATGTCAGTCACGATAAATTGTGAAATTGTAATGTCAGTCACGTCAATACTTTTAGTCAATGGAAGAAATTTTGATCAGTGAATGGGCTGATAACTTCTCTAGTATAGTACACATATTCCTACAATGACATTTAATAATGCTGAAATAATGCTCTTAGATCTAACATACTTGTTTTTGGTATTTTACATTAAATCCACCCTCTTCAATGTTATGCTTGTATAAAGTGAATAATAAATTGATTTTGTTTTGGTCAAATGCAACCCATGTTAACACTCATTCAACATGAATAATTATTTACATTTGATTGAAGTAAAAGTAATTTTATGCAGTCTTTTCCTTTTTTGAATAGGGGCATACATTACAAGGGTCTAACACTACATAAGTTGTACAAGAGGGTCAGGAGGATGCCAAAGACAGCAGCAGAGTGACAGGTCGAGTGCAGGAGAAATATGAAAGAAAGAGGATTAAATGCAGCATACAAGCAAAGAAATGCAGAGGAACAAAGGTCACCAAAAAGAGAAAAAGAGGACAAACTATCTAAGACTTGTCAGAGAAAGTTGTGAAAGGTGTTGATACAATTGCAGTCAATATGAGTGGTGTGTTGTTGACTAATTATAAGGGTGAGCCCTTCCCTGGGGCATTAATTTAAGTTGTGTGTCCGAATGACAACTCCGAAGTGTCGTCATGGTAAAAGCTGGTGATAATACTTGAAGTGGCCATTGAGAGAGGACAAAATACACCATAGTACACCACAGACACAATAAGGAGAAAGTTGGAAGCACAAATGTCTGTGAACATAACTTTGATGGTTTACAGCAAAGCTTTATTTTTTTTAATACATACATGTACATATGTACAGTATATCAATGTACACTGTACATGTACTGTACATGTACATACAGGCGTGTAGCCTTTTTTTCTCTCATTTCCAAGCTTTAATCATCTTAGAATTGTAATTATTCCTTTAAATATAGCATAAACAGTCAATTGATACTTCTCTTGTTGACAGAAAGTGTATTATTAAAGTGTTGAATTGTTGCTACTGTTAACATCTGTTATGGATCTAACACGTAATGTCAGTCACGGTAATGTCAGTCACAGAGGTTAATTTGCATATTTGTTAAGAAATTAATTAAAAGTTTTTCCCATCTTACTACATTTGTTTGTAACCCTATTAGCAATAATGTCATATGGATTTAGACCTGCAGCACTTTTAACTTGAAGAGAAATTTTAAAAACATGTTTGCCCTTTTTGGGTTGCGTCGCTTTTTGTAATGTCAGTCACGGCAATAAACAACCCCGCTGGTCGGAAAAGCTGAACATAAAATTTCAAAGTTTGATTACTGTAATGTGTATTGAGGTCCCAGTATCCCTCATGCCAAACATGGTTCTGCTGGCTGTAATTGTTTAGACATCAGAGCTGATTTGATATTCAAAATGTGTAAAAAATGTAATGTCAGTCACGGTGGAATTGCCCACTTGCACATATGGCTACATGAGATCTTTGTGATGGTTGCATACCGTAGGCATACCACATTGTTGTCTCACAACAGGGCATGGCGGCATATGCAGCCTCTGTGTCAGCCATGCACGGAATCTTGGCATAACCCTCAAAAGACACGTTTTTATGCACATTGCGTCGTTAACGACAAACCCCTCCATCCCCAACCCCCCCAACCCTCCCCCAACCTGTCCAATCCGCCCACACTGTACTGTACATCTTCGCCTGAAGTTCTTTTAATTGGCAATATGTGCTGTGCTGCATGCTCATTATACACGAAGCTCACAGCGTGGTGCACACGTACTAGTCATGTAATTGTCCCCATTTTTCTACCAAGCTATTATTATTAGCATTGCTGCGCAATTCACATGTAAAATCAACACTGTCGAAAAAGGCTGTCTTCTTAAAAATAAAGCGAATGGAACAAAACCATTGTCTCCTAAACAATAAAAAACAAATAAGAGTCTTTGAAGACGTTCAAGATCATAGGGCCTAAAGCCCAAAACTTTGCCCAAACCAATCTTCATTTTTGAGTAATTGTACATACTGTACATTTGTGTACAGTGTATACATGTACTTGTCTATATGACATCGCACCATATCAGGTCAAGAACTCTATTGCATGGGATACTGTAGAATGTTGGCATATGTTAATTGTACAATGTTGGAAAATGTACACTTTTGGATGGTGTCAAATAAACACCAAATGTTTGCAAATGTACACTGTAGTGTATATCTTAGAATGCTGACAAATAAACACTGTAAAATGTTGCTTCAGAACAGTCGGATGTACATGAACATTACCGTAGAATGTTGGGAAATGCACACTGTAGAACGAACATGGGCAAATTAGGATTCCACTGTGGATCTTCATAAAATATCAGGTGTACACGTACATGTATGTGACCCCCAATTAGCTACATGTATGTTGTTAGGAGGAGAGGTTAATCTTACTGTCAAATTTGACAAACAGCTGAGAATGCACAGTCATGATAAAGGTATAATAGATGGCATGATGGTGCATTTAGTTTGCATTTAAGAAGGGACATTAGGTCAAATGATATGTACAGTATGAGGCCTTGCATGGCAGATGTTCAGTGTAGAACTAAGTTTATGGAACACCATTTCCAAGAAGTCTTCTTGGTTTAGAGAGCTATGTAGTATCCCAACCCTTTAGCCAGTGTGCTGTGGTCATTCCATGCTTGACCCAGCTTCTTCCTGGTCTGGGCCGGCAGCCAGGTTTTTCTGCTCTCTTCCAGTTACTAATACTAGGCAGGGTCCTTCCAAGGTAGGCCTCTACTGCTACATATCACCACCACCAAAACACAAACCCCCATTGCAGGAAACATCTTTTCAACTGAAAAATCGGGATTCCAATTCTATAAGATAACCCTGTAAGTAACGGTCCTGTCTTTTTCTCTCTCTCTCTCTTCTTGTCAACAGAGGGAGCTAGACACCACGGCCACCGAGCTCGCAAGCCGACAGGATGAGAGCGATACTTCCCGCAAGCGTCTGGTGGAGCAGAGCCGGGAGTTTAAGAAGAACACACCTGATGTGAGTAATCAGATCATCAGAGTGAGCTTGACGTATAACAGGAAGTGGCTTATTACCAATCACTGCCTGTGTGTATGAATTCCACATTGCTGGATCTCGGAGAGAAAGAATCCTCACGAAACAGCTGCTAGTATTCACTATTCACTATTTAGATCATAAGTATCACTGTTTGTTATCGTGCAGAGAGAGATTGGTTTATGCTGTACACTTGGATTTCTGAAGGGGAAACTGGTCAAATGTTCTGATATTTGGGTCATTTGCATTTGTGACGGTGTTAAACGCTGTACACTTGCACAAATCCATTATTGGGCATTCTCCTTTGATCGATAAATGTCTATTTGCAGCTGATCTTTGAATTAGAATTAAATCAGTCGGCAGTTTGAATTGATGAATACATAAATACTAACCCTAACCCCTGGGGTGTGTGCAAAATCATACTGAAATTAGAGAGTGACGGTAAAGGATAACTTGATGCGTTTGTGCAAACGTAATATTTGTCATTGTCACAGCCCACTCCTTTTCCTCCTTGTGTGCGTTTCTTCGGACTGTCCACTTTTAATTTGAGCAAGTAGGCCCCTAATTTAGCCACTCACTTTCTTTTCCCTGCAACGTGGTTTGACAGTATTTAAGTATTGAACACTTCCGGCCTGCCTAAACAAACGTAATGCTATGTTTCCAGGTAACAGTGCCTGCCCCTAAAACTGTTGTCTTGATGCACTTTACCCATGTATTGTATCATAGGTTTAATAGGCAATTTGGTTACTATCTTTTGAATGTGGGTCATTCTACTAAGTTCTGTGCATGATTGGCAATGCATCTGCCGGCCTTTGACCAGGTTGACATTCATTTTTCCCTGTTGTGTTTTCCTATGTAAGGTAAATTGTGTGATTCCACTTAAATTTGAGCAATGGGCTCTCAGTGATTTGAACATTATACAGTTATAAATCATGTACATGTACAGTAGGTAATGGACTAGTTTAATGATGTAACGTGGACAATATCACAGTGATAGTGATGTCAAACTTGTAAGTGGGTTGGAAGATTCTAGTACTTGGATTTGATTTGATGTACTGTACATGTACATGGATCTTTATACTTTGGACATTTCTCAAAAAAGCCCTCAGCTTTGAAGTGAAGGTCCTAACATTGTCAGTGTGCGTTCATGTTGTCGTACATAACGTTTACACCGCTGTAACTTTTGTTCCTTTCTGGTCCCAATCCTTATTCCTCTCCCCGTGTAGGATATCCGCAAGTCGGTGGCTCCCCTCTTGAAGCTGTTTCAATCGGAGATAGATGCCCTGTCCAAGCGCAGTAAGGCAGCCGAGGCCTCCTTCCTGTCGGTCTACAAGAAGCTCATTGACCTGCCAGGTTAGTCTCTGCCATCGGTGAACCAACAGGTCATCCCACAGCTGCCACCAGGCTTCATTTCATCTCATTTAAATCCTCTTGGGACTCTGATGTGGTCCATAAGGCTGCAAGTCTCCTCCTCCAGCTGTCCCTTTCTCTTGCTATTGCCTTGGCTTCATTCCATGACCTCTACCCTAGTTTCTCCCCTTCTTTTTCCACTGTCCGCCTCCACGTTGTCTTAGGGCGACAAACTTTCCTTCTGCATTCTGGGGCCAATTGCAGAGCTGCTTAAGCACCAAAATTTGTTTTAAAGCATCAAAAACCTTTGTAAATAAAATCAGATGCATCTGATGAAGTAGTTGTTGCTACGAAAGCTTAAATTATGCACATTTTATCTCTAGTTAGTCAATAAAGTGCTATTTGTATTTTAAAATAAAATCAGTATGCCAGCCAAACAAAACTCCTTGTGAATGTTATGCTCAGCAAACAATGGCCGAATACAAGTCAAAAGCAGTAAACATCACATGAACATTTGGTTGGTAATCCTGTTTGATCAAGGAAGACTTAAGCAAATTTTGTGTGTTTAAGCAGCTCTATGAAATTGGCCCCTGGAGGCCAGGAAAGTGTTGTCATACAGTGGATATTGTCTTCCCTCCGAAGCACATGACCAATCCTTTTCCACCTCCTTCTTTCTACTTCTTCACTTGTCCTGTTCAGACTCCAGCATTGGAGAAAGATTTTGTTCCTGATTTTTGTTCCCTCTTTGTCCCATGGATAAATTTCAGCGTCTACTTCACTCGTCTTACCTGTAGAGCCACTACTTATGCATATTTCCCTAGACCGTCAGGTATTCACGCTAAGAATTGATACAACAGCGCCCCCTATTGACCTACCCACAGTGCCCCGCGGCATGTATGCCACGTAAGCATCCTCTTTTCTCTTAGCGTCAGGGCGGGTAGGACGTGTTTACGTTCCATCCGTGATTTCACGCAAAAGAGCTTTCAGTATTAAAGGTATTTTGTACCAACGTTTGTAGAGTTTTAGTAAGTATTTCTTCTGTGTATGTTTGTATTGTTGTTGTGGTGCGAGCGATCAGACAGAGCCGGTTCCGCAAATCCTGGGGTGAACAACCACTCCCCAGTGCGGTCCGTGCTCTCGTGTACGGACTCCGCCGGGTACACCCCGTCACCCGGGCGGCAGTCCCCTGCCCGTCAGCCGGTCGGTCGGAGGCACGGGCAGTTCCGTCGGCCCGGTCGGGGACCTCAGCCGGTCCCCGTCCGCGGTCAGCTCAGACGGAACAAGGAAGGTACACGTGAAAGGTGGCTCTGGCAAGGTTCCCATAAAACTAACCTCCTGTGCCAGAGCCAAACCCAAGAAGGACGGAAGTGTCTGGAAAAGAGCTGGTCCCGCAATCCTGGGGAAAACAACCATTCCCCGGGGCGGACCGCGGTGCTCTTGGTCGTGCACGGACTCCGCCGGGTACAACAACCCGGGCGGCAGTCCCCTAGTCGGCAACCCCAGCCACAACCGGCCGGGGATGCTGGCAGTTCCGTCGGTCGGGGGCCACAACCGGTCCCCGTCCGCGGCCAATTCGGAAGGCACGAAGAAAGTGAAGGGGCGCTCTGGCAAGGTTCCCGTAAAACTAACCTCCTCTGCCAGAGCCAGACCCAAGAAGGGCGGTCGCCAGGGCAAACGCGGCTCGGCCGTGTGCCCTACGCCCTCTGCACCTTCGGACCCGGGGTAGTCACAACCGACTGACCGCCGAGGCTCCGTGAACACGGTGCACACTGGCCTTCTCGGCACGGTGGCAAGCGCCACGCGATGTCGGGATTGGCTTTGTGTCCGATCTCCCCGACCGCGCAACGCACGCTCAGCCCTCGGGGCTCGGGGCGCCGTTGGCCGGACGGGCTGTGGACGGTGCGTGTGGCCCAGCCTGGGCCTACCCCGGACCGTCGTTCTCGCTCGTTTCGATCGGGTTCTTCGGATTTTATTGTTGCTCCGGCGTCCCGTTGACTCGGGCCGCACTGGATCCTTTCCTCGGTCTCCCCGCGGGGCTGTCCGTCGAAAGTAAGAACAATAAGAATTAAAAAAAAAAAAAAAAATCAGACCGAAGATCGCGCGAATTTTCGCCGGGTTCGGTCAACTACGTGTTTTGATCTAGGTGGTCCCACCGCGGCAAACGCTGCGTTGGCGACGACTTGTTTTCACGGAGTGAATTTTTTGCTAAGCCCTTTTCAATCGGATGGGCACCGTGGATCGGCAGGGTGTTCCCGTGTTCCACGCTCAGTCACTCACGATCCTTGGTCGCGGTTGGGTGACTCGGGGACAAAGGAGTTTGCCGCATGCAAGCTATGCGCCGGCGTCCCCTTGAGTTTTGAGCCTACACCAGTCATTGTCTCTGGTTAAGCCATTCAGCCATAAGCCCACACCACATGTACAGGGTGTACAGTATGTGTACTCAGCCTGTCCATACTGCCGCCCAGGAATACCCCTGTTCGCCACAATCGTCTCGTCAGAGTATTTATCTGAAGACGAGAATGTGACTCCAGTGCAGTGGTTTTTCCTTTACAGAGTCCGAGCTTTGTCTCGTGCACAAAAAAATCAAAAATGACTCGTTCAATTACAGTCCCCACTGAGGAGGGACCTTCACAGTGGGACTACAGGTCATTTACGCGCAGGATCGACAGGCCCAGCGATGACCGGTGACAACTTTTTCCCGGCCATCCCATTGGTCCAGGTGTGTCAATTGAATTTCTGGGTCCATGTCCACTGCTTAATGGCATGCCTACCCGTTTCTGGAGCGCGATTATTATTGTCAACGGCGGTGATCTCTAGTTTTCTTTCTATGACAACAAAGATAAGTAGACAGCTGAATGAGAGGCACTCGGTGTCCAAGCAGCCCCTCATGGTCAAGGTCCACAGTGCGCTGGATAAGGCAGTCCCCTCCTGCCGTTGTTTGGGCGTCACCTCCTTGCTCCTCACGGAATATTGGGTTCCTGATTGTGAAGAGGAGTCAGCGATTCCTTGAACACGCTGATTGCCCTATTTTCACTGCGTCTTTTATTACTCGTGTTCCCAAACTTGCACCTTGCCCCGTCTGGACAATGTGCTAGATTATCCATCTCGGTCAGGGCGACCGCGATAGTATCAAAGCCCTTCCCCTGCTGAGGTCTTTTTCCCATTTGCAGGGAAGCTTGGAGACTTCAGGCTGGTTAAAGCCAAGAGTTTGAGGACTGCCGATGGGGTAAGCCTCAAAAGTCTTCCTGCCCCGACACCCATTTTCGGCATGGGGCAGATTCAGGCCATCAGTCATGAATCCCCGATGTAGCCCACTCGGTTCTACTCTCGTTATTTTCGGTGGCCCAATAATCACCTCGTCTTGACAGCCCCAGCCTGCCGCAGGGCAACGTCAGCTGAGGCCAGGCTGTGTTTCTCCCCCGCCCGTTTTCCCGGCCGGGACGTTAATTACATTTACTCTCCCGCCTCCTGTGGGCCCCGCCGTGGGACCCGTAGGAGGCTGCCTCCAAGGACTTGCAGGGCTGGCCGGACCGTTGCGTGTTGGTCCCGATCTCCCGAGGCTACGCATGCGGGTTTTTGGCCAACCCCATTGAAAATGCTCGTTCAGCCCACTCCAGTGCTGTCCGATATAGCAGGGCGCCCCTCTATCTCTCGAGAGACTTTTAAAGTGTCCCTCCTCGAGTAAGGGGCAATTCATGTACATGTATTACCCCCAAGAGGGGCCACAGTCGGGGTTCATGTCAACCTTATTGGTTGGGACATGGCGCCCGATTCTAAACTGTTTTCTCCCAGCAGATTCTTCTGCCTTGTCACTTTCATATAGGTACACTCGGATCTACCCTCGAGCTTACCCGATCGCCAGCATGGGGAGCAAGCCTAGTTCTGAAGGAAGCGTACCTTCTCGCTTTATCAGACTGGATCAGTTTTCAACTGCTGTTTTCAACACTTCATGACGCTCCACCTCCACATTGTAGGTGTCTGGCCGTTTGACCACACTGCGTCGCCAGAGCATGATGTTTCTCATGTACTTCGACTTGTGGCTCATAGTAAGACAGTCTTGCGTGGCCGCAGTGCCAGCTCTCAACCTTACTTGGGACCTTGTTTTTATCCCAGTGGTTCTCCCAGTCGCCAACCTCCATGCGAGTGCGGAGAAGGCTTTCCCGGCCCGAGTAGGATTGCAGCCAAATCCTTTGCCGATGCATATTCCTGTCTCCGGGCGACGATGCCCCCAGCACGAGCTTAGCTCAAGCTGCTGGGCCTTATGGCCGGTCTGATAGGCATGTTCTGCAGGCTAAGGATGAGTGTCATCCAGCTGCATCTGCTCTCCCTTTACCAGTCGAGGCCTCAACCCTTGAGCCATCGCGTGCTAGTCACGCCTTGGCCGTTCCCGCACCTTCGATTTTTGTCGGACGTCCCCAACATTGTGTCGGGCCGCGCCTTTTTGTAGGCCTCAACTATCTCTATCTGTTGCGACAGTCATGTCACTTTCTGGCTTGGGGGCTCCCATCCACCCTCGCCAGTGCAGCCCCGAGCATCGTTCGAGTCATTCAATGCTCTCCGGCTGTTCTGTCCTATCTTACGGATTGATCTGTCCCGTCCGTCGCGACGTCACATCCGTGTTTTCTTACGTGGTGCCATGGAGGGGAGACATGGTCTGCCCGGCCATGTGCACTCACTTGAACCACCTTCCATCGGTGCATACGCCTTCAGCGGCGCACCGCTTGGGAGAGGAGAAAGCCTTTGCCGATTCTCTGCTCTCTCAGGCAGGTGTATCCGGCCGACAGAGTGGTCTCTGCGCACGCAGATTGCCTTGCCTTTCCTCCGGCTATTAGATCGACCCCATGTCGATCTATTTACGCTCAGGGCTACCAGCAGCTGCTGGTCTATCTCGAGGGTCCCCATTCCCCAGGCATGTCGGATGCATGCGCTGGTGATGCGGAGGGACGGGCTGCTGGCTTATGCCTTTTTGTCCTTTCCCTCATTCCTCGCGTGGTGACCAAGCTAGAACAGGATTGTAAAGTCCTCCTCATAGCTCCCATTCTGGTTCTGCCAGTCCTGGTTTTTCCAGACTGCCCAGCCCCCTAATGCATCGGCTGGTCTTTGTTCTGCATAGAACAGACATTCTGCTCCTGACGAGCTTGGGTTTTTTCCCCTCACCTGGCTCGGCAGGATCTCCACCTAACGTGCTGGGTGGTGTCAAGCATCCCCTTCACACGGTTAACCTTCCACAGCGAGCTGCGGTTCTTGCAGCCTGCAGCCGCAGGGCATCTACCAGGAAAGTCTATGATAGCGGTTTCCATCACCCTTCCCAAATGGTGCTGGATCTGATCTCTGCATCCCCTAAATGCTTCTGTAGGGGAGGTTGCAGATTTTCTGGTATAGCCTACCTAGTCGAAAGCGACCACGCGGCCTACACGATGAGTCATCTTTCGACCATAGCAGGTGTTCACAGAGGCCCTCAGGCCCTCATTTCGTGTTGGATAATCGGGCTCTCCACTTGTTGTTCAGGGGGACGTCTGTCTCGTTCCCCTGTCGCTCAGGCTTTTTGATGCATGGGACCCTTTTCAGCGTGCTGGCCACGCTTTTAAGGCCCCTGTTCGAGCCCTTTTTACCACCCCCTTACATCGGAGGCATGCCACATCCCATGGGAACCAGGTGGTGCCTGCCTTACCCCGAGGTTGGGGTTCCTTGACCAAGGATATTTGACCCCCGGATATCTTTGTCCCGGTCATCAATTCCTTCTCGCCTGTGCCGGACTGCGGTTTGTGGTGCCCGGTCATGGCTCTTAAGTGGTGTATCGATTGAACCAGGTCGCTCGGAGCTGCCTATTCCTCGCTATTTATCTCATCAACCCCGCTGTATGGACTCGCTTCTCGCAACATGTTTGCTCACTAGCTAGTCTCAGCCATACCCCCATCTGCGCTTGTACTGTTGGCATGAGCCGCCAGTTCAACCCAGATGCATGAGGTCAGAACGGCTTCCACGTTTGGTGGACCATTCCCTACCTCCATGGGTGGGCCTTCTTTAGGGGTGCTTCTGTAGGTGGTATCATCCAGACAGCATGCTGGAGAACCCCAAACACCTCTACGGAGTGCTACCTGAAGGATGCTCTCTGGACAGAGGTCAGGATCGGGAGAGCAGTGCTGGAGATGGCCTCCAGAGCTGCATCCCGAGACCCGTTTTTTCCTGGGGCCTCGCAGAAATAGGCGAGTTCCCCAATTGTTCAAATATTTTCTTTGAACCCCGATGTACTCATATCATTCAATATGTCGTCCCTCGGGCTTTTTTACTATCCGTATTATCCCCTTCCGCTCGTGTTAGCGCAATGGGTGCTGTTGCAACCTCATATAAATGCCCCTGGCGGGCTTGTGTTTGGTTGCTCCTTGCTAAGGCTGTTGCTTCATAAGTTTTTTGAAACTTTGATCTCTTGCCTGGCCTCCTTGCCCTGCCCTCAGTTGGGCACACAAGTTATGCCGGGGTTTGCCTTAGTTACAGTGCCCCTCTCTGTATACAATAGCATCTCGCATACCCACCGCCTTTTGCCGGTGCCAGTCTATGCATAAGTAGTGGCTCTACAGGTAAGACGAGTGAAGTAGACTCCCCCCCACAGAAGTGTGGTAGGGGTCTACGAACGAGTACTTACCTGTAGAGCGTCCCCCCCTCCTCCCCACTATTCTCGATGTTTGGGCATTCCGCCCTGAGTTCAACCGAGAAAAGAGGATGCTTACGTGGCATACATGCCGCGGGGCACTGTGGGTAGGTCAATAGGGGGCGCTGTTGTATCAATTCTTAGCGTGAATACCTGACGGTCTAGGGAAATATGCATAAGTAGTGGCTCTACAGGTAAGTACTCGTTCGTAGACCCCTACCACACTTCTGTGGGGGGGAGTTTGAGAAAGATCCTGCTAAGATCAAAACATCAGGCCCTCCTAATTTCAAGCATTAGATTTAAACATGAGGGGTTGATTTCACAAAGCCCTACGATCGATCGTAACTCGAGTTACGAAGGATAACCCATCGTATCCTACGTAGGGCCGCAATGCATCATAAAACCTACGATTGATGGTAAGTTACGATGAGTTTGGTGAAATCGACCCCTTTTATCTTTTATTATAGTTCTTGATCATGTTGATAAGCATTGTACTACATGTATGTAGTAACTTCTCATAGACTGATCAAAATATGACATCAAGTACCAATGTTGCTATTTTTGTAGGAACGTTTTTGCCAGGTGCATGCATACATTTGAGTTCATACATTCCAACTCCCCCCAAAATCGTTCTTTTTTTAAAATAAAAAGTCTTCTTCCTTTTGTTCAAATTTGTGAGACAGATCAGCTATCGCAAAGCAGTAAAATTGAATTATATGGCTTGTGGGCTTAATTAAAAAACCCAGTTAATTTGAATCCTGCGCCGTTTTGAAGCCAGAAAATGCTGTTTTTATCGATTGACTTGAAAATGTGGCATTTGTGCTATCGTGGTCCATTGAATTTGTTTTTGTGTGTCTTGCATACTAAAGTCTATTGGTGACCAATGGTGCATAACCGGCCGTGACCAGATCAATTGGTGCATTAGTTAACGATGGAAAATTGGTTGCACTTATTTAAAGTACAAATGGTTTTCCCGTGGAATTTTAAGAGCCATTATACCATTAATGATTGTTTCTCTTCAATTGCTGGCCATATGTCGTGGAAGAGGATTACGGGTTTTTTTTTACGTCCGATTGATCATTACCCTGAGAAAAGAAAACCCTTCCCCAAATCCTTTGAATTTGGCCATTCAATGCAAAATGCACTTAAATGTTGTCAAATACCGGATGCTGTACAGACATTAAATCCCAGATGCACATTGTCATGTACATGATACACTTACATTGTACACCACTTTACACAACTACAGCAATAGCAGAGGCACGTACGCACTTCGGCTGTAATGTACCGCTAATAGCTTTACTGCTCAATCTGACCAAAAACACTGAAAGTGCTTTAGAAATAATTTGCCCTTATGAAATTAAACCAAGCTCACTAGGTCTGCCACAGTGTTGGAAATTTGCCATTATAGGAAGGTTCCAACATGCATACAGTACTTGTACATGTAACCCAAGCAAGGCTCAAGCTGAAAGATAATATCATACATATGCACTTTGGCTTTTGTCATGTTTGTCAAAGAAATGCGGATATCAAGGAAGATACAGTAACAGTCATCTGTGAAAATTTCAGTCCCATACGGTGCTCTTTATTTAGAAAACAGTGAAAAAAAAACCCACTATTTTTTGTTATCTTTTCACCCGTTATTAATACATGTAATGATAATAATAAGAACATTTTATAATGCACAACATATCCAGAGGGTGCTCAAGGCGCTTACCATTACCTATTTTGGATCTTTAAAAGATCGGAATTTTTGGTCAAATGGTTTGACTCTTTCGTAGTACAGCATTTCAGGCAGAAAAATGTTAACAGTATGTTTTTACCCTCACCATATTTATACCCTGTATGTCATAGGTAAATCTTTGAAGATTTATGTTTCAGTATGCTACCAAAGTATGATACTACCTTTAATTAACGACGTGGACCTACACGTTTCCTCATGGTACATGGCCAGTGCATTGATTCTGGCACTAGAGATGATCAATAACCAGTTGTGCTTTGCTGCACTATATATTGGTTCTCATCTCGGGAGGGACAAAAATGCACGCTTCCTATTGATTGTTATCCCAAATAATCAATTGATTGAAAATCAGCATATTGATCTGCGGATGGTTGAAAAAAAAACGGAGGCTAAAAACTCCAATGTGAGACCCAGGCTTTGGCTGTGACCAGTGAGTCGCGAAAGAAGAACTGAAGTGGGCCAGCATTGTGCCGAATTCACTTGCCTTCTGTTGATTTATTTACATGTATATTCCTGGGAAGTTCCTACATATAGTGTACATGTACAATATGTATATATTTCATCAATAATCAAGCCAAGTTTAGAATTTTTTAATGCATATAGAACATTGGAACTCCACTATAATGAACACCGCTATACTGAACATTTGGGATTTGCTTATACTAAACATCTTCCTTGGTGCACAATTTTTATGTACAATATACATATGTACTGTATGTACAGTATGCCCAATATGGTTCTTTAAATCACTTACATGTACATGTAGTACACTGTATAATGGACAATATCTTTCGATCCCGCCATGTTCATTATGGTGCCGTTACACTGTACATGTATGCTGGTGGTTACCACAAAGTTAAAACTCTTTTGCGTTCATACAACGTTTTACTGTTTGTAGTTCAAACCGATCAGATATATTTTCGGCTTTGAGAGGTCACACACTGCCTTGGCCTCATACAGGCTTCCGGTTTTAATATGTAAAACGCGCGGATTTATCTCCGTAGGGAATATAAACAAGCAATGTCATATGTGTTACATAACCTCTGCCGGGCTTCGTTGTGCTGAAACCGGATGTCGGAAAGTTATTCCGTTCGGACAGCATTTAAGCAGTTAACTCAATCGGATTTAAGCGCTAAACCCTCCTCACAAGCAGTTTTAGCTTCGTGGGTTTAGCAGTGGATGAAACCTATTGGTTTTAAATAGTTTTTTAGAGTGTCCAGACACGGATTTTTAAAATTGATCGGGATAAAACGGTGGTTTTAGCAAATTTAAAACGTGGTCTGAACGTACCCTCGGATAGTACTCAGCGTCAGAGCGTATACAAATCTTGCATTGACCTTTTGAGTAAAATGACCCATATATACCTTCAAGGCACATGTAACACGTGGCTAAATTATACAGTTGCTGGAAATTCATCATACACATGTAGTCCCAAATGCAATCACGCCCCTCCATTTGAAAGAATAAATTGACTAGAAATCAAACCCTGTACATAACATCATGTCGCCCATTATCATGTCTATTATTGGCATTGAAATTTTTATGATTATTTCGGTTTTTTGTGGGGGAAAAAAGAAGAAAATCTTTAATCAACTGAATCCGCACAGCTGCAGAAACAAAAAATGCTTTGTTTTAAAATCCAACATCTGTTTCTGATCAATTTCTCTGGGGGCCAGAAATACAATACATACAATTGTACAGTAGTGGTTGGATTATATTCCGGTTGCTGCCGGGCAAAGTTATTGCTTGCCAAAACATTATTAGTCAATAAGGCAGGAATTCGCCTGGGAACAATAAGCGGAATGGAAATTGCATTGAATCTATAAGGGGGGTGATTAATACATGCTTAGCCATGCTGAAAAGCCAGCTGTGGATTGTAGATGCGATGAACGGGATGGAATGATGATTTGTTGATATCTATTCAAAACATGTGATGACGATACTGTACGTAACCCAAGGTTGGAAGGTAACGGGAAAGGTTTTTTCCACATATTGAATGAACAACATCCGAGTGAAATTTGTCCTAGAGAAATTGAGGAAGTTTCAGACGGGTCGGTAACCATCCATGGGCCATACAGTGATAGCCAGAGTTGTGTCTGGGTGTCTTTTGGTTAGCCCCTGTAGTCTACTGTTTTTGGACACTAAATTGTCATTGAAGGCAATTTCAATTTTTTTGTTTAAGTTGCACGGGTGTTAAGGCCATGGTTAAAATGCATTTTATTTACCACCGCCCAATGAAAAAATACACTTTACATACTGCTGCAAAATGCTCATCAAGCAAGATAATGACATGTGCTTGGAGAGTCTTAGGAAGGCCTGATGTTTCGATCCTAGCAGGATCTTTCTCAAAGGCTCGATTACAACAGGACAAGAAAATGCGAGAAAAGATACCATAAATGAATGAGACAGAATTTCAGCTTTTTAGTACACCTGCTCTGTACAAAAGTATAGGACCTTTTAGATTTCAGCTTTTTCCTTGGTGTTTTGTGTATGGTCACTCACAACCCTGATGAAAACAAAATTATGCGAAGGAACAGAAATGTTTGGCAGACATTAGCAATTTGAAAGTATAACAAGTATCTTAATCAATTTAATCATAATCATTTGGGGGTTTGTTTAATTGGGATGCGCATTATTAAATTAACTGGTTGGTATTTAACACAACAACATCGTGTCTAGGCCTTGGCATACAGTTTTACTCTGTAGAAGTGGTTCTGTTTTAAAGGCTTTGAGATGTCATGCTTTGCCTTGGGACTGATGTTTAAATTCATTAAAATCTATCCATTCATTGTAATTTAGCCTTTGAGCAAGATCCTGAACAGGATCAAAACTTCAGGCCATCCTACTATAAACTTTAAATCCACCCTCTGTGTTCTTGTCTACCCTTAACCAGATCCTGTCCCGGTCTTGGAGCACAGCCTTGCCCTGCAGCGCAGAGCCCAGAAGGCCCAGGACCTGGAGGTGGAGAACCAGAAACTCAGAGAGACGCTGGACGAATACAATCTGGAGTTTGCCGAGGTGAAAAATCAAGGTACGAATCATTCTATCTCTACTAGAGGCCTTTCTCACAGCTCAGCTCCAGCTCCAGCTCCGGCTCCGTTCCTGTAATTCATGCATGTGTGCTGAAAATATAGGTTGTGATTTTCCATTGAAGCTGGAGCTCTGTTTTCTTTTTCAAACCAGAGAATCTACTTTCAAACCGTAGCCAAAAGTGCCTATTTTTGGTACCCGTTATTTTAGAATGCATCCATTCTAAAGAATGGAGCCTGAGCTGGAACCAGAGCTTTGAGAAAGGCCCTGGGTCTCTACTGGACTCTCATCCATATATACATGTACCCTTCCTACTGACAAAAGCCCTCCTAAAACTCCTCAATGACACTGCCAAAACTGAGAGTGATCAAAGCCAACGACTGATCACAGGCTTTCCCGTTCTATAAACTGTTCCAGAGGTGACCATCAAAAACCTGAAGGATAAGCTGCGCGAGTATGAGGAACGGATGGAATCCACCGCCCAGACCAGGGCCAAGGAGAAAGAGAAGGAGCTGCAGAGAGAATTCCTGGACAAGGAGAGGTATGTTCTGAACAGTATGCTCTTTTTGTCCTCAGGAGGGTGACTGAAGTTGAAGCCCGGCTCACAGTCGTGTACTCATGCCTTCTGTTGTGTTCCATGGTTTCTGTTGGAACTCCATTATGTAGTGTCTAAGTAACTGATCGTCCATGTTTCCTTCCAATTCCCACAGACACCTGCAGGAAACACAGCTGAATGTCGCCACCAAACTTGGAGAAGCTGAACTCAAGATACAGACTCTCCAAAATGGTGAGTATGGGCCCTTTGAGGTTAACTTCTGTCCTTTCTTGGTCATGCCTCAATCGACTTAGAACTGCTGTCGGCCGCTGCAAAACCAACCTTGAAAAATGGTGGTGCAGTGACATCGAAGACACCAGCTGCATTGTGCGGAGAGGAGCAGACCATGCAACATCTCCTTGTCTGCTCACTTATGCCAGTGCCATGCACACCTGAGGACCTGAGGATGGCACTAACTCCCCCTGCCATACAATGCACCCAACACTGGAGTGGACTTATCTAGTGACTCAGTAACTATTTAGCGCAGTTACTCGACAAGAAGAAGAAGTTTATTTATGGTTGATGACTGTTAGAAAGATTGCAACTGACTGTGAATCTGATGATTTTGTTTTGGTTTTCTACACAGCTTTGGATGCCAGCCAGTCGGAACTGTTTGATCTCCGGGCAAAGTTTGAGGAACAGGCAGCCGCAAAGTGAGTACAGCAGTTTGTTGACAAACAACCTTGACCATCACATTGCATCTTCCCATTCTCCCACTCTCCCACTTCCGCCATTCAGACCCAACTCTAAATCTCAAATGAGTTATTCACGAAGTGCAGCATGAAAACCTTGTTTTATATTTGTGCTCCCCACCAAGCAGATCTTTAAATTTCATTTCTTTCCTTCCTTCTCATTTCTTAATTTGCAGGTCCGATGAAGTGGACATGCTCATGACAGACTTGGAGCGGACCAACCAGAGACAGACTGTGAATGAGAAGGAGCTGGAGTCACTGCGGACCCAGCTAGCCTCAGCCACCCAGGCCCTCCAGCAAGCTGAGCAGATGCAGAAAGCTCCCAGCGTGGTAAGTTGGCCTTGTCGGTACTATCATACTTTGGGAGGAATCCAAAACAGACATTTTCACAGATTTACGTATAAACTTAGAGGGTATAAAGATTGACCTGGTACAAGCATACCATTTTCCTGCCTGAATTGCTGTAAATGGTGACGATAAGTCTTGTATAAACTCTACTAACATTGTTTTTTTATATCATTTTTCTCATGGTAGGAGCAAGCCATTGACATCCTGACGAGATCCAGTCTGGAGGTAGAGTTGTCCGCAAAGGAGAAAGAGGTAAGACAACTAGTCTAGTGTCTGGGGTTAGAATCCCATCTGAGCCTGGACATAGTCCCTAAAAAGGCTCTGAGTATACAGTGTTGAAATGCGACAGTAAACGGCAAACCCTTCTTTGAATGTCAAATTCCAAATATTTACTCAACTATTAATTAAAACTACAAGAGGTCCTAGGAATCGTTTGATTTTTGTTTTCAAATTTTGGTTTGGTTTGATACTTATTTCAGATCAGTCAACTGGTTGAGGACGTGCAGAGATTGCAGGCTGCCAACGCTAAGCTGAGGGACAGCTCGGCCACTCAGATTCAGAAGTTGGAGGAGCAAGTCAGCCAGAAGAATGCCACGATACACAAACTGGTCAGTAAAGCCTGGCAGGGCGACGAAGAAAAATAAGAACATTCAATAAATTGAATTTGAGTTCACGACTGTACCATTTGGAAAGTTTTTGGAGCAAGGAGGCCTGTTGGGTCTTACATTTAGATCATTTGGTCATGTATAATCTATAGTATATTTGACTTGTTCCATCAACATATGTTGTCCTAAGTATTTGCCAATCTGTCATCACATTCACCTTTCAGGAGGAGCAGACGCGCAGCCGGAGTGACTACGATGAGATCAAACGCGAGCTGAGCGTCCTCAAGTCAATTGAGTTCAGCAACCACGGCAGCGACATGTCCGAGAGCGGCGACCAGGCTGAGAGCGGGGCGGCCACGCCCAAATCCCTGGAGATGCTGCTGCTGGAAAAGAACCGCGCCCTGCAGTCGGAGAACACCACCCTGAAGGTTACCAAGTCGGAAGTCAACAGTAAGTTCACATACTCATTTGTCTTTAACACATCATTAAGGCTCATACATGTAGTTGGATCCTGAGCAGCTTAAAGGTGCAGTACAGGATTGGTAACATACATGTATCCAAACAGAAATGTTCACAGATTTACGTATAATTTTCAGGGTATGAAGATGGTGCTGGTAGAAATATACCGTTAGAATATTTTCGCCTGAAATGGTGCATTCATCCAGAAATTTGTAAAACAAAGACCGAAAACAGTTTTGATCTTGAATTAAGATCAAAACTATTACTCTATGTTTTCTTGTGACTCAGATGTCCGATTGAGCTCAAATTTTCTCAGGTTTATAATTTCATGTACATGTTGACTAATCTAATGTTGACATTACTAATCATGTATTATACATTTAACTCTACCCGACTCCAAAGAAAGTTATTTGCTTTGAAGATTCCAGCGTAAGCCACTCAATGATTCTGGCAACTCTCACTTCTGCCTCAATTTTTAATAATATGAACATTTGAACATTAGTTCTAATCTGTGGTTCCTGCAGTTATGCCTTTTAAAAATGATTCTTTGGATGATCCTGGAAACTCTAGTCGTTTTTTATCTTAATAAATAGATTGAATTATGAGTGTATCATTGGAATTATTGGTCATCCACATGAGATGGTTAAATTTTTTCCAAAACAATGTACAACGCTGACATTTGGCTGTAGATGACCACCTGAGTCAGATCTTACTCATTTGTCTGACAATTTCTTTGTAATCATAAATTTACGCTTTCCGCTACTGAATGGCCATGAGTTATATAAAGATATGGACTTCACGAATAGCTGAGTCAGAGTATATAACGATCGTTACAGGAATGCGTTTGAATTGTATCTGTTTGACTTGCCCTGCCACTTAAAGGCAGCTATTAAAATTGGAGCTTGAAACTCTGCCACACGAGGGCGGTGTTTAAGGTTGGAACCAGAGTCGTAGGTTACGGAGAGAGGTGACACGATTTCAGAGTTTTTTAATCAAATGCTGTCAGCCATTTTGGTTCCAGCATTGGAACCTTTTATGTCACAATTCTTCTGTATCTACGGCTCTGGTTGGAACCTGATGGCCCTGCCACACGAGGGCAGTGTTTTAAGGTTGAACCTGTGTGGGAAGAGGTAAGGGGCAAAATGCATTTGGAGTGTGTTGTGTCTTGTCCTGAAGTTGTCCCGTGTATAGAAGCATGATCAGTCACTGTACAGCCCCTTAGATCGCACGATATCAAGGGGTAGACATTAGAGTACTAGTTTTGTCAGTTACTTTGACAAAATGTTCAAAATGGGGGCTTTTTTGATATACCTTGCATGCATGGCACTGTTTCTCAAGTTGTTGATATGGCAATTCATATTTGTTTTTGTGAAAGTGTCCTCTTGTCCAGTGCAAAGTTCTTGAATGTATAAAAGAAATGAGCCCCTTGGAAAGTAGATGCGTCAGAGTGACCAACCACACAAACCATGCATTTTGCCTCTTCTTCTTTGCCAACTGCAGGTCCCGGGGGGTTATCCCAGGCGCAGGCATTCGCATCGCTTATCGGTCAAGAGGTCGCGGCCGCCTACAGCCAGCAGGTCATGTACGCCCAGCAGCAATCGCCTAGCGGCTCCCAGATCATCCAGCCGATCATCGTCATCCCGCCGTCGCTGGGCAATGCGGCCGCCGCCCCGCTGCAGCATCTACACATGCTGCAGCAGCAACACCACCAACAGCAACAGCAGCATCGACCGCACACGCCAACTCGGCCACGCACCCCGAAAACGGAATCACATGTCAATCCGGCCGTCGCGAACCACGAGTGGCTGGACACGATCCAGATTGCGAGGCGGGTCAAGGAGGTACTCACAGAGCACAACATCGGTCAGAGGATTTTCGGGGAGCACGTGCTGGGGCTCAGCCAGGGCTCGGTCAGCGACATCCTCTCCAGAACCAAGACGTGGGATAAGTTGACGCTGAAAGGGCGCGAACCATTCTTGAAGATGGTACAGTTCCTCTCAGAGAGGCAGTACATCGAACAGCTGAAGATTCTGTCTTCACATAAGAAAGGTGAGTCATGTACTGCAGCTTGTATTTTGTGGATTCAATTAGAATTAGGATTTTATAGCAGAGGGTCTGATTGTATTCTGATATCAATTTAAAGAGGATCAGTAACCTGTATACAAATTTGCAATTTTTCTGATTAACAAAATGTGTCCCCCTCTTTTGTCTTATTTAGGCAAAGAGATGACACTCGCCCAAAGTGTCAGTGGCGGCGTTGAGAACAGCGAAGGCCAGGCCCCATCCTTGAAGACCTCCACCGAAGAAGCCATCAACAACATCCTGGCCTTGGCCAAGCAAGAGATGGAGAGTAAAAACGTGACCCCGGGGATGGTACGGCCGGGCGAGAGACGCACGGACAATCCCAACACCCACACCGTCCACCGACAGAAAACCCCTCCAAGGAACATCACCTCCTCATCAGTGAGCGGCAGCAGCAGTAATAGCAACGCCCTCCGGCACAATGGTCAGAACATCAAAACAGAACGGTCTAAGAGCTCTGCGTGCGCACTCGCCCCGACAAACCAAATACCAGATGAGCCATGCATGAACGGTGTCTCTTCGGAGAGTGCAGACGAGGGGTCTGCGTCGCGAGACGATGCCGGGGACATCAAGTCCTCCTTCATGTCTATCAACCCCCGAATGCCCCGTCGCACCATGGCTCCATTGACCGTCCAGCAGTACGAATATAACAAGGATCTGGACACCCTGGAGATTGCTCGGCAGGTCAGGGAGCGTCTGGCCAGGGGCAACATCCCCCAGCGTGTCTTCGGCTACCACATCATCGGGTTGTCTCAGGGCAGCGTCAGCGACATCCTGTCCAAGCCCAAGAGGTGGGACAAGCTGACGGTGAAGGGAAGGGAGCCGTTCATCCGGATGAAGCTGTGGCTGGAGGACCAGGATGGGCTTGCCTCACTCAAAGAATCTGTCAGGAAAGGTTGGTAGTTTGTTTGGCACTCTTTAATCATCCACATTTTTTCTTACAACCGTTTCCGCAAACTGATCCACATAAAATCTTTTTAGGTTTTCGAATGGATTTTCTTGAATGTGTCAGCATTTCAGAGGTTTTTGTATCGTTACATGTGTACCTATCCTTAATACTACATTAAGTGGTCGTCTTACATTAAGAAGTCTTTGTCAACAGCTTGACACTGTTGTTGCATGTCCAAATTGTGCTTGTCTGAATTTTAAAGTTTTCCATTTGATTTATTTTAGCATCTGGGTTCTGGATGGAGCAGCAACGCCCGCCATCAGCTGGTACTGATACCTCTGGCCACCAGAGTGCTTCTGAGATGTCCCCAGGTCCCCCGATGCCCAGCCCCTCCCAACCCAACACGGAAGGCTCATCAACTCCAGAACCCCAGACCACCTCCTACCCGACCCAGCAGCAGCAGCAGCAACCCACCAGCCCCCTGAATCTCACCACGCCCGGCACGATGACGCCCAGTAACCCAGGCACCCCTGGCCCTTGCAGTGCCTCCTCGACTCCCACTCCGCCGGTCCAGGCGCCGGCCGCCCCTCACATGGACCTCCAGACCCCTTCACCGCCCCAGCACTTTCCTGAGCTGCCCCCGGTGCACGAGCAGGCCGCCATGATCGAGTTCCTGGACACGTTTGAGCTGACGCGGCAGGTGAAGGCCATCCTGCAGCAGCATGGCGTCGGCCAGAAGGCCTTTGGGGAGGCCGTCCTGGGGCTCACCCAGGGATCGGTCAGTGACCTGCTCTCCAAGCCCAAGATGTGGCTGAAGCTGAGCATGAAGGGACGGGAGCCGTACATACGCATGTACCTCTGGCTGCAAGACAAGGACGGAGTGGAAAAAGTCAAGAACTACCGACCGGTTAGAAGACGTAAGTTTGCTGAGGGTCCTATCATTACCTCTTGAAATTTAAGCATGCTTTTGAAACCCTTGATGTGGATGACACCATAGGCATCTGTATGTTTTTTTTTATTAATAATGTGAATGATAGATAAATTATTCACCAAAAATATGATATTACAAATAAATTTGTGTGTTTTACATTTACAGCGAAACGCTTCAGCTTTGTCGATCCAAGAGAGGTCACCCTTGTCGGTACACCCATGAAGAAACCTCGGGTTCTCCTGTCTCCCGAGGAGAAGGAAGCCCTCTTGGCTGCCTACAACAATGAACCCTACCCCTCCCAAAGTGCTATTGAGTTGATTGCCTCAGACCTTCGCCTCCCAGTCTCCACCGTTATCAACTGGTTCCACAACCACCGCTCCCGCCTCAAGCGCGGCCATACTCTGGTTGAGGACTCGTCCAACTTCATGATCCAGACGGCCGACGGTAACATCATCGGGCCGGACGGCATGGCCACCACGCAGGCCATGATGTACGGCGCAGAGCTGATGGGGCAAGTGGAGCCCGGCCATCCCGAAGAGGAGGAGACATCCAGGTTACGGCTTGTTGCCTCGCCGGCTTCCTCACCGAAACCAAGTAACGGTGGAGTGGTGCTTGTCCAAACTGCCGACGGGCATTTGATAGAAACAGGCAGCAACCTGGACGCTGCACAGGCACTGGCCAACAACAGTGACAATAAAACATCCCCGCCGGAACCAGAAGCTGCCGCCGCCTCCTCTCCAGGGCAGCAGGGGAGACGAGAAGACGTCAATAAGCCGAGTCCCAAACCGAGCAATCACGATACCGTGACAAACGGTCAAGCCTCGCCCCACAGGCACAAAGAGCACAAGGCCGGTAGTAGGCATGGGAAGAAAGCGAGCCGGCGGGAACGGGAACTGATGGCCGCCCAGCGGAGTATGATGAACCAGATCAGCATTGCGGGGAAGGATGCCTACAGCATCTTGGAGAAGCTGGAGAGTGGGGTACGGGAGGGCTCTGGAGACGAGTGGGAATTCTAAACCCAGCCTCCTCCAAAAAAGAAAACAAATTACCCCAAAACGATTCTTTTGAGCAGGTTCACAAACCTACATATAAATGCAACCTGGTGCTGAGCATCTTTATGTGTACCTAGCGAAAAAAAGACTTTCACAATGAGAAAGAAGGAATCAGCAATTGTACCAACAAAGTGAAGCAATATCAGTAAAACCAGTCGTCATTTCAAGACTTTTTCTGACCGTGGTGGGCGTGTTATTAAAAATCATCAATTTACGCCGCTTTGATATTTTCGTATTCATTCTTTGGTCTCAGCCCGTACAGTGCTAGTGCTGTGTTCCCCACGCGGAGCCTGATGTGTCTTGACGAAGAGGAGAGGGGTAAAACTATTTTTTTATACTGCAAGATATAAACTGCCCTTGAGAAAGAGCTCTACTTGATGAGGCAGAGCTACGCAACGAAACAAGACGTGGAAACCCAGCCCACTTTGATTGCCCTCTCATCTGAGACGTGAAACAGGGACAAGAGGGGTTTTGAAAGTTGAGGAAAGTGCAACTCTTGCTCCTATAAAACACGTTAGCTGCCTCTGACAGCCAGCCTGTCACCGACATCAAGAAACCTTCCCCTGTCCAACAGAAGGTGTGCTCATGATGTTCAAATGCTCTGTTGACGAAGGAAGTACCGTATTGATGAATGTTCTTCTCAGTCAGAACCTACCAGTGGATTTTGTTTTAAAGGAGTTCGGCTTTAGACGTGCTGCTGGTCAAAATGTTGGCCTGGATGGTTGACCAGTAAGGTTGATTCCTTTCACTGAAAATCACCGTTTCTTGAATGAAGTGGTTCACCGGATAATCTGGGGTCAATTTCTTTATAGAGCTGCTGTTAAAAGCACCAAAATTTGCTTAAACACTAAAACCCTTGGTAAATTTAATTAATCATTATGGCAGTCAAAACTCCCTGTGAATGTTCTGCTCAGCATTTATTGGCCGAATACAAGCCAAAAGCAGTAAACATCCATGAAAATTTGGTTGGTAATCCTGTTTGATCAAGGAAGACTTTTCATGTTTAATAAGCAATTGTTGTGCTCAGTTAAGCAGCTCTATGAAATTGGCCCATGTACTCCATCCGTACTGTACTGTAAGTACCTTGGAGTTGAGCCCGAAAGCTCAGTGTCAACCAATGGGTGCACAGACAGCCATGCCTTGCCATGCCTCCCATACATTCATTCCCTTGTATTCAGAGGAGGAAGTGAAGGTTTACTTACGGAATATAACTCCCCTGCCGTATGGCAGCATCCAATTCATATGAGTTATCAAGAGAAATAGCGCTACGCACTTGTGCTAAAAATAGCAGGCTAAATGCTGTGACGTCACACCGGATCTCAGACGAATATTGCAACCATGCAAACGTGTGGTGGGTGTGCTTGTGTGCATGCATGGTGTACACTACATGTGTGAGTCAATGTTTGTCTGACATCCGGGGATTTTGTACATGCGCGCGCTGGCCAAATCACTCGTGTGACATCATTAGTGCGGAGCGCTATTGACCGATCCATTACCCTCCGCCCCATTTCTGACCAATCACAGCTGTGGCTTTTGTCCGACACGCGTTTGCTAAAGTCTGACAAGTGTATGTGCACATATGAAGTGCGCTACTGGAACGTGCAGTGTGGCATTGGAGGGGAACGCGTGTGTATTGCCCACGTGTGCAGTGGGAGGGGATTACTGGATCGGTCGATTGATTTGACTCAAGTTTCTGATGAGCATCAACTAGAAAGAGAGGAATTTGCATGCTGTATTCTCAGGATACCGCAAGGACTTCTTTTAAAAAAGATGTTTGATTGTCATTCTATTACTTAGTGCTACCATACCTTGATATAGTATATAGCTTAGTGATGAATATATTATACGTTGGATTACGTTCGAGGACACAGTAGAGTTGTTTACCAGTCCTTTGACGATGAAATACAGGAGATTGAGATCATTGACACTGATAATGTGCTTTTTTTAAAACCCCTTGCAACGAAAAAAATAATAAAATCTTGAAATCCCATCGAATTCTGAAATGTTTTATTAATCTAACAATTTACGAAAATGAACAACTCCTATGCATATTGTTTTTTTGGCTCATGTAAGCTGTAATTTCAACCCTCCTGTGAAATATGTACTGCCTGTGCTGTATGAATTTTGGGGATGAAAACCGTATTTTTATGATTCTTGGGTGATTTTCCTGGGATTCTTTATAAAAGTCAAATCAGAATTAAATAAGATTTTAAAACACCACACAAAAAACTCCATTGGTGAGATATTATGTCAAACCATTTGAAATAGAATCCTTGTTAACATTTCTTTTAAATTTGAAATCAAGATTTTCAATATCTAAGGTAGCCTTGAATGGACCTTTTCTCGCGTGAAAATGTTTTTGCAATATCAATTTGCAACAAAATTGATTGATTCATATCAAATCAAGAAGTATTACTTCTAATGATTTTATAACAAAATTACTATGTAGTTGCAACTTCAGAAATTTTTTTTTCTGCAGCTTAAAATGTCCCTTCAGAGCCACCGTCGTCAATTTTTTTTTAATGCCCCTTGGATCCCAGCAATATTTTCAAATTCAGTTTTATTTCTATTGCATAATTTTTCATATTAGCACAAGCAGTACATATTGATATGTATTCATTTAAGTGTCATTTGTCTTAAAAAGAAAGGAAAAATCGCCTCTTTCTTCGAAACCTATAAATTGATGATTGTTATCTTTTGTGTTTTTAAAACGATCATGTTTGTGAAATATTTCCCAACTTGTAAGATTGTCTAGATTCGGACCAAAGTGTGTTTTGAAACTTTTTTTATGCTAGTCTCACCCCATAGTGCAATATATTTAATTTTCTTTGCCAACGATATTTAATGCACATGTTACGTTAACAACAAAATCATCAAATAACCACAAGGGAAACTGACTGGTTACTTTTAAGTCATTGAAAAGTGAATAAGGTTAACATTGACTGGTGCGAGATTCGAACCAGCGACCTCCAGAATACTAGAGTACTGTACCAGTACGGTATTCCAGAGGTCGCTGGTTCAAATCCCACTCCAGTCAATTTTTCTATGTTCACTTTTCAATGAAAAAATAAATTCCATCGAACATACGCATTTCGTGTTGATGTTTATGTAAAACCATTTATTGTCTTTCTTAAAAACAACAAATAACGCCAGAATTTGTTCATTCCTTTTTATGAAGCGATTAGATGAATTATTCACAAATGAATTTAGAAGTGAGAAGAAACTGATTGGGTATTGGCGGAATTGATTTAGTGGGCGAATTCCTCCTTTTGCTAGCTCTGTTTGTTATATTAGAGCTCCTTAAAATCTCTAAAGCTACAATATAGGCCCCTGAATGGCCAAGCCAGAGTGAAGTCCTGCCCACATCTGGAGCCTTTCTCAAAGCTCAGCTCCGGCCCAGGCTCCGGCTTCGTCTCTGTAATCCATAGGCCTATGCTGAAAATATAGGTTGTGGTTTTTCTCTGAAGCTGAAGCTCTGTTTTGCTTTTCAAAAGTAGAGAATCTACTTCAGAACCGCAGCCCAAAGTCTCTATTTTGATACCCGTTATTTTAGAATGGATTCACGAAATGGAGCCAGAGCCAAGCTTTGAATAAGTCTGATATGTGGTTATTGGTCAGCTTCAAATGGATACAGTGTACTGCCCATGTCCAAAACTTAGATAATAGAAGCCGCAGAGCCTGAGCAAAGCCCCAGCCAGGCTTTTCAGTGGCTCGGGCCTACCAGCATGAAAGTTTCTCTCCCTAAACTGCCGTAAGGTTCATCATAATTGTACAATAAAGTTGTGGATATGGAGGATGTTGACTTTTTTATAAGAACGTAGATCCAGCGGGCTGGAAGGCTACTTTACGCAAAGGAATTCCTATATATGGTTTAAGTGTGCCAGTTTATATAAAATGATAAATATTATAAAACCCCTAATTACTGTATGATTCGATGATGACAATCTGTGTCAGAAATTGAACTTTTTGATGTTTATGTTTATAAATTGCAGTTTTTACGTGATTCCTAATGTAAAATTCCTTGTGTTGATGCAAGATGCACTGTATTTCCCACGTTCTTGCCCCTGATCTAGATTTTCCATTTTTTTATGATGTAGGCTGGAAATAAGATTCATTTTGCACTTTCTGCTAGTGTATTCAACAGGGTATAGGATCAAAGAAAGGAGGTTTTGAGCTTGAAAGTATTTAAAGGTAGTATCATACTTTGGTTTTTGTCAAAGAAATGCAGATTCAAAATTCAAAAATATCAAGAAACATACAGTAACAGTCATCTGTGACATTCCCATACGGTGCCCACTTTTTGAGAAAACAGTGAAAAACGCCCACGGTATTTTGAAAATATTTTCACTATCTTTTAAAGATCAAAATTGTTTTTGGTCATTGGTTTTATACTATTTTCTTGATAAATACAGCATTTCAAGCAGAAAAACATGAATGGTATGTTTCTACCATCACCATCTTTATACCCTGTATTAAGTTACAGGTAAATCTGTGGAGATCTCTCTTTCGGTATGCTACCAAAGTATGATAGTACCTTTTAAAAGGGTTTGTTGCTTTCAAGTTTGTCTTGGTGTTAAACTGGATGTTTTTGGAACGTAAGGCCAAGTGTTCATTTAAAACACTTTGAGCAGTCTCGCGCAAGGATATTTTTTAGTGGAGAAAAGCTGAGCTTTTTTCTTTTCATAATATAAGAAGTTTATAATATTTAGGGATCAGTGGAGTGCCATTGTCAGACATGCCCGAGTTCGCTCGATCTGATGATGATGATGAATATTAAGCAGTATTTTGCCACTAAGCTCTTCTGCGACACTGGTCTTGGTCCCAGATACAAACTTTACAAAGTCACAGCACTGGATCTCCAAATCATGCTGATCTGTCCAAAGTCATTTAAAAATTGAATCCTTTTTATAAAGTTGCTACATTTCAGTGTCATCTTGCTCACCGTGGGAACGTCCAGCTTCCGTGTAGTATTTATTTCTCACTTATTTGTGTAAATAACCACCATGTATAAGAGATTTATAATACATGTGTCCTTCTACTTAACCAATATTATTATTATTATCATCATTATTATTATTTATCTTGCATGCCTTGTACATTTGTGTTGTTGGTTTCCATTTTCTACATCTCATCCGGCACTTTCATTGCCGTAAACCCTCGCGTGTAATTTGTTGGTTTTTTTTGTATCTTGCCAAGTTTATTCATAAAAATCTCCAACGTGTTTAGCTGTATAATAAGAAAGAACGCATTTTAATACCAAACCAACAACTTTTTTTGTGTATCTTTTTCCATTTGTTTTATATGTCATCTCATGAATTTTACGTAGTTTACGAGAGTGAATCTTCTGTTGTTCTTTTTGTCTTTGATGATTCTATGAAAATCATTGTTTCGGGGAAAGAATTTAGAGATGTCTTTTTTTCTTTCTTTGTTGGTAGACCCTTGTCTTCCCTTATTTCAATTGTACATACTCCATGCTTCCCTCAGTATTTATTAAAAACTTGTACACTATCATTGAAATTGTTGTAGTGGTTTGGTCATTTTATTTTCGTCTCTGGTGCTTTTTAAAGATAATTTCATACTTTAGTTTATGTCAAAGAGGTGCAGATTCATGGGTAAAAAAATATCAAGGAAAATACAGTAACAGTTATCTGTGAAATTTCCAGTCCCATACGGAGACCACTTTTTGAGAAAACAGTGAAAAATGCCCACGGTATTTTAAAATTCTTTTCACTGTTATTTTTGGCCTTCCGAAGATCAAAAGTTTTGGGTCATTGGTTTAACTCTTTTCTGGATAAATACAGCATTTCAGGCAGAATCATTTTAACGGTATGTTTCTACCATCACCATCTTTATACCATGTAAGTTATAGGTAAATCTGTGAAGATATCTGTTTGATAGTATGATAGTATGATAGTACCTATAAAAAGTGTATTGCCAACCTGTGGTCAACTTCACAAAGCACCATGCTTAATCTTTTAATGGGAATTGATCTTTATTGCTAAGCAAAGTGTGGTGTCACAACGGGGGTCGATTTCACGAAGCCCTTTGATCGATCGTAACATGAGTTACAAAGGATAACCCATCATAGGGAGCCTATCATACATGTACGTTGGGCTGCAATGCATCAAAGGTCCTACGATTGAAAGGAAAGTTACGATGAGTTGGGTGAAATGATGCCAGACCCGTTCACAAACACACTCCCACACCAATAATCGGGGTCATTGGGATCGCGATTTGAATCAGAGACAGGTTTGGGCTCATAGAAACGGTTGGAAGTTGAGAATTTCTATCCCCAATTTTCATTTCTTCCTCTGTAGAGAACTACAGCGAGCTTCAAGCACAGCACACCGAGCTGGTGCGTACCTCGGAGGACCAGAGACATCTTATCGCCAAGCTGGAGAAGGATCTGCTGAGCGTGAACACACTGTCCACCTTGTACGTCAGAGGAGAAGGAGAGGTAAGGCAAATTCACTCTGACAGTCGATGCAGGATCTTGTAGCTGCCTCCTCTCCGGGGCCTGGATTCATCAGTCAAACAATCAGTTGGAGCATGAGCAGCGACAGGGTGTTGCCGCATGAGCGGTACTCCTTCAGTATTCTGATGGCCATCTCCCAGGCAGCCATGCAACCCATCCCCATCCCAGCATAATAACGATCCATCTGATGCAACCACGTGTCATTGGACGCCCTACTGGGCGAGTCCTACCAGGAAGTTCTCTTTAAGAGAGAATCCATCTGGCAGGTATAAATAGGTCTCATCTGACTCTTCCTGAGTAACCTCTCGTTAGACACCAGTGGTACCCAAGAATCCTCCTCAGAGATCCAGTACCGAAGACATTGAGTGGCCTTCCCAGGCCCCCAATCAATGTCCATGTCTCAGAACCGCATAGTAAGACAGGCAAAACCAGGGACCTGAAGACCCGAATCTTTGTCCTCTTGCACAGATATCGCGTATGCCATACAGACCAGTCCAGTGAGTCCATAATTTCACAAGCCCTACCAATCCGTGTGTTGATTCATAAAGGCAGCTTAAAAGCTTTTTTAAGTCCACAAGAGTATGGGCCATTTAGAAATCTCTGAATTTTTATCGTTTTTAGGGTCAGGCAACGTCCACAACTACTGAGGCCGGCTTTGCTGCAGAGGCAGTCAGAGAAGTCAGAGAAACAACTCCGTTAGGTAGGAGGAATTGCCCCTAGCCCTGCCAACTGGCCTTCCATCTGTAGCTACTCTGCTTCTCCACCTTGTGTCACCCCTTCTCTTCCAAACCCATGTTGTCCTCTTCCTTATCCTATATCCTGAACTCCTTCCTTTCTCTCCAAGTTACGCCACCCCTTATTGTCTTGCTTACTGCTTCACCCTCTTCCTTACTCTATCAATCTGATCCCCTGACCCAATTCCTCCATATTTCCTTACCTTTCTCATTCCATCTCAACTTCCTAATGCTTACTTGTAGCCTTTGTACTTCTCTAAACTTCCTTCCTCATCCCTACCCTTTCCACCCTCTTCCTTACCCATATCCTGGTCCCTAGACTCCATGCCCTCAGGCTTCTCCATCTTCCTTTAATACCTTTCATCATCTCCTAAATCTCTTCCACAATCTTGCCACCTTACAAAATACCAAGTACACCGTACCTTACCCCCATATCTTGACTCCCAACCCACACACCCCTTCACTTTCCATCTCTGTATCTTATCTATCAATACCCTTCCGCGCTCTACTTTTCATACCGGACCCTACATCTCCTGCCTGATCATTCCCCTTTGCCAAGATCCTGTCCTCCCTTATCATACTTTCTTCTGAGTGCTCTTCAAAGCACTGAAGTATGAAGATAATCAAATTCATTCCCTTCTTGGTGGTTGCTCTACCCAGGCAAGTCGGCATCTTCAGACGGTGGCCTTGGGGCGGCTGAGTCTCTACTCCCCATCGTGTCCAGCCAGAGAGAACGGTTCCGTCTACGCAACCAGGAACTGGAAGCCGTAAGTCCAGACAGTTTGTCAAAGCCTGGGGTCGAAAAGTATTAAGATTAATCTTGAACATGTGATTGATCCAAATTGCTACAAATATAAAGCAATGTGTGATGCCACAATATAAATCACTATCCTGATACTGACAGCTCATCTTAAGATCAATCTTACTGTTTTTATGAAATCCATCCCTGTAATCTCACTTTTGTTGAAGAAGGCAAGTCCCCAAAATATATCAAACTCCAGAATTAGCCTTAATAGGCAATAAGCAGTTAGTCCACTTGCAAACTTAACAAATTCTGTACAAGTAATAAAGACAAAGATTCTGCTAGGATCGAAACGCGTTAGGCCCTCCTAACTCCAAGCATGAAACAAATTCTGAATGACAAACTAAGGCCATGTCCCGAATCTCTGACTGTGGCTGCAAATTGCACACACAGTGATTGCAGCTGTTTCCATAGATGTGTGTGTCATTTATGGCAGCTGCTAGTGATTTGGGACGCAGCCTAAGCTGCTGTGTCAGGGATGCACTAAGTGAGCAAATTAAAATCTTGGATATTGAGGCTAGTTGGTCAAGGGGCCTTTTGTTTGAAAATCGAAACAGATTATCGGTGGAACGCTTAAAGGAGGCCAACCAAGGCCAAGACAAATGGCTGAAAGAATTCCTTACATTGTTGGAAGAACTTGAACAAATTCTTGAAAGAACCATTTCAGCTGTTGAAATTGTCTGAATATTTCTCTCACTTTTGGGTTCAATAGGAAAACAGACAGCATCAGCAACAGGTGAATGTGCTCAAAGATGAAACGGACAAGCTTCGCTCAGATAACATCAAGCTTTACGAGAAGATAAGATTCCTGCAAAGCTATAAACACGGAAAGGTAAACCACTTTAACAAATGTTCATTTTGCTTGGTTCCTTTGACTATTTTGTATCATGGTCCAGTTATACCTTAACCCTATAAACCCTTTATACTTAACCCTCCTCATGAGAACTGTATCATAAACCATGCATTACCACTATTTGTTGATTTTCTTATTCAGTAATCTGATAAGATAAATATTACTTTTTGTTATCCTTCAAAGAGCTCCAGTGGATCGGACGAAACTGAAAGTCGCTACTCGACCCAGTATGAGCAGCGTCTGGATCCATTCAACTCATTCAGCCGCAAGGAGAAACAACGCAAATACATGAATCTCAGTCCCTTTGACAAGGCCACACTGAGCATGGTAAGTCTGGCAGTCAAGCAGACTGGTTGCCTCAGAAGCTAGCTCAGGAAGACACCATCAGTCTTGTTTCGGTATGATGGATTTGTTTATCCCTACCATATGGGTGGAGGCATTCATTGCCTTGGGTACCCTAATTAAGGTGACCATATTTTGTTGAGATGATCCGGGGACTGTGATCCGTGTCCTGGGTGAATTTTGAAAATGTTTTGAATCCAGATGGTGCCTACATGCAAAATGGTGGCATCTATGGACATCTTGTTCAGTTTACATGAGTGGGTTACATACTTACATGTCTTAGGTGGTTGCCTTTGCATACTTCTCCGAAGAATGGATCTTCTTCAGCACAGCATTGGTGTTCATTTTTTTTTTTTTTTGGACAATTAGAATTTTCGGGGGCATTTTGTCGACGGAATCTGGGACATTTTCGGGGAAAATTTTTCATCGGGGACGGCACTGTCAAATCGGGGACTGTCCCTGGAAATCGGGGACGTCTGGTCACCTTAAGGTACCCCTTCCAATCCTATTTGTACTTTAAAGAGACCATCAGTCTTGTTCCAGTGTGAGGGACTAGTTTCTCCACACCATAGGGGCGGGGGCTTTCATTATTGCCTGGCTGTGGACTAGGTACCCCTTCCAGTCCTATAATACTTGGGTTGTGAAGAGTCCATCAGTCACATTTCAAGTGTAGGCGAGGCAGCATCTCCACATTGTTCCAAATTACAATGTAGCCTTTATGTTGATGGAGCAGCCAATGATATCATCTGTCTGTTCTCTGCAGGGCCGTCTGGTGTTGTCCAATAAGATTGCCCGTTTGATAGCTTTCTTCTATGTGATGATCCTGCACATACTGGTGTTCCTGGTACTGTACAAGATGGCGTATACCGCCGCCTGCAAGAGAGATTCTGCTGAAGACTGCTACCATCAGTAAGTAGTCGTTAGATTTTTACACAGCCTCAAACCCCCATTTATACAAGGAAATTTTCTCAGAAAAATGTTGTCTAATTCCACGGAGAGAGTTCATTTCCAATTTGAAATCATCAATGGCATATTGCACATCATTGCATGGACAATAAGCTAATTCTGCAATTTCACACAGAACACATCATGAGCTACCATTTTAGTTGTAAACTGTAGGTATACAGCTCTTAAAGTCATCAGAGCCACTGAAAAAACAAAGAAAGAAAAAGATAGGTAGCCGGATAGACTGTGGGGTTTACTAAATGGAGGCTCAGGCTCAGGCTCCGTCATCCACATGCTGAAAATATAGGTTGTGATTTTTCATTGAACCTGAGGCTCTGTTTTCCTTTTCAAACCAGAGAATCTACTTCCGAATCGCAGCCAAAAGCCTCTATTTTGACAGATACCCGTCATTTTATAATGGTTTCAATGAAGCCAGAGCCTGAGCCTGAACCTCCGTTTCGTAAACGCCCATAGTCTGCCATAAAGCGAAAACTGCTGCCATGTTGGCTGCATGGTAACTAGCTGTGTTTCCTGTGAAGCAAAACTGGTGCCAGCATGGCTGGTAACCCGTGCTTGTTATAAATCAAAATTGGTGCTAAGTCACCTGGTAACCAGTGTTTTATTCCTGAGGGTAAATCCGGCCTCAAGACAGTTGGTAAGCTACGTTCTTGCTATAAAGCAGAACTTGACCCAAGTTGCTCGGTACTCTGTGTTTTCTATAAGGCAAGGCTTGCCCAAGCTAGCTGGTAACCGTTGTAATGTCTCATTCAATTCATGTTTGTCTCTGTTTTAGATTTCAAGAACACATGAACCATTTCCATCCTGGAGACAAGGTACCACCGAACTTAATGCACGTCCCCGGTCACGGTGAATAACAGAAAGAACTGTTCCGGCACATCGTCCTGACTACGTCTGTATGTAAATACACATGGGAACAATATTACCATTATAGGAGATGAAAGGAGGGAACCAGTGATATATGTCCATGGTGCAACATTGTCATGACTGTAGTCTGTTGTGGTTTGTTGGTTGGGTACCAGTCAATTTTTCAGTTGGTTAACTAACATGTAGCATTTGGAGGTGATGTATGGGATTTGTACAGTACACAAAGGGGCCAATTTCATGGAGGTGTTAGGCACTAAAAAATTGCTTCGCACAAAATGTCTTGCTCAATAAAACAAACCACCATTAAAAATTCTATATGATATTCATGGTCAGCGAACACTAACAGCCAAAAATTAAGAACAATCACAGGTGATACACAACAAATTTGGTTATTAATCCTGTATGCCTTAAGACATAAATGTCATGGTTAGCAAATTTGTGTGCTAAGCAGGGCTGTGAAATTGGCCCCTGATATGCACTTGATATCTTGAGAATTACCCCTGTAACGTTTGGTTACCAACACTGCATTGTTTGCATGACGTTTCTTTCATTGCTTATTATTTCCAATCTAAAAAGGTCCTTTTTTGAAATGTTGGTTTTGGGATAAAGCTCCGTCTGTTGAGAAATGCTTTTGGCTTTTGGCTGAAGTCAAAGTTACGTTTCCTTGTTCAAAACAGGAGTACCCATTTCCAAGTTATAGTCAATAACCCTCAATTTATCACAGTTCTTTGTTTTTGAAGGTTTTTAATAGAATTATTTTTTTATTTGTTAAGTATTAAATTGGGTAATATTTTAGTCAGGTTGGGTCAAATTGTGCATGATGATACATTTTATTTGGTGAGACTTTTTAGCTCATTGTTGTTAAATGACAGGCCAGTAATTCTATTGAACCCCAAATTAAATTTGATTAAAAAGCCGCATCCTCTTTGAGTGATCCCCCGTGTACTGTTTCTCAGGTTGCAGCATTGCTGCGAGTATCGATAAAATGATCCTTGGGACATAGCAGTATGTGAGTGGTTTCATGGCTTCTGACTGCCAAATGAACAGAGGTAATAGACTATTAGGGACATCACCGACATAGGGCTGGGTAGCTCAGTTGGTAAGAGCGCCGGTATTGTATTCCGGAGGTCGCTGGTTTGAACCCCGCTCCAGTCAATTTTTGTTTATTCACTTTTAAAGAATCCCAAATTAGCGAAATATTAACAAAAATAAGTAAAATGTGTATCATTGAAAATTAGGAACCCTTAATTCCCTATTCCTTTGTGTTATTGTATTTTGTTTAAGCCTAATTTTTGTTTTCTTATCCATTTCTGGGTTATACGTTCACTGCTCTGCTACACTACTTATTACTTGCATCAGGTTTGGCATTTTAAATCTTAGAAAGTCAGTAGCTGTAAGTTTCAAATTTGCAAATATTAAATAGAATAAAGTCAGTAATATATTTCATTTAAACAAACAACATTTGATGTCAAATCTATGATTTATTTGACACATTCCTGATGAATGAAGTACATGTATTGTTAAAATGCAACAAAATGTTTATTTACACTGGAATATTGAAACGGAGGGAAAATATGGACAATGTTTCATTGTTAAAGGTAATTTCTTACTTTGGTTTTTATCACAGAAATCCAGATTCATGGGCAAAAATATCAAGACAGATACAGTAACAATTATCTGTGAAATTCCCAGTCCCATGCAGTGCCCACTTTTTGAGAAAAAACTGACAAAAACCCACTGTATTTTAAAATCTGTTAACAGGATTTTGTATATTCCGAAGATCAAAATTGTTTTTGTCAATTGGTTTTACTTTTTTGGGGGGGATAAATACAGCATTTCGGACAGAAAAACTGTAATGGTATGTTTCTACCATCACCATCTTTATACCCTGTAAGTTATACGTAAATCTGTGAAGATTTCAGTTTCATTATGCTACCAAAGTACGATACCACATTTAAAATGCATTACAGCATTAAATCATTCTAAGCTACAGTTTACAGTATCTTTTTCAGCCCAACTGGAGAATGCATGCACATTCCATTTCCAGAATGTCCATTTGCACCATTTTCCCATACGCAGCAAATTAGATAATTAGATCCAACTTTTTTTAAAGAAAATTTCAACCAAAAAGATCTAAAAAAGTGTTTTCATTGTTTCAAAGTTACAAACATTTTTAACATAATGTACAAAAGCCAATTCACATTGTAGAAAAATTACACAAAATCTACAAATCTGCCAACATTTTTTTTTTTTCATGGACCAGTTTCACAGGGCTGAGGTAGGGAGCACATTTCTTTGGAAATTAAACATAAAAATCAAGATTTGATACCAACATTTTGACAGCTTTAGCTATTGACTGATTCTAACAATCCAAACTTCATCTGACTACAAACTACACCAACAAATTCCTGCATAACTCTCCCTTGTTCAAACCACACCCCTCACACAAAAGCTGCATTGTGTTCAATGGACCACGCCTTAGTAGTGAGCCAAGTACTGTCTGCTGTGTGTATGAGCATCAATCTTTCTTCAGTACATGGCCAGGCAGGGTGTGCACACATGAGGATTCTGGATACTACATCAAGGAAGGGCACATGTATCAGTATGCAGCATGAAGCTGATGCAATGGTCAACAGCACTTCATTGATGTAATAGTAAAACTGTTGTGTTTAATAAAGAAGTCTTCTTCTTATCATGTCCACACACATCAGATGTTGTATTTCAGCCAAAGCTGGACACAGCTCCTAGCAACATCATTGTACTCTGCAAGGTCCTCAGCTTTGCATTTGTGCTCCAATAGAGGACACTTCAAGAGGTGCTCCATAGTTTGTGGCTCAGTGCCACATATACAGGTCACATCATCAGTGTGGTGGAAACCCTACTTCTTCAGACACACCCTGCATCGGCCAGTTCCATTAGTGGCATGCAGCTAACCACTTTGGAGCACTCTTTGGACTTGTCTCCATCATGCTCAGTGCTAGCCACATTTGTGAGGGAAAATGCTACTCTAGCTACAACCCAGAAAGGATTTTCCATTTAGTCCATCACTGTTTGGGCAAGACATCGCCTTTCTACCAAAGGAAACGGAACTGGCGGGAACACAAGGACGTCATGTGATGTTGAGGTACGTGAGTCTAATCTTTAGTATACTAACAAACTCATATGTATTGGGAAGCATTCCACTAACAGTCTACATGTATATGGAAATAGTGTGAGTACTGTTCTGTGACCTTTACTAATCATGTATTATACCTTTTTAATAGCTAATACTGGATTGAAGTTATGATGAACTTCAATTTCAGCTTTGAACAAGAGGGGAAGCATGTATGAAAAGTGAGTTTTAGGGGGATTTTTGACCTGCAATGATAAACTTTGAATGCAGCGGCAGACATTTTTCTCAAAACGCCCTCTGTTGTGAGTACCAGTTCAGTCCCATTGGGTTTGTACATTACATAGGCTGTCAAAATGCTATCCGTCAGTGGAAATCTTTTTTCCTTATATCTAACAATCTTTTCCCTACTTTCTTCTGCAGAAAGGTGTTATATTTATACCATAAAACGGATTATAAATTGGCAAGCCATTTCACAAAAAACCATTTAATTGTTGCTAACATATGCAGCCTTATTGACAGGCAGTCTTTACAAATAATGTTAACAAACTTAATTATTTACATAACCAATGAATATTAATATCGCTGGCCCCCTTTTGTTTATGAATTATCTACATAAAACATGCTTAAGGTATACATGTATATATCACAAAGGGAATCGCTAGGAATTATGGGATGCACAAGGGTCGATAGGGCGCCACCACCTGCTTACTTTTTGAAAATGTGAGTGAAATTCTCTTATTGTGCACTGTGTCTGTGAACTTGCAGTTCGAACCAGACGTATCCCACAATGCTTTCCAGAAGCGCCCTCTCTTGGTGAAAATGCTATTTGCGTTTAACCTTACGAACATGATGAAAATAGTAGATGGCAGAGGATGCGTATTGGTCTTTTAATAGGAAAGGGACCATGCAACTTAACAAAAGAAATCTTAAAATGTATCTACAAGACTGGGGACATTTTAATTATAGCCCCCCCCCCATAAACAAGACTAATTTTTTGAAACAAAAAGAGAATGACCATAGCCATATAGCTATAGCTCCATGCTATGACCAACATGTATACATGTACATTATAGATTAGGTTTAACAAAACATGCATTTGCCATGTCAATGTACAATGGTATACACAATATGTAGGCTATGTACAATCAGTGGACCTAAGACTTAAGCTAAAGGAAGAAGAAGAATGATAATACCGTATTAAGCCTAAAACATAAAACAATTATGCTCAAAATATGGAGCCAGTGTTAAAACGACAATTTCAGTAGATAAATGCGATTTGTTGTGACCTTGTCTTAGTTTGTTTTAAGAGTAATTTATGATCGCTGAATTGTATCGTCACTTTTAATAGTTGAGAAATTGAATTTATAGGTCTCCACATAAAAGAATGTTTTAATATACCTGTAGTCAATTTCACTATCTCATAGTAACTTTTTACTATCAATTGTAGGACTTACATGTATGATGCATTACGGCCCTACATAGGATATGATGGGTTATCCTCCATAACTTGAGTTACAATCGATCGCAAGGCTTTGTGAAATCGACTCCTATTGGCACAAGGTTGTGAAAACTGGACTATTTCAGTCAATGAGGGCGCTAGACCGATACCGGAATCACTGGACCTAGTTCAGTGTTTTTAATTGGTATTTTAAACAGAATCCAGAGGCATCTACTAATTTACCGATAGTCAACATTTTCACAACAGATCATTTTTTTTAAACTTCTTTTAACGGCATGTTCAAACTACAGACCACTTTTACACACATGCACTACTACAAAAACGTAACACAGGAACATGAAGTCATAAAAAACGGGTTTACATTTCAGGTTTGTTCCTCGATACTCAAATTACTCAACTGAGTAGTTCCCTCAGGGCGGCCATGTTTGAGCTCTCGTCGCCCGATACCGGGACTTTCTCAATCAACTGTAAATGAAGAAAACAACAACTGAAGATTAAAAATTGATAATTTTTAATGTCATACTTTGGTTTTTGTCAAAGAAATGCAGATTCATGGGCACAAATATCAAGACAGATACAAGTCGCGGTCATCTGTGAAATTCCCAGTCCCATACGGTGCCCACTTTTGAGAAAACAGTAAAAAAAAAACGCCCATGGATTTTTGAAATCTTTTCACAGGATTTTTGATCTTCCGAAGATCAAAATAGTTTTTGGTAGTCAATTGGTTTTACTCTTTTCTTGATAAAAACAGGATTTCAGACAGAACCATTTTAACAACTGTCACAAGTTCCTTCAAAGTTCCAAGTCCTACAATTGATATATTTTTATGGATTGTTGAATCTTGGAGTTTTTCTTTCTGATAGGAACCAGTGGGTTGGTTTTTTAATAGAAACCTTTACCTGTTTGCAGTGATCAAACAATTCGTCCAAACGATACACCTCTGCATCGGCTTTGTGCCAGTTGTCTTCCAACACTCGAACCTGTTGTGATAATGCAATTTTTTAAGAAAAAGTTAGAAGCCGTAATTTACTATAAATCGTAGGACTTATGATGCATTTGCAGCCCTACGTAGAAGTCAAAGGATGGGTTATCCTTCGTAATTTGAGTTACGATTGATTGTAGGGCTTCTTGAAATTAACCCCTGGGGTCGATTTCACCAAACTCATCGTAACTTACTATCAATTGTAGGACTTATGTTGCATTGCAGCCCTACGTACTACTAAGGGTTATTCTCCATAACTAGAGTTAGGATCGATCGAAGGGCTTCAAGAAATTGACCCTTGGGGTCGCTTTCACCACACTAATTGTAACTTATTATCAAATCGTAGGACTTGGGATGTATTGCAGCCCTACGCACTACGAAGGGTTATAATTCATCGTAATTGAGTTACGATTGATTGTAGAATTTTCTGAAATCAACCCCTAATCTCATGAAGCTTACTTAGCAATACACTTAACAGAATTTTCGAGCCAGGCCTGTAATGGTTCAGATGAGGGCAGCCATAACTGATGGCTGCACACAGATTACCACATGGTGTGAACAACGTGAAAAGGCAGCCATCTTTGATGTCAATACCAACTCATTTTTGATACACACAACTTGGCGTTATGGAAAACGATTAATGTATGTATGGCACGAATAACGTCTGCAAACTCGAAAGATTTGAGTTTTTGCATGGTGACAATTGGTATGTGGGTTGGTTTGTGGAAACACCATGTAAGAATCGTTCGTACTTTCCCACTTCTTATTTTTGTCGCACTTCTCATAAGGTCTCAACCTTCAGACTAGCCTGCTCTAGTCATCACCAGGAGACAATTGAAATGAGGGAAGTGAGGTCTATGATTGCTGAGGATCCTCTAGAGCAAACTCCTTTTTCAACTAATCAGTAAGTTCAGGGAACTTCCACATACTGTCTTCTCGGTCAAGAGAGTGAAACTTACATGTCTGGTTGCTCTGGCATTCAGGCTCTCATAATGCTCTTGACGTTCCACCAGACGAACCCTCAGTTTATCCAACTGTGGGTAAAAACAAAAGGAGAGATAAAATAGAAAATCCCTGCCTTAAAGGTAGAATCATACGTTGGTAAAGTTGATAGAACAGCTGTGGGCTGTTCATAATTTGATTTGTCACAAACTTGTGAAATTTTCGTCTCAATTGATAATTGTAAAATAGGACTAGACAGCAGCGAAAAACCATTCCAATTATTTTGCGAAATTGTAAGGTAATTGTTATTGTAACGTTTTGATCAAAACTGTTTTTCGGTGTGTTTTTTTTTCTGGAAAATAACTGTTTGTACCAGGTCCATCTTTATACCCTGTAAGTTACACATAAATTTGTAAACATGTCTGTTGTCGTTTCCTAACAAAGTATGACACCTTTAATTAATTAAAGGAAGGTTTGGGATTTTACGTCAGAACTACCGCTACTGTTTTGAATTTTTGAATCCAAACTGGCTTCTTTGGAAGGTTTTCACAGCGTTTGAGTAACAGTGCACCCACCTCTTTCTTGAGGCTCAGGTTTTCCTTGATCAGCTTTCCGCTGGCGGCCGTTTGCTGCGGTGCCACTGTCCCACTGGATTGGGATGAGCCTGATGACAGCACATTGTCCAGCTGTTCCTGCAAGTGGTCCTTCTCCCTCTGGACAATCCTGAGGCTGCTGGTCAGCTTGGCCTTTTCGGTTTGCAGGTTCTGTTGAAGAACCGAAAAACTACGTTTGAGAACAGAAAATGGAATGCTGATAAATTGTTTAGATGCAAAGCTGAAAAATGATGGGGAGAAAGTGAACTTTAATAGTGTAACAGCCATGAATAAGTGGAGACAAGACAACATAGACAATTCAGAAGAACCTTGAAAGACTGTATGCAAGCAAGATCCACAGTCAGGTAAGGCCTGACAACCTACATGACATGATTGGTGGGATTCGAACCATGGACCACAGAGGTGGAAGGCGAGGAAAAAAACACTAGTGTCAACCTGAAGGCGAAAAAATGTTTTGATTCTGAACAAGGACGTAATTAGGCAAAGGGTGAGATGTAGCGTTGCATGTTCCGCTCGTTCGAGTCGAAGAGTACGGCTTTCGTTTACTATCTTGCTGTTGTGAGAGAACTGTGAGAGTCAGTGTAGGCCAAGCTCTTCAGTTCCTCAAAGGCCTGCTGGCATTTCTCGTCCCGGAAGTAGTTTGCGGAAGTAGCCTCTTTTGACACTCCCCAACCAAGGTATACAGTTCCAGAGCGATTTTGGAGAAGGATGGAACATAGCGCCTATAATAGCTGGGTGAGATTGACAAAATGGCAAAGTGCAAACCCCTCACCTCAATAGCTGTCTTCTGGTCTGAGAATCTCTCTAGATTGTCGGCCATGGCCTGCAGTCGCTGCTGAGCGTACTGCAACGCCTGCTCCTGCTCTGCCTGCGAGGCGTTGCAGTTGGACACTTCCTGCTGCAGTCGTCGCTCACGCATCTCCGATTCCCGGAGCTGCTCGCGGAGAAGGCACTGCTCCCTGTCGTGCTGCTTCTGGGCTCGGACGAGCTGGCTGTTCAGTCGGGACCTTCAGTAGGGAAGATCGGACAAAGAGATGCAGAGATTTGCCTTTAAAGCCGGGCAGAATTGTTTTCATTGCTTTGAGGATACAATTTGGGAAAACAAAATTTATATTAGGTTTCTTTTATAAAAATTTACGTTTCTTCTTTCAGCTCCTGGACTGTCGACTCTAAAGATTCATTCTTAGCTAGTAGGGCTTGCAGTAACTTCCCCAACAGCACCCTCGCTTGTTCAACCTGGTCCATCAATGGAAGTTCTTCGTCACTCCTGACTTCTGCATCAGCCTGGCTGTTCTCCTCTTTGCATTCAGTGGTACGAGCCTCCTGATTGGCAGATGTCTGCACTGTGGTGAATGCGCTGGCGCCGGATCCACCAATGGTGAGCCTTCTCTCATCAGAGGTCTCAGAGGGGTTTTCCGGAGTGTGAAGGCCTGACTGTGATTCCGGGGAAGTGGAAGTTGCCTCTTCAGGTTGCTGAGAGTGGAGCTCAGGTTGTCCACCAGCTTCTCCATCTTTGGTGTTGACAGCGCTAAGGATGGACGATACGAGAGAGCCAGAAGGTGGAGCTGTTGTCCTCTTGGCATGTCTGCTGGACTGAGTCTTGATGCCTCCTTCCTCCACACCACCTGGCGGTGCTTGTTGGTCCGTTTCAGACTTGCTCTTGTTGGCCTACAAAGTGAAACAAAACAAATGAAGTCATTACATTACAGGCAAGAGCCTTTTCTCACGATACAGATCGACCCTCTTTATTCTGATTTAAGAAGTACCCCATGCAGAAAGGAAACATGTTTGGTGCTGCGGAGCTTTCTCAGAAAGTAGCTGATTTTCAGACGAAATTTCCAGGATGATTAGTACCAAAACAATCTTCAAACTGAGGAAGCTTGACTGGAGTGGGATTCGAACCAGAGACCCCCAGAATACCGTACCAACTGATCTATCCAGCCAGCAGGTGGTGTCCCTAATAGTCAATTATCTTTGTTCGTTTGGCAGTCAGAAGCCATGAAACCACTCACATACCACTATATCCCAAGGATCATTTAAGATACGTGCAACATTAGCGATGCTGCAACCTGTTATTTTTTATAAAGGTGCTTGGTTGTTTTACCGATTGGTCCGTGGTGCCAATATTGAGATGAACGCAGATGTCCTGTATCTTCTTGAAGAGTGCCGTCAGTCCATTGCTGGCATCTCGCATCTCAGAGGCCTGGTTCAGCAGCATCCAGTGTGCCTGGGCCTTGGTGTTGTCCAACTCGCTCTGACAAAACTGGAGCTTCTCACTGGAACCCCAAGAAAAAATTGCACCCAAAAATTTCAACACAATCTTTAAAATGCATGACCAGTTGAGGAATTATGTCTCCCAAAATACATCATTCGTTTTTAAAGTGTTTCATATTTTTAATTCTAAAATCCTCATTTGTTTTATGTCAAGCCTGAAAGCTCCATGACATTGGCCCTCTGTCATCAGAGCCTATTCTTATGAATTTTTGGACTCAACATGGCTTCATCAAAGAGCATCCGCCTTGTGCATCACCTATAGAGGGCACTATTCTCTCATCTGTCTTTGTGAAAGGATTTGGCCACTGGCTCAGAAGAATCTAACATTGAAGCAATGTATGTTTTGAGTGCTTATTTTACTCATCCGGTGAAATTTGATCCAATCTTTTGATACCAACCTCAACGTTTCTGCAGCGCTTTTCCACTGGGAGCTCATCTCCTCAGCCTGGCGGCGCGCCACCTTGAGGCGGGATAGCTCCAGGGTAGTGACCTTGAGCTGGTCCTCAGCCTCACGGGCAGCCTCCACCAGGGCTTGTCTCTCCTCCTCCAGGAAGTCAGTGTCATCCTTGAACTGCTGGCGGAGGCTCTGTGATGGGGGACACAGAAATTGGGTTTCTTTTCTATTAAAGTGGGTTTAGTATTAAAACAGTGAATGCAAAGTGAATGAACATCAGTCATCAAGTGAACATCAAGTGGCATGACAAGATCACAAACGTGGAAGTCCTTGACCGGGCTGGTTTGCCCTCAATGGAAACACTCCTAATCAGAAAGAATCTGAGATGGACAGGCTCGAATCCAGTCGACTGCCAAAACAGATCCTCTAACTCTCAGCCATGCGAAGGCATAACGTTGAGAGGACGCCCACACCTGCACTTCAAAGACACTTTTAAGAGGACCATGAAACAACGGAACCTAGAGCCAAAGCAGATAGCATCCCTGACTCAGCAGAAAAACGAGTGGAGAGCTGCTGTCAAGCAGTTTCACGAAGGCCGTCTTTGTCGCTCTGCGACCGACAGCACTGATGATGATGAGTCTTAAACTCAAAGTCGCTGGGCATTTCGGCTGTGAACCATGTTGCGGACTGCGCAGTATTCCTATGATGCATTCTGTAACCCTTGCGGTCCCTTTCCCTTGCCATTTTGGCTAGGAACCTGCCCCTGTTAATTTAAAACTGACGCTGCATTATCTTCACATTTTCTCTGATCATAGGTCAAACTGACCTATCAAACTGTATTGTATGATGGCTGTGTCCTTCAAAGTCACTCAAGATGAAGACCTTACATCACATGGGCTCTAGCAGTCCTGAGGTCGATTTCACAAAGCTCTAACGATCTCAGTAATGAAGGAACATCCATCGTATCCTATGTAGGCCTGCAATGCATCGTAGTTCTATGATTGCTAGTAAGTTACAATGAGATTTGTCAAATCGACCCCTGTGTCCTTCAAAATCTCACACTGTCCAGGACTCCCTATGGTGCATTCTTTAGACTTGGAGGCATATTGGGCTGGACATCAAGCCACATATATCTAGATTTGGCGTTTGCGATTTCATACCTGTATTTGCTTCGTCAACTTCTGTGCAACGGCTCTGGCCTCTCGATTTGACTTGAGTTCCGTCCTCAACGCGTCCAACTCAGCTACTTGCTGCTGTAGCATCTCCTTGGTCTTCTCGAGTTCCGACTTCATCTCCGAGACGCTGCCCTGACTTTGGGACAGGCAATCCTTCAAGTCTGAGGCCTCTGCTTCAAGCCTTTAAGAGAAGATTAAAAAAACAGGACTTATTACCTGCAAAGCAGACTATTTGACATTGAGCCAAGTGTAAGTGACTGTGGTTTATAAATAGAATGCCCAAACCCAGACAAAGATAGACACCAACCTTGTGTTTCTTTGTTTGAGACTGGTCATCTCGCTGACAGCTTCCGACCTCAGCGCCTCCATCTTGGCTGCGGACTCCTGCCACTGCCTGCCCTGGACGGCCAGGGCTGCCTCAAGGGAGGACTCGGTCAAGAAGTGCTCCACGCTCTGCCTCTGGAGCTCCTCATTCCTAGACTGTTCAGACTCGTAGTCATCCCTGACACCAAACAACTCTGTTAAGAAGACAAAGGAAGAAAAGAAGATCAAATGACTATAATTATGAGAATAGGCAGAAATATTGCACCAATTATGAAATATTGAGATATTGTCAACGCTTAAATGAGGTGGAAAGATCTTAACGATATAGGACAGGCAGAATCAAAGTCACTTTCGGAGGTCAATGTTCCGGAGGTTGCTGGTTCGAATCCCGCTGCAGTAAATTTTTCTTTGTTCACTGTTCAATAACAGACGCCAAAATGCCAAAAAGACAGTGTGACTGACAAAGCAAAGTAATGAATTATTTGTCCCCCTGAAATTACTTTCACGTCAGTCTAACACGACCTTTATTTTCCTCAAGGTCATGAGACAAGATGAGATAATAGGAAGATAATGTGAAAAAGAAGGAAACAATTTTAGGTTGTACCTAATGTTGTACTGTGTAACTCCATCTTGGCTTCTTCAAGCACCTGCACAGCCTTTTCCAAGTCTCGCGTCAGCTGACTCTGACACTGGAGGGCGCTCTCTTTCTCAACGAGGGCGCTATCCAGCGCTGTCTTCAGGTGTTGCTGCTGTTCATTGGCTGCCTCCAGCTGCTCTTGTAGCAGCTCGTTGACTGAGTTGATGCTACTCATCTTGTCTACCATCTCAAAGTGCTGAGAGTTATCAAAGCAAGAGGGTGAAGGTACAAAAATAGTTAAATCTCTAAGTATCTTTCTTTGCTTATACAAATCATTTTTTAAAACTTGGCAAGTTATTTTGTCTAGGAACAGTCTAGGATCTATTACTCAATTTTTTTAGACTTTGACCAAACCTTTCTGTCTAGATTTCACGTCTTGGAACGCAGGGTCCAATGGTAAATACTACAGAGGAACGCCGCTATAGGGAACACCAATATACCAAATACTTGGCTATAACCAAACATCATCCTTGGCTCCCAATTTTTGTTTGTAAAACAAATACTGTTTTTGTAAATCACTAAATGCATAACGAATTACCACTTCTCTTTCTTATTTTAGCCTTCAATAAAAATCCTGCTAGGATCAAAATCAGTCAGGCCTTCCTATTAAACTCCAAGCATTTTATAAATTTCAGGTCATTATTTTGGGTGAAGAGCAATTTGCAGCAATAGCGCTCCGCACTTAAGCTAAAAATAACAGGCTAAATGCTGTGACGTCACACCGGGTCTCAGACAAACATTGCAACGTGTGATGGCTGTTGTTGTGTGCGCGTGGGTGCACGTATGTGAGTCAATGTATGTCTGACATCCGGGGATTTTGTACATGCATGCGCTGGTCAAATCACTCATGTGACGTCATTAGTGCAGAGCACTATTTATTACTTGTGTAGATTCACCACTACAACGGACAACTTATGCAGATCCTATTGTTCTCGTTATAGTGGCGTTCCACTGTAATTGCTCATGAATAAGTTAACGACACTTTTCTGTTGAAAGTGTTGAAATTACAACATATTTTCTCTGTCTTTTTTGTGTGAATCCTGTCCACTTATGACAAACTTCAGTTGAAGTCATTTGGATGATCCCTGCAATTTTGCTTGTATGATGACGTGATTGTATAGTTGTTGTGCCTGTTTATATAATTGGTGAATTTAACTGAATGTCTGGATTGGGAGAAGGGTCATACTTCGGCCTCTAATTGTTTCTTCTTGTCCATGGTTTTAGTGAAGAGGGTGTTCACCAGACTATAGGCTTCCTCCATGCATCCAAACTGCTCCTGCAATGAAACAATGACGTTACAGATCCTCAGTAAAAATAAAATGTTGAGTCAAATTCGGGTAAAAGTCAAACTTTGGAGATTTTTGAAAGTGGGATGTCTCAAATTTAATAGGCACGAGACCTGTCAAAACAAGTGTTAACATTTGTGGCAGTGCAATGGCATTTATTTTGTGGGAAGGTTACCCATGGCCTATAGTACAGTTGCTGGTAGTATTTGTGGTAGTGCACTCGTGTGATGAAAGGCACTGTGGCATTTTATTTGGTTTGGTCTTTGGGACAGTTGGTCTACAGTATTAAAACACATCAAGGCACAGACACATCCATACCAAGTCAATCAAACTCCAACAGCTGGAGCCTGTTGAAGTTTGTCAGGTTCAGTACCAAACAAAACTGTGACCAACTGTTTACGTGTGTTGGATACAGTTGCTGGTGGAATTTGTGGTGGTGTTGGTGGACGTATGTTTAAAGCCACTGTGGCATTTTGTTTGGTTTGGGACAGTTGGTCTACAGCTGGAGCCTGTTGAAGTTTGTCAGGTTCAGTACCAATCCCTACCAAACCTGTGACCAACTATTGAAATATGTTTGATTCAGTATGCTTCCTAGTACAAGGGCCTAGGGGGTTTAGGGTCGAATAGCAAATTGGCATGTCTGAAATCAGCAAGCATGATGGCCGACGGACACCAATAAGTTTATACTGTACCTGAATCTTGGCTGCTTCGTCCAGCGTGTCCTTCAGGTCAGTAAATGCTTGTACCTCAGCCCTGAGCTCCCTGACCGTAGCCATGGCTCGATGGTAATGTGGCTCGTAGTCATTCTCCTGATAAAACGCTTTCAGATCTGAAACCTAAGAGAGAGAGAGAGGGGTAGATGTATTGAACGTCAATATTTGTTTCACTACTGGTCTGACCTACAAATTATCTTCACCCATGTTTTCGGCGCTGCGAGTGCACGCGCAAAGGACAGTGGGTAATTTTTAGTTTAAAAGTTTTACCACACGCGTCGACACGCGTACATGTATATTCGTATAGCTTATAACTTAAATTGTCTTTTTTCCTAGACGAAAGCCTTGCTTTGAGTTGTTATACATAACGATGCTGCACAACGGTCCATGGAATGTTACTGTCGAGTCACTTGTTCCAACGGTGTAAAGTTGAGTACTAATTCATAGTTGAATTCTCATGTCAGTACGTAGTATGCACTCATCGCCAGCCCTAGCAACTCTGTGTTTCCCAGAGTGCTTTGCGCACAGCCAGTTCGCTATTTTCGATAAGGTCCATGTACCTTATAAATGAAAGCCAAAATGTTTTGAGCTGAACAATTTTGAGCTGAAAACTACCAGTAACGTTAGTATGAATCACTCTTGATTGGGCACCTTTAACATGTTTTTTTTTCTGTGGTAGCCTGTATCTATTACCTCTTGTTGATGCTGCTTGTAGGCGGTTCTTAGATCCTGTTGTAGATTGTGCATCTCTTTCTGGTACTGATCTCTCAGCATTGTCTTGTCCCGCTGGGAGGCCGCTAGCTCTGCCGATTTCTGCCAATTTATGTAAAAACCAATCAGAGATTAGTTTGAAAACCAGGGGGTTTGGTAATGTTGGCAAAGTGATGAGATGGGATGGAGGTTGATATGGGCTTATGTGTTTACAGTGGGTTTGTCACATCCTCATACCCATTATGCTGTATGGAAACTTTTTTGTCTAGTAATATTCATATGTGATTACAACATGTTGGACACTCAGTGAAAATTCCACGTTTAGGAATTGTTAAGACTTTAATAAGCTGAAAAGGAGATGTCTAGTGGTATCGTGGAGGTGCTTGTCTTCTTTTCTCAGTTGAACGTTGGTAGACGTCCTGTTTTTTAAACTTTACATGCTGAATTGTTTGTGCTCAACAATAAATAATCCCCTGCCTGGGTGCAAAAGAGGTCTGACTTGGGCAAGACGCTTTGTCACATATTGCTCCTCTTCACCCAGGTGTAAATGGGTACCTGTGAGGGTAGAGATGGCTTTGTGTGGTTCATTAGCCTCTATGCGTTTTACAGCAGCCAGGGCTGTATACTCCCTAGGGAGTTCAGATGGTTTTAGGAATGTAAGGTCAATGACAAGAGATAATTTGCCCTTAAACACAGTATTAAGCACTAATGTAATTTGTTAAAATGTCATTGTTATGTGGATCGATTTGCAGAAACATGTAAGAATCGTTCATACTTTCACACTTCTATTTTGTTCACACTTCTTGTAACGTCTCAACGTTTCGACTAGCCTGCTCTAGTCCTCATCAGGAGACGATTGAAATGAGGGATGTGAGGTCCTTATATGTGATTCCTTGAGATACTGTTCCGAGAAGGAGCTTTGTGATTGGTGCTCACTGGAGTGTGTGAGGATCCATTGTTATTGATATTGACAAGGTTTAGGAGGCAGTAGGAACACTACAGTACCTGGTCCACGGCTCCTTGAAGGAGGGAGAGTTGGTTCATCTGCTCGCCGACTTGCACAAGGAGATCATCCACGTGTCCTTGCAACGTCTCCTGCTTGAAACCAAAAATTCGGTCTCATTTAACACTTTCTGGTCGATGTTAGCTACCAAATAATTTGTTTCAAAAATTGTTGTTGGCTGATGGAGTTGTGTTTGAACACTGTGCTCTCGAGAATGAGTTGGACACAACAAATATGAGTTAAGCAATTTTGTTTAACATGACAAACATGTATATTTTTTAATCATCAAATAACCACAAGACAAACTGACTGATTAATTTGTCGTTGAGAAGAGAACAAAGAAAATTGACTGGAGAGGGATTCGAACCAGCGATCTCCTGAACACTGTACAGGTGCTCTACCAACTGAGCTATCCAGCCCTATGTTGGCGGTGTCCCTAATAGTCAATTATCTTTGTTCGTTTTGCAGTCATAAAACCACAACTGTATATGTTTTGGTTGCTATATGTTGTTTTGGTAGGCTGATTATTAGCCAGGTTCATTGCCTATAAAGAGGACTTTCTGCCCACCTCTGTCACTTGACGTGCCCGTGTCTTAGGCTCTAGCTGTTGCTCCCTTTGTGCTTCCTCCCTCTGTTCCAGACGGACTAGCAGCTGGGCCTGGCTGGCCTTCAGGGTGTCATTCTCCCTGCGGAGTAGCTCGTTGCTGATGCAGGCTGATTCCATGTGGCTACGTAGGCTGGCTGGGTCCAGCTGACTGGGGCTCTCAGCCTCCAACCTGTTGAGGTTAGGGGAAGATAACCCATCATATCCTATACATAGTACATGAACACAGGGCTGCAATGCATCGTAAGTCCTACGATTGATTAATTGTAAGTTGCGATGAGTTTGGTGAAATCGACCCTTGATCATGCTGATGAACTAGTGGTGAAGAAATTTGGGCAATCTCATATCCGGTTAATGATTCAAACAAATTCTGTTTAGCCAGTATCCGCTAGCACACACATGCCGATAGCTTTTGTTTTTTGGGTTTCAAATAAACGTTTTTGAAAATCTGTGACCGGATAGTTAAATCCGAACCGGTTGAATGATACCCAGTTTAAAATCCCAGCACTAAGATTAAAGATTAACCCACCTGTATACCACAATGTACCAAATATGGTGGTAAGTGAGGCACCCTGCACACATACCCAGGCCTTGATTTTTACGGAGAGTGAGAGTGATTACTCTCCTCCGCTCTCCTTAATGTTTTCCAAGGAGAGTGAAAAAAGGAGCTCCTTAACAATTTAAGGAGAGCTGCCCTTTTTCAAAACATCACATACATTTCTCCAGCCAAAATTTACCCTTTGCGGAAAATATATTTGAAGATTTTCAACAGGGCACAACATTTTGCATACTCTTTTTTTTTTACATCACAAGTCACACGTGCGGAAACTTGGTTTAGCAAGAGCAAACTGTTCTATTTATTCACTAGTATGAGTCGGCCCTATGATGATTTAAGGAGTTTGATTTGCAGCTCTCCTCATTTTTATTAAAATGAAGGCCTGCATACCATAATAGCCATGATTACGTACCTGAAGGCAGGGACTACTATTGGTGATGTTAGCGTCTCTACAGTATTCACAGCCAGTGGAGTCACTGCTGTACCAGCATCTGTCACTCTGTGAGGGGTCGTCCCACATCTCACATCAATGACCCTGACCGGTGTCATTCCGCATTGGGCGTCGGCCGTCTCGAGCGGTCCGGTGCCCACGGCGGTCTCGGCCACTTTCACTGGGCTTGTGCCGGTGCAGGAATGGGTGACTTGGACTGGGTCCGTGCACTGACCGCTGTCCACTGACTCGATGGGATCAGTGCCGAAGTTGGCGTCGGCTGATTTTACTGGCGAGGTCCCGAAAGCGGCGTCAGTCATTCTTATTGGAGTCATCACTGAAAAATTTTGTCGCATCTCCACGGGCTTGAGGGGCGTGGTTCCAATACTGGCGTCAGTCAGATGCGTGGGCGTGGTTGCCGTAGAGGTACTGGTTAAGTGGAGTGGGCTGGTGCCGAAAGCTGAATCCATCATCTGAACAGGAGTCATGGCAACGGATCTGTCAACAACATCGACTGATCTGAGGGGTGTGGTGCCGACGTGGGCATCTGTTAGACGGGCGGGTGTGGTCGCGGTGGAATTGTCTGTCTGTCTGATGGGCGTGGTTCCATGATTGGCGTCAGCGAGGTGGATTTGTGTTGTCATGGAAGCACTGTCTGCTACACCGATGGGCGAGGTCATGACACACCCATCTGTCTTCAAGATGGGTGTGGTGGGCGTGGTCTCCATGGATGCATCTCGGAACATAAAGGGGGTCATTGACACAGCACTATCAGTCACTTCAGCAGTCTTAATAGGAGTGGTGCCGATGGCAACATCGGTCAATGCGACGGGTACAGTCTCAGTTGAGCTGTCCACTGTTTCAGTGGTTGCCACAGTTTCAGAGATGTCAATCTCTTGGAATGGTGCAGTCCCCAGACTCACATAGGTCTTTTCTATGGTATCAGCTGAATGGTCTGGCACCACCTGTACAGAAGCTTCCGGTTCGGTCAGCGACATGGCACTCAGCATCTCGGTGATGTCCGTGGCCTGAATCGTAGCAGGAGAAGTCACCAGTATTTGGCCTACAGGCATGGCAGAGGGACTGCCCGCCTCTTCCACAGACTCTGGACTGCTAGCTCTACCTCCATCTCCCACTGTGAGTATTTCTGTTGAGTCTCCAAACGGGACACCGCCAAATTCATCAGAGACACTAACGTCACCCTGCTGGCCAAGAAGGGCAGAACCACTCAAGGAGAAGTCATCCTCAAGACCAAGAGCAATGCTCCACAGGCCCTCGGTGGTTGGAGTCCCGTCCACTGAGGACAGGGACTCAGACCTGATGACTGCTGTAGGACCTTGTGGGTCCAATTCCGACTCCTGGCAAGAAAAAATAAATAATGACATTAATGTCATCGTCTGCCGTAATAAATTGTTGACGCTATCCTGAACGAATTGTCTGTGCCTAAACTGTGCCTTCACTGAAGATTTTATGACCATCTTGCAATAGGGAGTCTCACAGACTTCTCTCAGTGTACCAGCAATTTCAGGCCAACATCTTGGCTGCCCTGGCTTTGGTGAAAATCTAAGAAATACCTCTCAAAAGTCACAATTGACAATCAGATCTTCCAGCAACTGTTGTTGTTTTATTCAACCAACTCAAGCAGTTAAAGTAACATCAAGCCGACATCATCAATTACCTGTTCATCTCGCAGTTCCTGCAAGGCAGCTCGCAGTGAATCATCCACGAGTCTAGTCACGGCCTCCTCAACCAACCGGTCTCCATCGCCCGAGACAATCTGGTGAGAGTCCTCGGACTCTGATTGTCGCTCCTGGAGTGCAACAGTAGGCGAACACAAATATATAAAAGTCATTGAAAAGTGAACAAAGACAAATTGACTCAGAGAAGGATTCGAACCAGCAACCTCCAAATAAAAAAGATTGGCCAACTCTGATGGAATGATAACAGAATTATTTCAGTACCGGTATACAGTGTATTCTTAAACACATTTTTCTTCTTTTTTTAAAATTTACTTGAAAGATGAACAAAGAAAAATTACTGGAGCGAGATTCGATCCTATGTCCCCAGAATACTGAGGTCTCAGGTTCAAATCCTGTTCCAGTCGAATTTGTTTGTTCACCTTTCAATGATAGAGTCTGGTTGCCTTGTGGTTGTTTTCATCTTTGAATGGAAAATTCATCCATGGAATCATTTTATTATTACTATTATTTATTTCTGGTAATATGACACCAAGGATTCCTCAAAAGTGCCCTAGGCACTGTAGCTCAAATGCCTTATGAAACCTTTTATGGAAAGATGATGAGAAGAAGATACAGTTTTAGAGGTGGGAGGAAAACCCCAGAGTAACATTCTGGGTATAACCCACAGAATCGAGTAGGGACTGAAAACCCAATCCACTTGTGGACCGAGCCGGACTTGAACCCGGTCCGCAGAGTTGAAAGGTGAGGAAAGAACCGCTTCGCCAACCTGACTCCCCAAATAAGTTGGTGGTTGAGTGAATACCTGTTGGGCACAGCTGCTGCTGAGGTCTGTGATCTCTTGCAAGAGGACCTCTCTGAGAATGGCATCCGCTGCCTGTGTGACCGTCTGGGGAGTCCCACTGACGGAGCTGAAGGATGAAGATGATGGTCCTCTGCTCTTCCTGATGAACAAGAAATTTGTGGAGCATGTCAAATTGTCTTAAATTTTGTCCTGTTCTTTTGGTATTGCTCGCTGGTGTGCGGGCTTTGGCATTTGTTAAACATATGCCTCACAGGTTTTTTTCCTCGGAGCCGTGATTGTTGCCTCAGCTGTCAATGGCCATTGCCTTGGTGCCCCTGATCATTGCCTTGTTCCCGGCCCAGATCATTGCCTTAATACTCCTAATTGTAACCTCAGCTGTCCCTGGTCATAGTCTTGGTGCCTCTGATCATTGCCTTGATGCCCCTGATCATTGCCTTGATGGCCCTGATCATTGCCTTGATGCCCCTGATCATTGCTTTGGTGCCCCTGGTCATTGCGTTGATGCCCCTGGTCATTGCCTTAGTGCCTCTGATCATTGCCTTGATGCCCCTGATCATTTCCTTGATGCTGCTAATTGTAACCTCAGCTGCCCCTGGTCATTGTCTTGGTGTCCCTGGCCATTGCCTTGGTGTCTACCCCGGCCATTGCCTTGGTGTCTACCCCGGCCATTGTCTTGATGCCTCTGATTGTAACCTCAGCTATCCCACATCATTGCCTTGCTGGCCCTTAGGAAAATGTATCAGTAGGCCCTAGACATGTGAGTTTCTCCCGTAGAAGTAAACTGCTTTTGGAAATTGCTGTGTAGTTTGTGGAGCAAAGTCTGGGTAAGCACTTTTTTCTGCTTGAGTAAAGTCTGATCAAATTCATGAAATTGTTATTTGTACCTCTTGGTCTTCCTGCCGGGAGTCTTTCTGGCCGGAGTGGCTGCGGTGGAAGAGCCCTCCTCAGCGGGAGTCGGGTCAGTCCATATCTTTGACAGTGCCTTCCCCTGGGATGGTCGACGGCGCTGGGACGAGGTGGTCTCCTGGTTCAGGCGAGCCAGGGGCTTCCTGGCCGGTGTCAGCAGAGGGTTCAGCAGAGATTTCCCTGGTGTCTTTACCTGGGCATCAGAGAAATGTATGTACAGCTCATTACAAGATGGTTGGTTGGGTACCGGCCAAATTATTGGCCGTTCAAGTGTAGGGTACAAAGTACACACTGGTCAGCATCCAATGGCAGGCACATACGTCATGACGGCAGCCATGTTAAGAAGGTAAGAATGAAGAAACATATCCATGGAATGCCGTAGCTCTTTTCGGTGGGTTACATTGTTTGCTCCGGTAATTCCATCATTCAATTTGTCATTTTGTAATTCTTTAATTACCCCAATTTCAACATTCACTTTGTCATTTTCATTCTGTTTGCCAATTTCAACATTCAATTTGGCGGATTGAATGGTGAATTTACAAAACAATCTAAAGGGGCTAAGATAATTACGGCGTTCCATAGAAACGGATTTGTGGGGAATTCTATACCGTTTAAAAATGGCGCCGTGAATGACGTATCCACGAATCTATTGCATCATCTAGATTATTTGTTATAGTTATGAGGTAAAGGGCAAAGAAAGTCCTGAGCAGAATATTTACCTGGGAATCTAAATTCTCCTTGTCGACTTGTTGTTGTCTCCCCGGCGTTGCAAACATGATGATATTTATCAATGAAAAACTGGACCTGGATGGAAAAGTTCTGAACAAAACAAATCAAATTTTACAAAAAAATTAATTAATCCTCAAGTTTCCTATAATTATGATTATGAACCTTTTGCTTTGCCAAGACTGCATTCCCATTTTTGATATAGATAGGGCTCTGCGCTTGAGCTAGAATACGCCCTTTAAAATTAAGTTTATATCGACATCTATAGTTACCCCCAGATGTTCAGACCAATTTCACAGGGGTCTCCTGATGAGGACTAGACCAGACTAGTCGAAACGCTGAGACATAATTGCGAGAAGTGCAAAGATATAGAACTAAGTTACTTAGTGTGAAAGTACGAACGATTATTAGGCATACATGGTCAGGATGGTGTTTTCCGCAAACCGATCCACATACAAATTTCACAACGTTTGGTCACTTTTGTTGGGGTGTAAATTTTAATTGGGCAACAATAGTGTTAGGCTAGACCCAGTAACTGGGGCGCTGAACTCCCTTTTTGACTTTTGGGGTTGACGGTCGGTCTAGCGCCCCAGTGAATTATATTGCTCCAGATGTGTCGTACACAGGAAAAACAAAATTTCACGGCACTTGCGCCGAAAATGTCCCCAAATTACACCAAAAACATCACAAACAGAATTGAAACTCGCTCCATTGCTTCTACGAAAGTGAAAGATGAAATACAGCATATTAATTTGTACTTACGATCATTCCTTTTGATGAAAATCGACCTTTTCTGACGAATGTCCAGACGAGAACGTAAAAAACGGAATTTATTTTGTGTGGCTCTGCTCCACACAAAATGGCGGTCCTATACGTCATCGCATGAATATTAATTTTGGTAATTTCCATACTATGCGGACGTGTCGATACGTAGATCACTTTGCCTCGGCAAAATTCCCGGCCCCATAACAACAGTGCCGTTTGTGACAAGCGCCGCGCTGATTGGTCAATGCGCAAGGCAGTGCTCGTGACGTCACAGAAACCATGTGCTGGCCCAACTCGTTACGCACGCACGCAGGGCCGTTGCAGACACGTACGGAGCACGCATTACGCGATGTGCCTATTCAAGCACACACGGTGTACGACTACGAAACAACCAACGGTCGGCCGTACGACAACTCGGGCGACCATGCACAACCAACAGACCCAACACATGATGCTATGAATATGCAACGACCTACAATCACGCTCAGATGGTGGCGCAGTTTCGCGGAAAATGGCAACAAAAGCTGACCAAAGTTCAAATATACGACTGCGGAGTCCGTGAGTTCTCGAACATCGGCGGGTGACACCACATAAAATGGTCAAAAGGTCGTTTTTGGTTCCATTCAAAAGATCGTGCGAGGTCTCTGTCAATGATTCGAGTTGCCGAGTATGTGCCCATGCGCGTCAGTTTCATTCATGAAAACTTCCATTTTTGGTCAGTGCGATGACGTCACATAATGAGATGATCGCATCGCGACGCCCTCTTTTGGCCGATTCGTGTAAAGGATTTTTCGCTGTGCGCGGAGGGAAAGTGATCTACGTATCGCGATATCGACACGTCCGCATAGTATGGAAATTACCAAAATTAATATTCATGCGATGACGTAGGACCGCCATTTTGTGTGGAGCAGAGCCACACAAATTAAATTCCGTTTTTTACGTTCTCGTCTGGACATTCGTCAGAAAAGGTCGATTTTCATCAAAAGGAATGATCGTGAGTACAAATTAATATGCTGTATTTCATCTTTGACTTTCGTAGAAGCAATGGAGCGAGTTTCAATTCTGTTTGTGATGTTTTTGGTGTAATATGGGGACATTTTCGGCGCAAGTGCCGTGAAATTTTGTTTTTCCTGTGTACGACACATCTGGAGCAATATAATTCACTGGGGCGCTAGACCGACCGTCAACCCCAAAAGTCAAAAAGGGAGTTCAGCGCCCCAGTTACTGGGTCTAGTGTTAGGCCTAATGTTGGTCTGTAGTCTGAGTCTCTTTAACTCTGTAGTGGACTGTAGGCTAACTTTTCGAGTAAAAAAACTTCATCATGAGTCAAAGACAAGGGTCCAAATAATAAGGCTTAAAATGACTCTCATTTGTCATTGGCTTTGAGTGACTCTTTCTTTGCATTGCTTCATCATCATGGCGTTGTTAGGCCTACTGTTTATTAGCCTACACAACCAAACTAGGTCAGGCTTCGTAAACGGAATAGATTTGTATTCTGCTATTTCACTGACCGATCGTAGCTTTTTACTCACCCCCTGATTCCTCTATATCATTGGCTTTTTTAAGATCGTGTAAATTCCTTCATTTCCGATGAGAAATACTGGCGATCAGTCGGCAAAAATGATGCGATTTGGACTGGGAAGCGTCACAGATCGTTTTGTTTGCAAATTCGAATATTGCGCGATAACCGATAGAGGGCGCTGTTCAGAAAATCCGTAAAAAACAACAATCTTCGCGGTTCAGTATGTTTTCGAAAAAACAGTTGAATAGAAGCAGGTGATGTCTAAATGCCTAAAATGATGTATTTTCTAGCACGGGCAAAGCAAAAAAGGCTACCCTGCCCTCCGGGGCCAATTTAATATGCACAGCACAAAAGAAATTGCTAAGCATGATATTTCTGTCTAAGTTAGTAAAAAACAGGATTAACAACCAAATTTCCGTGTGTTGTGTATCACTAATTGAATTGTTCTGTGGCTGTTGTTCGCTGACCATGAATATATAAAATGGAATTTTGGTGGTTTGTTTTATTGGGCAAGCAATTTTTTTGTTTGCTAAGCAGCTCTTTGAAATTGGCCCACGTACATAATGGATGGACGTATACATGGGAGAGGGTGTGTGGGTGAGTGAATTCCTTTACTGCTTTCGGGATATACCTTTATTATAAATTCAATTTTCTTTTAAATTTAAATGCTAACTCTGAGTACCTGTGTAAAAACTTTCACGATCGAATTTGTATTCAGATTCAAAAGAAAAATAATTTCAAAAGAAAAGTTGGTTAAGTAGGCTTTGGCAACTTCTTCACAACAGAAGAATTTATAACTGACACCAGAGGGATTTTTTTTTTATTAATTAATTTTATTCATCAGTGCTTTGCGAATCCTCTTCAAAGTAAACAGATTTAATATAAAAAGTCAAATCTATCGAGTTGCTAACTGGTACATTATATTGGTTACAAAAAAAAACAGACATGTATTATTTGTAAATTTTAACTTACAACGTATAAAGATGGACATGATAGAAACCCCCTAATAAAATATTTGCATGAGGCTGAAATGCTATATTTGTTTAGAAAAGTATAAAAACAAATAATTTTCGTCTCGGCAAGATCAAAACAATTCTTAAAGGGAGCAGGATTTGCAAGGCCTCCAAAAAAGTTGAGTTTGAGACAGAAAATGGCCTCAACAGTTCGTAAACAGTGCACCCAGTCAGTCAGTCACCATGGAAAATCTTGGTTCATCAGATGCTGGTTTTTTTTTCAAGCAAATCAAGATTTAGTGTCTTTTCCAAAGATCGTTCGTCCGAACGATTTTTGGAACAAACATAAAGTAAACTATTCTTCATGTTTTATAAAAAAAAAACCGATTCGGGTTTTCGCTATTTTCTCGTGACTCAGATGTCCGATTGAGCTCAAATTTTCACAGGTTTATTATTTCATGTACATGTTTGATAAGAAAAAGTATGAGTGCAGTCCTGTGGCCTTTACCAATCATGTATTGTACCTTTAATGAGTCGTTGTTTTGCTATTTTTCGGGACTCAGATGTCCGATTAGCTCAAATGTTCACAGACTCAATATTTCATCATGTCAATGCTTGATTATAAAAAGCGGATACAGCTTTTATGTGACCATTACCATTTACCAATGTATTATACCTTTTAACTTCAACACATGGAAAAGAATGTTGTCAAGCCAGTTAGGCCTATTCCAACCGACCCGAATCCGTTAATTCCGAGGTAAATAAATTTAACTTAAAGGGTAGCTGCAATGATATTTAATGAAATCCACCAAAATAATTTAATTATCTTTTAAAAAATATTATTAAATTTGATTAAAGTTTTGCTTTTTTTGTATTCCCCCGTATCTGGTATTTTGTTTTCTCCAAATAATCCGCACCCCATTAGCATTTTGTGTCCACGCCCCATCACCCCCTAGTAAACGGGATTTCGAATGCCGTCAGTGACGCGGGAACCAGCTTAGCATTACTCGATGGCTTGTGAACCAGCTACCAGGTTCCCTAGATGACGTCACGACGTTCCTCCCTTCCAGTTAGTAAAATTAACACCAACACAAGGGAGGCTAAAACTACGACAGCCACATCACACAACTACGTTTTAAAAACTTCGTTCATTATAACCAAAAACACCAATTGCGGCCACCCTTTAAGCATAAAAATGTACAATGTATGCATGGGCATTTCCACTGTATGGGGACATTGTAACGTAATTTAGTTACCTCTCATAATTTGCAGGCATTTCAGGGAGCCATAAATGGTATTTTTGCTGATTCCAATAAGACGTTTTTGAATTGGAGTCTTTCAAGAATGATTGATCAAGGAATAGGTCAAAGTCACTTAAATAACTTACGTTACCGTGGAAATGCCCATTATAACTGGTGTTTGTATAGGGCCAAACACCTGCCCAGTCTTACAGTGTATTTATACCGACTTTGTGGTTTTGCATCTCAGAATTCTTTGCAAATACAGGTGTAGTTGAAACCACATTCTGAGTGTCTTCAAGCTTCGAAATAAAATAGGAACATACATAAATGCACATAAAACAAACCTTAACTCAAACTTTTGTTATTTTGTTATTTTTCTTTAAAAAAAGAGAGACCACCATTTGATTAAATTTTCATAGTTTTGTGTATGAAAGCCAGATAGTTGAATGAATGTCATCTTCCAAACGGCACGATTTTATAATGAACAATGTTGTAATAGCAATACTTTAATGGTAGACCTACTGTCATACTGTGATAGCATACCGAAACAGAAATCTTCACAGATATAACTTACGGGTGTAGTGATATTAACTCCAGAATAAATGAAGCTAAAAGAAGCGATGGCTTTGTTATGCTGTCTGAGGATGGACCACCATATTTATTGCTGTCTAGCTGACGAACCAGTAAGAGCCTTATTACAAGGAATGAGTTGGTTGTGCTTGCGCACAATAAAACATAGTTCCCTAATACAACATCCCCCTCCTTTTGAAGAAACAATTCAGGTTATCATATTCATAAAGCAGTGAGGGCATATCTAGCACAATTACACATTGCAGGGTACAAAGTTGATGTATTGTTGGGCCTATAAGTAATGGCTGCAATAGAATTGTAAATCTGCTGTAATTAAAAGATTCTTCCATGGAGCCTGAATTTTTCTCTACTTGTTTACATTTTTCCAAACAAAGTTGAAGTGTGAAGGGTTTTCAGCAAAAAAAACAATCTCTCACAAAGATGAACATTAAAGTTGCCACAATTCAACAGATTTGAATGATCAACACTCAAAGAAACTTTAACATTTAAAACCTTTTTAACACTGAACACTTAATTAGCATTGACCTTCCAAGTGCATAAATCTGTGCATTACAAAGATGGGTTTACTTTGCTCTTCTAGTTATCTGTATGCATGTATCTCGCAGGCTTACGGGTTGGTCTCCCTGATCTAGTTCTAGGAACCCTCTGTGTACTATTGGAATTAGCCTGGGACGTTTTTGTGTCAAGAGCTGTGCTGGGTACATGTATTTGAGCTTTTGGGGTGCACTTCTCTGTGGTCTTGCTGTTGCCTCCACTTGTGTCTGGTAATTCCGCAAACCTAACACGCTTGACGGGCTGGTCAAAACTTATGCGCTTAGGCTGCGCTGGATTGGCTACTGCGCTTGGCATAGACGCATTTGAGCTTGGCATTTCGCGCAGGTGCGATCTGTTGCGTCGGAGTATGTTTCCGTTTGGGGTCATTACCTCATATGACCGTGGTTCTTTGCATACCTTCTTCACCTCCCCTGGATACCATGTGTTGCTAGGTGTATCTAGGATGCGGACCTTCTGTCCAACATACAGCGGAGGAAGACTTGGACCGGCATGTTTGTCGTGGTCCAACTTCATCTTGTCTCTCCTTTCCTGGAGATTCTCGTGGTTTTCTGCCTGTCTCTGCATGACATCATGCGGGTTGTTGCTAGGCAGGGTTGTACGGACTGGTCTTCCGAACATGATTTCAGCTGGTGCTGGTAGGTTGGCATCAATGGGTGTCGCTCGGAGGTGGAGCATTGCCATGTGCACATCTTGCTTGGTCTTGCGGCATTTCGTCAAGACCGATTTGATCGTACGGACCATGCGTTCTGCTTGTCCGTTGGATCTGGGGTACCTGGGTGACGAGGTGGTGTGCTTGACTGACCATTTCGCACACATGTCCTTGTATGCTGATCCGGCAAACTGGGGTCCATTATCGGAGATTATCTCGGCTGGAGCTCCCAGGAGGCCGAATGTTGAAGCAGTAGCTTGTGCAACTGATGCGCTTGTAGTGGAGGTCAGTTTGTGGACAACCGGATACTTGGAATGATAGTCCACAATGATGAGGTAGTCCTCACCGTTCAGTTCAAACAGGTCGGTTCCCAGTTTGTACCATGGGGTTATTGGGATCTCGTGAGGCGTCAAAGGTTCCTTCTGCTGACGAGATTGGGTTTCTTGACATGGCACACATTCTCCGATGAGTTTCGCTATGTCATCGTTGATCTTTGGCCAGTAGACGGAATTGCGAGCAAGCCGTCGGGTTTTTTCCACTCCCATGTGGCCAGTGTGCAAGCGATTGAGAATATCCTTGCGCATGCTCGCCGGTATGAGGACTTGTCGTCCCTTGAAAACAACTCCACAAGAGATGCCTAGTTCATCTCTGTACGCCCAAAATGGTCGTAAGTCGCGTGGGAGTTCCTTGATGGATTCTGGCCATCCGGTATATATGACCTGTCGCAGTGCCTTCAGTACTGGGTCACGTGCTGATTCTTCTTGCAGGATTTCTTGCTTGTCGCTTCCAAAATGGACAAGGTCGATGTGTCGTGTGACTGGACCGTCGGTGAGGGTCAAGTCGTCCACCTGGATGTCTAGTGGAACATCCTGCCGTTTGTCTGGATTGGGCAACCTGCTGAGTGCATCAGCAAGTGTCATCGAGGCTCCTGGCTTATACTCAATGGAGAAGTTGTATCCTTGGATCTTAATAAGCAGTCTTTGAAGTCTCGGCGGGGCGCTCATCAATGGTTTGGCAGAGATCATGACCAGTGGCTTGTGGTCAGTGTGCACAACGAAGTCAGTGCCAAACAGGTATGTGTGGAATCTGGTAATACCAAACACTAGTGCAAGTGTTTCCCTCTCAATATTGGAGTAGTTGGCCTGTGCAGGGGATAAGCTTTTCGACGCGAACGCCACTGGCTTCCCTTGCTGAAGAAGACAAGCACCGAGGCCCTTCTGGGAGGCGTCTACTTCCAGAACAGTCGGTATAGACGGGTTGTAGTACTGCAGACATGAACCTGCCGTGATGGAGTGCTTTAAAGCAACGAAGGAGGCTTGGTGGTCCTCTTCCCAGAGGTACGGCACATTCTTGCGAAGTAGATCTCGCAGAGGTGAAGCCTTGTCCGCAAAGTTGGGAATGTAGGCTGAGACGTAGTTCATCAGTCCAAGGAATTTCTGCAGATCCTCCTTATCCTGTGGAGTGGGGATTGCATGTATGTCTTCAATGCGGCTCTGGTCTGGGTGTATTCCTTTGGTGGAATATATGGAGCCGAAGAAGTTGATGTGATCTGTCTTGATGGTACACTTCTTGCTGTTGAAGACAAGGCCTTCCTTCTTGGCGGTGTCCATCAGGCACATCAGGTTGGCGTCGTGTTCGGCTTCGGTTTGGCCGTAGACAGCTATGTCGTCCGCGATTCCCACACAGCCGGGGACCTGTTCGGTAATTCGGTCCATGGCCAGCTGGAATATGTCTTGACTAACGGCGAGACCAAAAGGGAGGCGCTGGAAACAATATCGGCCAAATGGTGTCCGGAAGGTGGTTAAGTCTTGAGACTCCTTATCGAGGTGGACAGACCAGTAGCCGGCTTTTGCGTCCAGCTTGGAGAAGTACTTGGCATCGCTGAAAGCGGGGTTGAGCTCCTCTAAGGTCGGGATTTTATGTGGACAGCGCTTGAGGCTGTTGTTGAGCCGCTTTGGGTCCAAGCATATCCTCAACGATCCGTCTTTCTTGACGCTTGTAGTGATAGAGCTACACCAATCTGTGTGGTACGTCACCGGACGGATGACACCATCTCCTTCCATTTTGTCAAGCTCTGCCTTGAGCTTCGGTTTAAGGTGGATGCTGCACTTGCGCGGGGCATCGGTGGTCGGCTTGGCATCTTCCTTCAAGTATAGGTGGGCTTCACCCTTGAAGTTTCCAAGCGTGTCGAACTGCTTAGGGTATCTGGCCTTTAGGTCATCGACTGATCTAATCGGCATGGTTGGAGTGGTTTGCGGACTCATGTGTTGTGCGTCGGTGGGTGGTGCAGTCGGCTGTACATTTTGCTGTACCTGGGCTTCCGGCTGGGATATCGCGTGGATTGTAACCATCTGAAGTTTTCGGCATGTGGGTAGGCCTGCTATGGCTGGACCCGGAACATCCACGACGTAGAAAATCTCATTGGCCCATCTTGAATTCTTGTACCTGCACCTGAGAGATATGGCTCCAAGGCATCTGATCTCTGATCCGTTGTAGGCGGTGAGCCGGACTTGTGCACGTTGTGTGTGTTGTTGCCAACTGTCGCCATAAATCTGCTGCATCGTGCGTAGTGGCAGTGTGTTGGCGCTTGCCCCAGTGTCCACTTTGAGTTTGAGGCGTCTTGCGCTGGTCAGGTTGGGGCATTCAACATCTATTATGCTAAATGCTTCATCCCGTTTCTGTGACTGTATGGGGGTCATACTGATTCTAGAGATTGTAATCGAGTACAACAAGTCACCTTTAGACTGGTCATCGTCGTGACCATCTGGCGCGGCATGGTGCTGCTGGTGGTCATTCTGCATGTGGTCAACCTGCCCGGAATCATCCTGGCGCTTAGATCTGGCACCTTTGTTTCGCGATTGAGATCTACCGCGTGATGTGCTCCGTCGCCGTCGCTGCTGCGATTTGCCTCTTTGCTGCTTGCGCCTTGACTTGCGGCAGCATTTGGCCCAATGTCCCTTAGACCCGCAGGCCTTACAGGTGTCATTGTACGCAGGGCATTTACGCGGCTGGTGAGTTAGATTGCAGTTTGAGCATGCTCTGCGGGATCGCTGCATGGCATCGACCGAAGCGTTTCTATCGCCGAGAGATTGCAGGCATTGCTTGCTAGCGGCCATAGCTTCGTATTTGCGGCCTTCGGCTAGGATTTCGTCAATTTTGTATCCTTTAGGTTTTTCGAGCAATTCTTTCTGGAATGCTTCATAGAATGTGGAGGCAATTACAAGCTCCATTATGCGCTCAGCTAAATCAGCAGCGTCAAAATCGCAATATTTTGCCTTCTCACAACACCTGGTCACAAAAACGTCTAGGCTCTCCCCAGTCTTCTGTCTGTAGCGCATTAATTCAAGGCGGTGAACACGAAAATTTACTTTCACCTGAAGCTGGTCATCAAACAATGCCCAAATCTTTTGAGGATCTTGTTGGTCCTCATCGGTTAAGCTTGATGCGTTCAATCGCTTAAGGCCCTCGTTGCCCAGAGCGATTTTCAGTTTAACTGCAATTTTCAGTGGGTCAGTGACCTCGTTATCAAGCAGGCACAGTGTCATTCGCTGCCGGAAAAGCTTAAATTCTTCTGCAAGATCAGAAGATCTCCAATTCATTTCCGGGTACTTGGCCATTGTTTGATTGAAATAGCAATATGCAGATAAAGGTATCACACAATCTTATAGTATACAATGTATAGGCCTAAGTATATTACCAGCACAATAGGAAAAGAAAAAGGCAAGTGGCTCTGAGTTACATAAAATAGCACACACAGTGTAACTCACAATTATCTAATTAATAGTATGGTAAAACTTGCAATCTTACTGTACTAGTAAAAGTAGTATCTTACTCAAGAGTCAATGAGTGTTCGTGATCCGCGGCATATTGTTCTCAAAGTTCAGAGTTAGGCTGCAGACTTGAAAAGTTGAAACGAGTCCACAAAATGCTGCGATGTCTGGTCGATCAGATCAGTAAAACTGTATCTGTGCTGGATCAGGATGTTGCTCTCCCAATCTCCGGATCGGTTTGCTTCGCCTAGGTTCGGTGATCTGCTGCGGACTGTGGTCGCTCGGTAGCTGTTGTCGTCCGTGTGTTGACGTCCGGATATTGGGCTGCCCGATGTAAACAATGCTGACGTCACTCCCTTCATTCATAAAAACATGAAGGAGCTGCGGCTGTAGTTATAGTTCCGGCTTGAACACGTCACCACTATGAGAACACGCTGCGGTGGCGGAGTGATATGTGCTGGAGGTATTCGCTCGTATAACTCGTTCTCACAGTGCGGATGGATACAGCTCACAGATGATGGTCGGTAGTCAAAGCCCGGGAAATTATCCACACGGATGCGGACGTAATGGCGCTGCCGGATCTGGTTTCGCCACTCACTTGGCACAATGTGTGTATACACCGGTTACGAGATAGTTCGTCTGTGTTGTGCCAAGGTTTCAAAAATCCAAGCTAGGGCAAAATGTTGAATCCTACCGTTCGGTTGATGTCCCTGGTATTTCTCAGTGGGCTGGTACGGTGGTAATTCCCCCTTATTTTAGTGTGGGGATTGTCCGATGGGCGATGCGAACACCGCTGGAGCTCACATACACCGCTGCCACCATGTAGTGATATTAACTCCAGAATAAATGAAGCTAAAAGAAGCGATGGCTTTGTTATGCTGTCTGAGGATGGACCACCATATTTATTGCTGTCTAGCTGACGAACCAGTAAGAGCCTTATTACAAGGAATGAGTTGGTTGTGCTTGCGCACAATAAAACATAGTTCCCTAATACAACAACGGGGTTACAAAGATGGTTATGGTAGAAACATACCGTGACAATATTTGTCTGCCTGAAATGCTGTATTATCCAGAAAAGAGTAAAACCAATTGACAAAAAACAATTTTGATCCTCGGAAGAATTCTGTGGCAAGATTTTTTTTTTTTAATACCGTGAAAGTGTTTCACTGCTTTCTCAAAAAGTGGGCACCGATGGGACTGGGAATTTCACAGATGACTGTTCCTGTATCTTCGTTGATACTTTTGCCCATGAAGCTTTATTTCTTTGATAAAAACCAAAGTATGAAATGACCACCTTTAAATAATGAATTAATTTTGTCAAAAAACACAATCATCCCCTTCGCTGGTGTAATCAATGACTTGATCTGGTCCCGGCCTCGTCGACTTTATCTTTCGAACTATCGTTCTGTGTTTTCGGGCGTCCACCAGCCTCTGGATGTTCTTCATCCGGGGCCTTCGCTTCGTTGGTTCCTTGAGGGTCTCGTAGGCCCAGACGAGGGGGTTGGTGGGGGCCAGTTTGGGGTCGGTGGTGGGCTGAGATGGCTCGTCGTCTGTAGAGGGGACACTACCGCCTGGGATGCATACAACCTCCTCCTTGCAGGCGGTAGTTTTGGCGGGAGATTGTTGCGATGTGCCGTGTGGGCGTCTTCTCATCTCCACGCACGCCGTGATCGTCTGCTCTCGCTGGGCTCTATGCGAGCAGTAATTAGCCACGGCATCATCCTTGGGATGTACGGGGGATTGGAACGGTTGCCATGGTGTTTCCTGGGTAACCGGTCTTATTGAATTCCTGCAGGCGAGTATATCAAGAGAATAAGTGATTAGCCTGGTCACTTTGTGCAACCAGAAGATGGAGATGGCCTATAGACACGGTGATAGGACTTTTCAGTTCAACTTATTGATTTGGACTTGGAATAAAATCTAGGGACCAATTAGGGACTTCAGGCGCGGTTCTAGAGGTAATATTTGGGGCGAGGGGGCTATAGAAGAGCTAATATATTTATCAATTTTTTTTGGGGGGGGGGGGGCTAGACCCTTCGCTCGTGACGTCACCTTCTAACATTCGCTTCTGCTGTCTTATTAGATGTAGAAAAGCAACATGATATAGCCCTATACACAGCGTGCCAAGTTTTTCAAGTAATTGGCGCGTAATAACTGAAAAGATCCATTATTTTCCCAAATTCCAGCATTTTTTTTCTCAATTGCCTGTTAATATTTTGGCGGCTAGACAAAACGTTTTTGGGGCTACAGCCCCTATAGCCCACCGTAGAACCGCACCTGAGGGACTTTGGGCAGACGTGTTGGCTTGCTGGCATTCGAAACAAGAAGCTGGACTTACTTGTTAGCCTTGCTCCTTTTCTTCAGTCCAGGCAAGCCCTGGTCCCTGGGATGAGGCCAGCAGAACTTGACGAGCCTCCCTCGGTACATCACCACGCCGTCTGGCAGCGCGTCCTGCCCGTTCAGCTCCCTGGTCGCTTGCGCCCGATCACCGCGGAGTTTCTTGGTCTTCCCGTGCCTTTTATCCTCGGGCGACTCCCGATGGCTAACCATTTCATCTCGAGCCGGTTGATGTTTCGCTGCAGAACTTATTAATCTACGGCACAGTGGAAATGAAATTAGTATTATAATGAATGCATATCTTCTTTTATAAAGAATAAGAACAAGATGTAGAGAAACAGGCGTGGCAACTGTCCTTTCAAGGTAATATCATACTTTGGTTTTTGTCAAAGAAATACAAATTCATGGGCAAAAATATCAAGACAGATACAGTAACAGTCATCTGTGAAAAGTTCAGTCCCATACGGTGCCCACTTTTTGAGAAAACAGTGAAAAACAGCCATAGTATTTCTTAAGTCTTTTCTCTTTTATTTTTTATCTTTTAACAGATCAAAAAGATTTTCGGTCGTTGTTTTACTAATTTCTGGATAAATACACCATTTCAGGCGGAACATTTATAATGGTACAACTCACCACCACCATCTTCATACCCTGTAAGTTATACGTAAATCTGTGAACATTTCTGTTTTGGCTTCTTACCAAAGTATGATATTACCTTTAACGTGGGAAATTTTGACAAGATTAGTCACAAGTTCGATCTGTAAAGGGACAGTACTACAGTGTCCTACTTTGGTGAAGTTGACAGAACAGCTGCGGTCTGTTGTTCATAATTTGATTTGTCATGAGTGAAAAAAAAAATAAAAATCTGTGAAATTTTCAGCTCAAATGATCATTGGAAACTGTAGAAAGCAACGGAAAATCGTTGCGATTGTTACGCGAAATTGTTCGGGAATAGCTGTTTCATTTTTTATTATCTTTTCAAGATCAACATTTTTTGGTGTTTGGTTTTATCTCTTCTGGATAAACACAGCGTTTTGAGGCAGACGTACTTTGACAGTATATTTCTAGCATTTCCGTCTGCATGTATACCCTGTAAGTTATACGTAAATCTGTTTTGGTTTGTTTCCAATGTTGTATATGCCCTTTAAGGAAAGGGCTGGGTTTTATTCTTTGTGAATTCGAATGTAGTTAGATATGGAGGATGGCTTGTAAGGTGTCCCTTATCTAACTGTCACCACCAGACATAAATAACCCACCGATTAAAGCGCCCTCTAGTGGCCTACATGTCCCACTCACCCTCTTAGTCGTTTCTGTTCCATCCACGCATTCTGATTGGCTATAACTTGGTTTTGGATGCTCTCCCTGAACCTATCATTAGCCTCGGCCAGTCTATCCACACAGGACATCATGTCCGACGGCTGTTGTGTGTCGACTTCGTCTGCCCCAGATCTGTACACAAAAATGAAACACAGCATCCGTCATTAAATGTACGTCGCGAATGAAAAGTCTTTTTCGAAATAATTATGATAATAATGAACCAAGATGTTTTTCCCTTTAAAATACCACAAGGTCAAAGGAAGGACAAATCATAGTCTGATGATGTTAATCATCTTCGACCTTTTTTATGTCGATGGAGAAAAAGGGGATTTAACTCAGTCGTCCCGGATGTTTCTTCGGTCGGTGAATCGTGAATCGTGAATCGTGACAGAGGAAGTGCGTGAAGTTAATATAATATGACTGCACTCCACTCATTCTCTGGCTTGTGGGCTACTTCAACAGTGGGATTAAATGTCGTTAGCTGATTTCACTAAACCCGCCGGGGGAAATGACAAAACAGATGACATGAAGTCGTGTGACGAAACCAGGGGCCAATTTCATAAAACTGTTAAGCACAAAAATTTGCTTAGCACAAAAATGTCTCGCCCAATAAAACAAACCACCATTAAAAATTCCATTTTGATATTCATGGCCAGCGAACAACAACCAAAGAGCAATTACAAGTGATACACAGCACATGGACATTTGGTTGTTAACCCTGTTTTTTATTAAGACAGAAATGTCATGCTTAGCAAATTTTTGTGCTTAACAGTTTTATGAAATTGGCCCAATTTCATAAGAGCTGCTTAAGCACCAAAATTTGCTTAAGCACCAAAAACCTTGGTAAATAAAATCAGTATGCCAGCCAAAACAATTTGTGAATGTTATGCTCAGCAAACAATGGTCGAATGCTATAGTCAAAAGCTGTAAGCATCACATAAAAAATTGGTTGGTAATCCTCTTTGATCAAGGAAGTTTTTTCATGCTAAGGTAAATTTTGTGCTTAAGCATCTCGGCCCCAGATCATGTTAGCTTCTTAAAAGATGAATGGCTGGCTCTTCGGTTTTTGACTCATCTTATAACATGTGTTCTCGTTATTTTCGGGGCCATGTTTTTCCCAATAGGTGACATATACCACACACACGCACAGCTTGTCCGCGCTTGCAAAAAATTATCTTGACAGAAGTAAATCATGATCTGTTCGTGACAAATAGACCTGCCGTTTTAGTTGTACTTTTTTTAAATCATCAAATAACCACAGGGGAAACTGACTGGATTAATTTTCGGTCATTAAAAGGTGAACAAAGAAAAATTGTTTCAGGCTGGTCGAAAGTATTTTGTGTTCATTATCATGTTTTACCGTGAGTTTTCTTTCAATTTTTTTATTTTGATATGAACGGAAATCTTACCTTGGTTTGTTTTTCATTCCGCTTACATCTCTGAGACGATGCTGTCTCACCAGGCAACTCATCACCATCTGATTGGCTCGTTGGACCTCTTCCAGCAGCTCTGGTCCCCACTGTTGCCCCGTGGACTGGACGGTAGGGGGCAGCGTCTCTTGCCCGGTGACTTGCTGCCGTGGTTCAATGCTCCGGGCGGTAGACTGCGGCTCATGACGGCCCATCGAGGTCGACGAGTCGTGTCCAGTGGCACTAACGGTTGCCGTTGGCTGCAGAGCACTACGGCTGTGTTGTATATAAGATAATTGGGAAATGCGGCTGATATACGCTCATAATTGGCTTTCTAAAAATAGTCGCAATAAGATGTTTGTTTTCAATCTTTGGATGTATATAATATAATTCTTCTTTTGTACACAGACGGGAGGTCATTGTGATGTAAGAGTGACGTAACCATTTTGCTCAAAATAATGAGAACAACCAGGGTCGCTAATCTACGTCTCAGCGAATAATTTCTGTCACTGTAAATTTGTTTTTAAAGCCACTGTGTGGAGACGATAGTATTGTACTATATAAGAATTTCGCTTGTTTATTTTAGAAATATCATCTTTTCTTGGCAGATAAAATTAATAATTTGAAATGAAAACACCTCTGTGTTACTGCTTTACCCATTAGTGCCAATTTAAGTTGATGCTTTGGTTTAACCCTTGAGGAGAGAGTCGTACCTTTGCAGTCTAGTTGAATTGTCTTGGATCTTTGCGACAGCTGTCGCATTTAGTTCTTTACTCCGATCTTCCTCTTGCTCCTCGGCACTCGAGACGACCTCTGGTTGCCCGGTCCAAGTGCCATCTCTCAAGGGGCCATTGCCTTCCTCTGAAGACGGTCCACCGTCTTTCTCGGTGTCAAGATCTCTCTGCACCTTCCTTGGACTGCTTCCTGTTGTCTGAATGGCTCTGGCGTTCATGATTCCAGGTCTCCGGTAGACGTCTTTCTTGATCGATGGTGGTCCTTTCTCTTGGTTCCTGACTTCCACAGAGCCTTCCACTTCATTTGCACTGGCTCTGGCGTTCATGACTCCAAGTGTCTGGTAGGCCTGTTTCTTGATTGATGGTGGTCCGTCTTGGTTCCTGGCTTCCACGAAGCCTTCCACTTCACTGGCTCTGGCGTTCATGATTCCAAGTCTCTGATGGTTCTTTGGTTCCACGAAGCCTTCCACTTCACTTGCACCGGCGTTCGTGATTCCAGGTCTCTGGTAGACCTGTTTCTTAATTGATGAAGGTCCTTTCTCTTGGTTCCTGACTTCCAAGAAGCCTTCCTTTTCGCCGCGAGTGTCTGATGCTTCCGTGGGATGACACTGAACGTCTCCAGCATCAGAAGTCGCCAAGGTCTGGTTGCTTTGCCTCGCTGATGCAACATCAGTATCCAGAGGGCGTGTGGGTGTGGTCGGAGGGCCGCGCCCTGTAATGACCTCCACCCTATCCCCACCCTGTTGATTGACAGGTTGTACCTGGATGAGACGAACGTGAGCCCCTGATGCTGCTGTGTATAACGTCTGATCCAACTCCAGAGGTTTGTTGCTGTATTAAATAGCAATAAAACGTGTAATTATTACTCGCGGGTTCCATCAAATTTTCATCGTATAGCATCATTCAAATGAAATCAAAATCTTTCTGTCCAACAAAATCACCAGGGCTCGCTTTCAAGAAGCCCTGCTGCAATCGATCGTAACTCCAGTTATGAAGGATAGCCGATATAGCAGGGGTCCTATTACGCGTATAGGGCTTCAATACATCATAAGTCCTACGATTGATAGTAAGTTACGAAGAGTTCGGTGAAATCGACCAAGGACTTTTCTCTTGAAATCAAATGAGGAGTGTGAAATGAAAGTCTAAAAAAATGACAATTTCCCCTTTAATTTAAAGCATTGGATGATCCTTATACCTCTGGATTTTGCCCACATTCTCGTCTCCATCTATTTTTCCATCAACCTCGTCCTGAATAGGAGCAACCTCGATCCCCGCATTTTCCTCCCGATGGTCCGGGACGCGGCAGGTTATGGAGAGTACCTGGGGTCGCTCACCCGTCTTGAACCAGGGGGACTGAGGTGGGATTTCCTGGGTTGGTCTTGGGTCATTCTGCATCCCAACCTCACCACGCCTGTATCAGGAATCAAAGTAATTAACATCACTGACCATTGTTTTGTTTAAATGTCATTTAAATTTCATTCTTTGGCTTTTGTCATACAATCATCACTAGCTATAGAAACCTTCAAGTACTTAAATGTACTTTTTTGGTTTTTGACAACGAAATGCAGATCCATGGGCAAACATATCAAGAAAGATACAGTAACAGTCATCTGTGAAATGTCCAGTCCCATACGGTGTCCACGTTTTGAGAAAACAGTGGAAAAACACCCGTAGTATTTTTAAAATCTTTTCACAGGATTTTTTATATTCCGAAGATCAAATTGTTTTTTTGGTCATTGGTTTTACTCTTCTCATGGATAAATTTACAGCTTTTCAACCAGAAAATGTTTAACGTATGTTTCTACCATCACCATCTTCGTACCCTGTAAGTTATAAACGAAACCAAGCTGAGACAAAGCAGTTAGGAATAAGGACAGCTTCAGCAATAATCAGATCAAGATAATTTTGTATAAGTAAATTGAATTTCAGAAAAATGCAAACTGAACTTAGGCCTTTAGTATACAGTCATAATCAGTGTCATCACAGAAATCTAAGGTTAATGTCTAGAAAGTTTCACTAGAAGTGAAAGTCTATAGAGTATGAAGGGACTCACTTTAGTGGGTAGGGTTTTTCTTCCATTTGGGAAGATTTAGGGACGACACGTCCCGACCGTACGGGACGACCACCAGCCGTGTATCTACCGGCGGTGGGTGGAGGGGGCACGCCCCGCTGCCTGGGGTCTAGTTCGTCCTGTGTATCGGTGGTCCTCGGACGTCAGAGGCAGCAGAGCCAGATGAGCTTAGCCAAGGGGCTGACACGGCGGTGTGCCCGGCGGCTGCTCGGGTCGATGTTGTCGCTGGTTCGGTCATCGGGAAGATGGGTCATTTCCCCCGTGAACTCAGCTCGGAACTTAGATTGAAAGCTGGAAGCCATCTTTTTTTCTATAAGCTGGTTTAGATTTCTCAACTGAATAACAATTTCTCGGCAAAGTCGCACTGAAACTACTGTGAATACTTTCACGAAGAACTCTGAAAACGGGGTGTGGTTTGGTCACTAGGACGTAGGGAGTTGTACACGAAACACCGCGCGTTTGCTGCAGACAATGGCTTCGAGTGACGTCAGAATACTTTGAGCCAATCATAGTGCGTGCGATGCAGTCCACTGCGTTGATAGGGATATGCTGCTCGAGCAATGCAAAATACAGCACACTCGTGTGCATTTTGAATCCGATTAACATTGCCCTCCAAAACAGGATGCACATGCGCGCCCGAGCTGTTGTTGCACGAGCATGACATCCCTACCAACGCAATGAACTCTTCTGATCGCGCTGTGATTGGCTCAAATTTTTGTGACATCATAAATCCAAATCATTGGTGTTCTCTTTTTAAAGAAAAGTTTAGGTTTATTTTATGTGCATTATGAGCTTATCCCTATTATTTCGATTGCTGTTGTCGAAATCAGATGTTTAATCTTGAAGACACTCAAATGTGGTGTCTCTTGGTGATAATAGCATTTCTGATAGAAATGTTCCACACGGGAGTGATATTGATTAATTATATTGAGAGCATTATCTGTCTTGTATTAATTACTATGGACAGTAAAAGATGTCTTTAAAAGTGTACCATGTCTTCAGATCTTCGAATGGAATATTTCGAAGGACAACGCTTTCATTTAATCATTGTAATAAAAATCATCTGTCATCTTTCATAAGTTTTCGTAGAAATAAGCGGAACATAGGTTCTTACACATGACACGTACAATTCTCAATAATTATTCTATAAGAATTTTCTTTCTGCGTCTGTTTCTGCTTGACCTGCCTTTAAGTAGCGCCCTCATGCGGTTGATCATTCAGCAGTCCTTAGATAATTATTGCATCAGTGAATTATTACATGTCTTTTAGTAGTAAACTACGGTCTACGGTTATTCCTCTTTGACGTTCGAGATTATATTCGCCGCTAGAGGGCTCACTCCATTCTGTCCAGAGCCAGGGAGTAAGTGTGCGCTTTTTTGCTGTGTGACTATGATATTATTTTAAAGAACTATATTTGGTTTAATATGGAACATTTATCGATAGATCAAAATTATCTGTCCTTAGAAACCAGTTGCATTAGTGGATACACAGTGAAGGATTAACCGATACATTTTGAGTCTTTTGTCCAGTCCTAGAGCATGGTGTTACAGTATTACAAAACTTTACAAGTGGTTTGTCTTTTCTGTTTTGAAATTATTCTATGGGCCTTTACGAAACCAGAGGCTAGGCTTGGGACTTATTTCCCTTTACCGCCAATTGCGACCCAAACACGAAATGAAGGGATTGGGCCACATGACGAAGTTAAGCCCTTCATTTCTTTAAGGACACAAAATTGTGGTAGCTAAAGAAATACCAAGCCATAGCCTCACGGCCTCATGTCTCTATATCGTGAGGCTTAGGCTACGCAATAATTGATAAAACACTGCATTGTGACCATTTGGGAAGTTCACGACATGACACACTTTTCAACCCGTTATTGATGTGATTTTTGTCCCCAGTGATATCGCGTGATGTGCAGCCGTGAGCATGACACCACCGGGAGTTTAATGGGCTGAACTTGTGCCCCGTCCAGGCGTGGATTCTGACCCGGCCTGGTATGTGATCTATGAACTTATACCTCAATAAATCCTTCCAATATGTCCATTTCCCACCATTATCAACCATTAGATATTTTCAGAAAACCCATTTATTGCAAATGGTTGTTTGGTTTTTCGAAAGTTGAAGAAATAAACATGCCCAGGTTGTGAATTATAGTCCCAGCCAAACCGAGACCAGACCAACAAATAATTGCAAGATTTGGAGAACTTGATGCAACACGTACATGTCTTATGAAGTTATGACCCACAGGGCAAACGAAAGCAAGTCGCCTTACGACAGTGGAGAATGATGGAGTGTGTGTGATCAAAATGAAAAGTATAGGCCTATGGTAGCATACCGAAACAGAAATCTTCATAGTTTCACCTGTACTCGTTTACAGGGTATAAAGATGGCGATGGTAGAAACCTACCCGCATTTGTCTGCCTGAAATGCTGTATTTATCTAGAACTAGTAAATCCAATTGACCAAAAACAATTTTGATCTTCGATAGATCAAAAATCATGTTAACAGTTTTTGAAACTTCCGTACGTGGGCTTTTTTCACTGTTTTCTCTAAAAGTGGGCACTGTATACTGGGAATTTCACAGATGACTTTTACTGTATTCCGTCTTGGTATTTTTCCCATGAATCTGAATTTCTTTGACAATTACCTAAGTATGAAATCACCTGTTAGAACTCGCGTTTATTTGAAAAAGTTCCAAGCTAGTGATGATTAATTGTATGAACTTCATCACATCATGTGTTGATCAGATCCAGCTCTCTTTTTATCGAAACCTTGATCGAAAAACCATGTGTCAAGGTTTGCCGTGGGGATTCACCATGGACTTGGGACCCCATTAGTCGATGTGCATCAAGTGGGCGGCGCTGCATGTTTTGTGACCCTGACCGACCTGCTATCGTTATTTAGAGGTCAATTTTGTTTGGCAAGTTGGAGGAGTCTGGTGGCTTAGCTTGAACTGGTACCCCCTGGGCGCGGTGAGGAGTCGGATCAGATGATAGGATACACCCCCAGTGGTGCCAGCACGATCTCGTATAGGCTTGTCAACACCAGCCAGCACAGCACGTTGCCGCCTGCACGGGCTATGGTATCAGTACTGAATCTCAGCAAGGAAAAGAACCAGGAACTTTCAGTTTCCGAAATCCAGTTCCAGAAATCTTTATCACGGCTGATATTCTTGATATTCATAAGTTCACTGACGGCGGAAATCACTGAAATCGTTGGGTTCGATGAACTGAAGTCAAGTGAACTGTCTACAGCGAGTGACTGTTGGTGTTTGTGTGGTATCCTGCCGTGAGTGGATTCTGGGGCATTACGAATGCTACCACAGAGATTCTGTGAGTAAATCTGCAGTCAATAACATCCTGCTAAGAGGACATACATGGGCGTGAGTGTCCAGCTCGCCCCTTATTGCTCAGTGGTTACGTAACAGCAACTCATTACGCATTCACACACCCACAGCACTGGTACAGTGAGGAAAGCTTTGATCATTGATCAGCAACGGCGGAAACATAACGGACACAGTCGGTGTACTGTACACAACGCACGTACACCTTTACCACAACAGACCACAAATTATCAACACCACGCAGACTTGCGGTAGACCTGGAACGTGACGCCCGAACATAACTGTCGTTGATCCGTTTTACCTTGAAATTGGGACTTTCCTTTTGGCCGGCCTGTCTTTAGTCTTACGCTTGCTCATTGTTTTGTTTCCCACACTAAATTTGTAACACTGAGTTGTTGAGCGTGGAGCGTGAAGAAAATGGCCGCGGCGTTGCAACTGAACGTGGTGGACATCGTGGTGATCTGCGTGTATTTTGTCTTCGTACTCCTGGTGGGATTATGGGTGAGTTTTCACTTTGACTGTTTTCGAAACCATCTCAGATTTAGATAACATTCTAGAAGATGCCTTCTCCACTGTCGATTATATCATTACCATGATAAGAGCTTTCATGTTTTGAAAGTATTTCTGCCAAAAAAACCTACAAACTAAATACTAATTCAGGAGACGACTTCAATTTTGCATCATTATGAAATTGGGATGGTCAGTTGTATCATGGAGGAATGTTTATAGAAATGCATGCCGTAAATAATTGTGGAATTTTCTCATAGAAATATCTCCATTTTTCAGTTTATTTATTTCTGAGTGCACTCATCAGATGGTAAAGGTTATTTTGGGGTAAGGCTCTGGTATATTTTAGTGTGTTGTGACGCCTTGTTTGACAGCTGTATCGATTGACAATTTGGAATAGTGCCAACGTGTGATTATGCTTGGACAAGTGGACAAAGAAGGGAACTTATGTAAGGACAGTCCTTTGATAAAAATCGATATTATAACGACAGCCTATAAAAAAAGTATAAGTAAAGCTGACCTGGTACATGTTTTGTTTACTTGCACAAAGGTGTTATTTTGAGCATCTTGGTTTAAATGTTTCATTCTGGTTCATTTAAAATTATGTTGATAATTCTTGATTCAGAACAGCCGTAACACATTGTATAATGATTCAATATGCTTCAATTTTCAATTATCTTTCGATATAGGCATATAGGCATAATGCAATTGTATCTTGCAGTGCTAATTGGGCCGTGATGTAATAAACCTTTATTGATTTTGGTCTATGAATGTTTCACACTAACGATAATTACAGTAAAAAATAAAATACTGAAAAGGCTCTCGGACTAAGCTAGAGATGCTTACACTTTTGCTTGAACATGATAACTTTCCCCTTAGACTTTGTGCACGATTAGCAAAGCGGTTATTGTCTGCGGCACAATTTGCAATTGCTCTTAAAAAGGCAGAGTAAAAATGGAGGATGGAAGGCTGTGACAGCCAAAGGATACCCTTGGATGGCCCTTGAAAAACCTATTAGTTTTTCAGGAGAGTCACTGGTCCCCTGGTTGATCCATTGTAATCATACAGGTCATATTATGCTCCGTTATTGTGTTATACATCATCAAACTTCAAACAGTATTTTGATTCACAATAGCATTTTGCTTTCAGAATGGAGGAAGGTTCATGATATAGCTTGGATCCAATTTGTGGGTATAATGTTTAACGGTAACATCATCTAACGGTCCAGCACACACTCATGTGTGCATACAACTAGTATAACGGAACCATCGTTCCCTATGCTTCAACACTACACAGGGTTTATCATTGTGTTTCCGCCATTCATAGCCAAGCTTCGGATCATTAGGCCTATTGATAGAAAAACGTCATCTTTGGAGCAAAACTGTGCCTCTATTGACAAGCACAGTTAGAACAGACAAGACATTTCATGATATATAGATGGTAATTATCATGTAATCTTATAGTTTATCTTACAGATTTCATTTCTGTTCTATTATATGTTGTGGGGCAAAAAAAGGATCTTTAAGCGGATGACTTAAGGCGGCTTTACAAGTCTGGCTGTTGTGTGCGTTTGTGTTATGTATTTTAGGCAGTTATAGTGTGGGTGTGTCTCCATCTCACCTTTTCATAGGGAAATTGAGGATGTAGGCCTACAATAAAGACCCCGTCATAGCATAAGAAGGAATGCAAACTCGTCCTGTTGTCACCACAGATCAAGGAGCCGGTCATTATGGGACTGTCTTGGAATGTGTGGAGTGTTTCTTTCTATGTCACGATCTAAAGTTAGGCATATATTTAAAGTTAGGCATACTTTGGCAGACTGAAGATGTGTTCTACGTAACTATTTTTTTTACAGTGAACTAATTTATCTGTTCATAAAATTGTTAAATGCTTTAGGAGAGTTTGACGCGTTTCGATCCTTGCGGGATCTTTATTGAAGGCTAAATGACAAAAGGTGGGCAAGAGCACTGTCCGGAATTTACACTGTTGTCGTTGTTGTTGTTGTCGTTGTTGCTGTTCTTGTCGTTGTTGTTGTTGTTGCCGTTTGGGGCCGTTGTTGTTACTTTCTAAGATTCGCTGTTTGTCCACAGTCACTTATGTAGTAGGCCTATAACTTCAAAGATGTATGAAGTTGCATTGAGGGCTTCTATATTATTGTAGTCAGTTCTGGGGCCAATTTCATGGAGCTGCTTTTAAAGCACCAAAATTTGATTAAGCACCACAATACCTTGATAAATAAAATCATTATGCCAGCAGAACCTTCTTGTGAATGCTCGGCAAACAATGGCCAAATACAAGTCAAAAGCAGTAAACATCCATGAACATGTGGTTGGCAAACCTGTTGGAGGACTTGGAGGAAAGTGTGTTCTTTCCTCCATAAGCAAACTTAAGTTGTGCTTAAGCAGCTGGCCCCAGATGTTAGAGTGCTAAATATGCGGTAGGTATTGGTTAATATCTCGGGCTGACATCCTGAGGGGAGATAGCAGACTGTAATGATTATAAGAGAGGCCCAGGCCAGTGACATGATATAGGACTGGATATAGGTCAGATAGAGTTCAGCCCTGTGCTATGGAAGTATCAGTTATCTTTCCGATGTGGCATCCGTAAGCCTAAGCTCATAGCAACATTGTCCATTACTTTTATATAGGAAACTTTGGAAGCCTCGGCTCAGGCTCAGGCTTCGTCTGTGTAATCCATTATGATGGAAATATAGGTTGTGGATTGTCATTGAAGCTGAAGATATACTTTGTTTTCAATGCAGAGAATCTAAAGCCAAATTTTGATACCCGGCGTAATTTTAGAATGGATTAACGAAATGGAGCTGGAGCCTGAGCCTGAGCCTGAGCCTGAGCCTGAGCCTGAGCCTGAGCTTGAGCCTGAGCCGAGGTCCTTATAATGTAGTTCTGTCACTGCTAATGAAGAAAAACGTCTTGGCTTCCCTTTGCTCACTTTAAAACCTTTAGGGTCAGTACTCAGTACCGTAAGAGTCCCTGACATTCGTTCTGAAGCTGTAACAAATTTCCAGGGCCAATTCCCATGCAAAGAAATGCAACGAAAAAGAATTGCAAACCAACTGTCAGAAACAGAAATGACATTGAATTTTGGTTGATAAATTGTGTTTGTTGAGCAAATAATGTCCGTGTCTCTTCAGCAAATATTGTAGACTTCAGAAATTCAGGATATTGGTTCTCTTGTTTACTTGCGTGGTTGTCAGATACAGAGTCCATTGCCTCGATATAATAGGACACTTTTATGGCGATATGAGAGAGAGAGTTGGTTCCCCTTCCATTGGTCAAACGATGTGCTCCGAAACAGGATACCAGTCACTGCCAAATAGACATTTTTTTGAAAACGTTGCGATAAATTGGCCCGATCACACCGCTACATTTGAGGGGCCTTTTCGAAACGGAGGCTCAGGCTCAGGCTCAGGCTCAGGCTCAGGCTCAGGCACCTGACAGAGCCGAGCCTGAGCCTGAGCCTAAGCCTCCGTTTCGAAACTGGGCCCCAGGTTTTTAATATAGAATTGGTACGTGTAAAAATATGAGTGTTTAGATTCGCTACGACGGAAAATGGTTGCATTTTAAAATGTTCACGGTTGGAAAACTGCATGCATTCTTCCAAAAAAAAACACGACTGGTCTTACGTAACCTGTCATCTAAAGTGCCTTAACGAGTCATGTGCTGAAATTAACACACTTGTCTACGTCAGTAACATTGATTAGCTTTCCGTTAACTTAATTATAGTCTCTCTAATTTATGTCGTCAAACTCAAATGAATTAAGTGAAGCAGTCTAGTATGCTAAAATGTTTGTTTTTATCAGTTCTACACCGCCATAATGGTGGTCAAATTTCGTATATGCATACAAATTGACATTTTGGTGGTAACATTGCTGCAATTTAACAGCTGCCTTTATAATCAGTGAAGTACATCTCTCATTTGGAATAATTTGAAGCAGTCCTTCGTGATAACATCTTGTTCTCGCTGAAAGCAGTCAAAAGCCAGCACCACACGCTACCTTCAAATTCACGATAAAGACACAACACTTGATGAGTTAATCTACATCGCACAAAATGGGCGAAAGTCCACTCTGCAAAAGGACTGCTGTACAGAAACAAAACGACGGCGCATTTTCATTAAATTCTGCCAGCCTAAACCAATTGTATAATCAGACAAAAAGTATATACTATGTATAAACTTTGGTCTATTGTGTCTTCTGTCGCAGCTGTGTACATAATTATTATGTTGCTGAGGTTCATCAGTTTGCCATCAGCTGGCAGAAAATTTGCCTTAATTTGGAGGTAAAATAGAATTAGTGATAAGGTACGGTACATAATAATACGAATGCTATTGGGACGTGACGTTGGTTGTACATTATAGACCGTATAGCTTGATTGGACTAATTAATTATTTTCAGTTCGCAGCACGTGCGATAGGAGCTAGCAACTGAAACTCATAGCCTAGATGTAGACATCAGTTTATACACAACATGTCCATCCGCTGAACTTATTATTCCGTCTGTAATTAAAGGTACTATCATACTTTGGTACTATACCGAAACAGAAATCTCCACAGATTTATAACTCAAAGGGTATATAGATGGTGATGGTACCCTAACATACCATTAAAATTTGTCTGCCTGAAATGCTGTATTTATCCAGAACTATAGAGTAAAACCAATTGACCAAAAACAATTTTGAGGGTTCGGAAGATCAAAATTCCTGTGAAAAGATTTTGAAAATTCCTTGGGCGTTTTTCACTGTTTTCTCAAAAAGTGGGTACCGTATGGAACTGAAATTTTCACACATGACTGTTGCTGTATCTGTTTTGATATTTTCCCCACAAATCTGCATTTTTTGACAAAAAAAAGTATGAAAGTTACATCACCCTGTAGCAAAATGCAGTCGAAATTGTGCTGGGCCCTGATCAAACATTAACAGACACAGTGGAAAAGTGTATAACAAACAGAAAACCATACATGTACTTGTATACTGAGCCACGGTCTGCTTTTAATGCATTTAGTTTCTGGAGTAGAAAAAAAGGTCAAGAGTGATGAACTTCTAAAAACGTTTTTCCCACTGAGGTAATTATTAATGTGAATGTATAGTCGAATTGGGTCGTACGAAACAATTTTAGTTTCCATGCAATTTGAGCAGACGAATGCTACATCATCCCCTTAAAGGTAATATCATGGTTTTTATCAAAGAAATACAGATTAATGGGTAAACATATCAAGACAGATACAGTAACAGTCATCTGTTAAAATTTCAGTCCCATGCGGTGCCCACTTTTTTTTTATAGAAAACAGTGGAAAACAGCCACAGTATTTCTTAAGACGTCTTCATATCCTGTAAGTTATACGTTAATCTGTGAACATTTCTGTTTTGGTTTCTTACCAAAATGTACTACCTTTAATGTTTTAATAGAGAAAGATGCTTAAAATACAAAAAAAAACTTTCTGACTAAAAAAGCTGTGTTCAGAGGATTGAAACGCTACAAAGGCCATGCACCTTCTAATCCTGCAGCAGTTTCACTGAATTTCTTTATTGTACATCTTCACCCTCATCAATGCTGTATTCAACAAATATAAAAAGAAGCTCTCGAAATGTCTTGTGACCTACTGGCATGGCGTGCTAGTTAGTATACACTCCTATAACTCTCGAATGATGGAAACCTCTGAAGCGATTTGAATTGAGTGACTTAAAAATAACATGAACAAAACGCAGCTTATAAATAATGCATATTTCTGTCTGGCTAGTTATAATGGGGGCATTAGCACGTACAACCCCGTTATGATTTGTGAACCTCTTTTATAGTGAGAATTACAGTGCGTGTACAGTACCGTTCAATCCTGGATATCTACGGGGTGCGTGCGTTCTTTACGCCGGAGTAATTTCATGAATGGCTCCGCGGGGTCATCGCCGCGGAGACCTTGCTTACTTTCACCCCGCGGTGTTAATGTTACGTAACGTTTCGTGGGCGTGTACGTGGGCCAGACATGGGCGCGGAGATTGAAGGTCGCCGCGGTACGCGTACGCGTACGGTATATTGCACGCTCGATTCGCGCTGCCACGTGCTGAAAATGTTGCGTACGTGCCGGCCGTACCGAGTTATCCTTGAAAATCGCCGATCATAAAAAATATTAATCTGCATGCATAGATATTAAGTTTTGCATACCTGGTGCGGTTTTTCAATTTCTGTCTTAAGAAGCGAATTAATCATCTGTTACTAAACGGCGATTTGTGAAATTGTTCACTCTTTAAGCATTAATATATTGTATTTATTCATGTTTATTACTAGGCCTATATTTTACCTTGAGTTATTATTTCCATTTATAGGCCGTAAGCATGCAATGAAGATTATGAGAAAAGCAGTGTGGAATATTTTGCGCTTAAATTTTGTGCACAAACTTCTTTTGGCCGGTTATCTGCAAAAATCGTTCATATATTGGATGATTTACATAAAACAACCCCCATGTTTTGCCTAATATTGATTATGGCGGGAAAACTGTTGACATTGCTGTGAAATTGGCCTACACGTGCCCATCAGCAGGGGCCAATTTCACGGCGCTGCTTAGCACAAAAAATAATCCTATGCATGACATTTCTGTCTTCATAAAAGCGCTAGGTTGAACCATCCAATTTCCATATGTTGTGTATCACTTGTGATTGTTATTGACCATGAATATCAAATGAAATTTGTAACAGTGGTTTGTTTTATTGGGCAAGACATTTTGTGCTAAGCCAATTTTTGTGCTTAGCAGCTCTATGAAATTGGCCCCTGCTGTATATAAGGGCATTTCACTATAATAGCCTTGAGTAATGTAGCCTATATATATGGGCCATTAGGCAATTCAACCCAGTCATTGCTCATTTAAGGTGCGAACATTTTATTCCATTCCAATTTCTAGGTCATATTGACGTCATTGCAGGGCCATCTTTGAAATGTGATGATTTGGTTGTAAATCAAATACAGTTCAACCGGAAGAACAAAATAATTTAATTCTTGCGGTTAAATTCCACTTCAATTGAGACGATTGTCTGCTGTTACGTGTCAATTTGAGCGACTAATGTCTAGTTCCGATTTTTTTTCTTCTTTTCAGGCAAAAACTGTACACGTATAATGGCTGAAAAATAATAAACAGAGAAGCGTGGTTCTTAATTAAAGTTAACGATGTGTGTTAAAATTGCTTCCGTTGTCTTCACTCTCACATAGTTACTGGCATAGGAACCCACATTACTACATTGCTAAATACTGGGCCTACCCTCTATGATACCTGCATTACCGTATTTATACTGGATCCTTTTCCTGAAAACGTCTTCCTATATATAGACAGTGCCCTATTCTGCTGGTAGGCCTTTATTCTCGGAAGTCCGAATTCGTCTGGTGTCTTTTCTCTCTTTGTTTCGAGAATAGGTGGGCTATTATGTTAGCTTATGTATCATATGCCAACTTCTGTGAAATAATCATTACACGGAGTTTAAGAATTGGGGGGGGGGGGGGGGCTTCAAAAGTACAAGTTTAAACCGAGCTTGGGGAATTCAATTGGTATATCCTATAGCAAAGGAACACAATGTCGACACTTATAATATTTTTTATCAAGCACGCATACCAAGGCTCTTTTTTTTTCAAAAGGTGCCGCAGTTGGAAAGCATGTATAAAACCAATGGAACATTGGCATTTCTTGAGCAACAATTTGAGGTCCATGATTGCAAACATTTACACACTGCCTTGTAACCCGCAGCGTGAAAAACAATCGCATTAATGGGATCGAAAATGGCGGATCTCGTACAGAACCAGGCAGCCAAGTTTTTGGTCCAATCAGTGAAGTTGTCGCAACTGGCTTGGTATCTTCGGCTCGCAATGGCACGTTCTACCCCTCGTTTCACCTTAATCTTTAACGTTGTTTATCTGTATCTTAGGGCCTGTTTGTTTCACGCAAAGGATCATGAATCCTTCGGATCCGGATCCCATTTTAGCGTACCCTGCATATAGTAGAAGGTGGATCCGAAAAATGGGATCCGGATCCGATGATTCGTCCGAAACAAACAGGCCCATGATATAACTTACAAGCCCTGGACATGCTTGTCCTCAAGTTAAATTTGGCGGATGGAATCAGAAGTACTGTCGCAACAATATCTTGCTCTTCATTCCGATAATGCAAAGCTCATCTTTAAATTCTTGCATGACCTGGTCGTCAACTCCGAAGGTCCACATTTTTTTATGGTTGGAGGAAGTTGATGGTGAGGGGAAAACGTGAACTGGCACCGTAGCTCCACGCACCCATCAATCAAACTTATGGACAGGGGCTGAAGTGAAGAATATCACCTTCAGTAAAAAATGGAAAGAAGTTCCAAGGTCATCGGGTTTTCTTTATATTGAGGCCACAATGGGCGCGGCTTGGGTCGGTTACTTATATCGATTTAAATGCAATTTCATACAAAGAACTTGCACATTCATGGGCAAAAATATTACTAACGAAAGATACAGTAACATTCATCTGTGAAATTTCCAGTCCCATAGGGCACCCACTTTTTGATTGTGAGAAAACAGTGAAAACCGCTCATAGCATTTTCAAATCTCAGTAGGGCTTTTCACAGGAGTTTTTATCGCCTGTGCTTGGTCTTTGGTTTTACAAATGCAGTATCGCAGATAGAAAAACTGTTAATGGTATTTTTCTACCATCACCATCTTTATACCCTGGAAGATATAGGTAAATCTGTGAAGATTTATGTTTTTGTATGCTACCAAAGTACGGTAGTACCTTTAAACCAACCAAAAAAAATAGACATTGTTCTTCTTTCTTCATTCATCTCCATGGTACTTGATGCGATAGAAAATGACATTGCAAATTATATTTTATCAAACGTCTCCAGACCTCCAAGGTTGTGATCAAAACATGGCAATGCTGCAGTTTATTTATGAGCTATCTATCTCTCTCTATTTTTTATGACGTGTACTGAATTGTGAAATCTTACACCAACTGGTGATTTTATGGCTGTTGCTACTGTGTTTTATGCCTCCAATCAAAGCTGCAAGTAACTGCTAAATGCTAGCGCAAACATCGAATAAAAATGACGGCGTTTACTCGTTGTTATCAGCGCGGACGAAAGGGTGCGGAAGAATATTATTTTGTTCCCAGGTTAGGTAACTGATTATATTTTGGCAAGCTGGGTTCCCCATTCTTCAGAATTTGTGACAATTTGATTTTTCGTTTGGATACATGCATTGCTTTCAGCTGGTAGAGCACTCAGTCACCTTTATAACAGGATTCAGTGCTACTGATACCCTCTTTGAGCGAGAAAACGTCTGGCAAACCACGTTAGCCTGCTGGCGTGCCTTTGTCGTTATATGCAAAGTAGCATTTGATATATACTTCACCGTTATACCTGTTTTAAAAGCCCGCCAAACGATTTTCACACTGTGTGCGGAGTGATACGTTTGATACCGTCCGAAAGAACTTCTAACAAAAAAATGTCCGTGACAAAAGTTGTATAGCAATCAGGGAGACTCCTATGGGCATATGCCATTCGATATATGCATATCATTGTACAGTTAATTTGCGACTAAGCTAGTTTTCAAATCGAAAACTGTATCGATCCGTGATTCGTTGTAGTGCTATTCATGCATTCAACTTCAAGAAATATTGATCAATGACCAGGCCGAATTATACAGACACTGTTGAGTTATGAAACTCGTCGAACTTTATTTTCAAATTCATAAATAATTGTACCTTCCTGCTTTAGTTACAATCATGATGGAGGCACTCAGGTGCCCTGCTTTATAGCGGCCCTGCTTAGCACCACAATTTGCTAACCATGAAAGGAGCATTAACAACCAAATTTAAATGTGTTGTGTATCGATTGCGATCGTTCTTTGGCTGTTTTTCATTGACCATGAATATCAAATGGAATTTATAATGGCGGGAGTTTGTTTGATTGATGAGCAAGAAATTATGTGATAAGCAATGTTTGGTGCTTAACAGCTCCATGAAATTGGCCTCTTAATTCTGAAAATAATAATGCCATTTTCTTGCTGACCATAAAACAAACAAACAAAAACACCTAAAACAAAACCAACATCAACAATGAAACAGAGCAACCAACCAACAGACGAAAATTTAAGGACAAAGAAAAATAGACTGGAGCGGGATTCGAACCGGCGACCTCCTGAATACCGTATGCGCTCTACCAACTGAGCCTCTACGATATTCAGGAGGTCGCCGGTTCAAATCCCGCTCCAGTCAATTTTTCTTTTTTCACTTTTCAATGACTTTGAATTCAGTCAGTTTCCCTTGTGGTTATTTGATGAAAAGTTCAGGAATTAGGCTAGTTATACAATTGCAATACACACAAATACAATATAGTATTTCGACTGGTGATACAGCACTATAGCACTAGGCGATTTATGCATGCACTTCAAGCAGTTATACTAATTCAAACAGTTTCAATTCAAATAGGTCGACCTTGGTCCCTGTGCCACAATGCATAAGTTGTCCTCGTCCTATTGTCAAAAAGTCCATACTCCCCTTTACGCGTTGCTACACCCAACGGCTTATCAGCGGCGTATAAACATTGGCTGGCCACGACTCGACAATAATATTCAAATGTCTTCAAATGAAAAAAACTTCACTACACCAAACAACAATTGGTGCGATTGTGTACCAGCGTTGTCTGTTTACAAGTTGCAAACAGTTCCCTTTGTCTGTGAGTAAATACTGGCTGTTAAATGCTTACGCCCAAGTCGTGTCAATAACAGATTCAGTGGGTTTGTGTTTGATATCCAGTTTCCTAAAGTTGTAAAAAGAAAACAGATGGAAAATATGTGGCACCTATGTTTGGTGGCAAAGTTAGTTAACGTTGTGTAAGCCTTGCATAATTAAATTCTGTTTATGCGCTAAGGTGTTGTTTTTTTAAGAAATCGAAGTATAAGATTTTGATTGTGCAAAGTACGAATAATAAGTCAGATGCACTGTCATTGTTCATTGCTGATGTTAATTGTTTAGAAAACATAATTTCCCATTATTAACACGAAATATTAATTTATTATCAATATCCTTGGTATATAGTGTTATGTGAGTGGATTCATGGCTTCTATACTGCCAAACGAACAAAATAATTGACTATTACATGTGTATATGCCTATAGGGACACCATCAATTATGGCTGAATAGCTCAGTTGGTAAGAGCGCTGGTATACGATATTTAGGAGGTCGCTGGTTCGAATCCTACTACAGTCGAAAAGGTCTCTGTTCTTTTCAATGACTAAAGTAATATTTTCTTATTAAATCGGAATGTAGCTTGTACATTTTTGTAGCTGTTGCGGGGGTCCTTGGAATTGGTATGGCATTATCTTTATCATTGCTAACTGCAACGATTGATCGCAAGAGAATTGCCTCGACCTATAAGTTTATCTTCATAAGATAATTTGATGTCAGTTATGACCCATCGTACTAATCTATTCCCTGTTTGTTGTTTGTTGTTATTTTCCTACAGGCATCCTTCCAATCATCCCGTGGAACCCTGAAAGGCTACTTCTTAGCCGGTAAAAACATCCTATGGTGGCCCATTGGGGCCTCCCTGTTTGCCAGCAACATCGGCAGCGGTCATTTCATTGGTCTGGCAGGTACGGGGGCCGCTTCCGGACTTGCCGTCGGCTCATTCGAATTCAATGTAAGTTCTGGAAGTCGAAAATTATGAACAACCTAGAGCAATATTTATTTTATCAACCAAAATATTAGTTGTGATTGGTACAGGTAGTTTGTATCACATGGTACCAGGAAAAATCCACTTATTGCCTTTGGCTTAGAGCGCCCTCTAGTGTTAGATAAACTATGATGAAAGTCTTTGTATCGGTGATAATCATAGCTTCGCCGTCTGCAACTTTCATTTGAAATAAACAGCTGATGAAGTATTGTGATCCCTGCCAAGTGATCAGCATTCATTCCAATCAATTTCGTCTTCATAGGATTCCTTTTTCTTGTCAGTTTCTATGCGCAGAAATTTGCCACTGCGCGAAAAATGTCTTGGTTGGACCAAACGGGTCATTTGCATTGTAATATAAAACATCTTCATTGTGGTTTGTTGGCCAATTTCACATAAAATTCCATTTTAACGAATTTTTTTGTTAAGCATTAATCGTGCAAGGCATCCCCAATAACGTATGTGGTTTCATAACTCGTTTGATTTTGACCAGTGAACTTTGATCTGTTTGCCTTCCTTTTCTTGTTCGTTTTGCAGGCCATGTTTATTCTGCTCCTCCTCGGATGGATATTCGTGCCTGTTTACATGTCTTCAGGGGTCAGTATTCATACGCCGATGTTTGTCTGAAAAGAAACATTAACACTTCTCCGATATCGAAGTGAATAAAATAGTCCTCGTATTGGATTATTTGCTTACCAACCAATGTATGTTATCTAGTAAATAACTGCGACGTACCAGGGTACCAGCAGCTATGCAAATGCATAAAACTCGAATGGTAGGCCCACTTGAAAAGGGCGTGTCCATAAACCCCCTTTTTGAATAACCAAAGGAATTGGCAACAACGTGTGGAATATAAACTGCATTGACATTGTGTTTACTATGTCGAGTAATTAATAATCAGAGTTAGTTAGATCAGGTGCACTTTGCAATAATACCTGGCAACGAAGAATTGCCCCAGTGGCTATAGAGCAAGCGAGACGCTTTTCATGCATTTGTTTTTTGTCGTACTAAAGATCTCGTGAAACCAAACTTTGAACTTTTGGTACACAAATAATACAATATACTGCAAAATGCCGATTGTTGCATGTTTGTGTCTCGTAGGTATATATTCACCACAGGAAAAGATCAGCATGTTGACTTAACATTAGTAAAATGCACTTAAAGGCATAATACAGGATTGGTAAAACGTGACAGAAAAGATGTCTGTTCATAATTTGATTTGTCATGGAATAAAAACAAACCTGTGAAATGTTCAGCTCATGTCATAATCATCGGAAACTGTAGAAAACAGTGTAAAACGCTCACGGTATTTTCAAATCTATTCACAGTAGTTTTGATCTTACCCCGAGATCAAAACTGTTTTCGGTTATTGGATTTCTGGATAAATGCAGCATTTCAGGTGGAAATATTTTAATGGTATAACTACCAGCACCATCTTCATGTCCTAAAAGTTATACATAAATCTTCGAAAATTTCTGTTTGGGTATAATGTTACCAATCCTGCACTGTACCTTTATCACTGCACGTTTTGCAGTCGGGGGGCGAAAGATCAAAATCTAACCAGTTTTTTGAAGTGGGCTTTAAATTTGTTTTAATAATTGAAGCCTAGACCAGGTGCATAAAATCCTTTATTGCTCTTGTGCTTAATTTGTGGGTTATTTTTGCCCACTTATTGATTCTTATAATTATGGTGATCATGGTCATTGTGATGCCTATGGCTGTAATGATGCTAATGTTAGTACCAATTGTGAATAAAAACATGCTGGGGAAGATGCTGGCGAAATTAAACCAAAAAAGATTAATTTCACTAGCGAGATCAACATTGTACTTTTACTTATTGACTAATAATTATTACTCGTTTGCCAATATTTGCCATTCATCCAGCATGTTTGCATATCGAGGGTTGACTCACAAACACATACAAGTCTAATTTATCAAGCAATGTGAAAAGGGCAATATCAAAGTGGTTAATCTTTAAACTATTATTAAATTATTATTTGGTATAATTATTATTTTTTGGTGCAGGTTTTCACGATGCCCGAGTACCTGAGGAAGCGATTTGGCGGGCAGCGTGTTCGCGTGTACCTAGCCTGCCTAGCGCTCATACTCTCCGTACTGACCAAAATATCGGTAAGAAGCCCACCCCAGACCTCCAAATACAACGGTGAACATTTAGTGAACATTTGTGTTTTTTAAAGGGCATGTACTTTATTGGTAAGAGTGACAGAGCAGCTACAGGCTGTTCATAATTCAATTTGTCACGGAATAAAAACCAAACCTGTGAAATTTGCAGCTTAATTGATCATTGGAAACGGTATAGGAAAAAAAAATGTTGCAATATTGTTACGCCAAATTGTATGGGAACTGCTGTCTCATTTTGTATCTTTGCAAGATCAAAACAAATGTTTTGGTGTTTGGTTTTACTCTTTTCTGGATAAAAACAGCATTTGAGATAGAAACATTTTTTGCAGTATGTTTGTACCATTACTGTCTTCATACTCTATAAGTTATAGGTACTAAATACTTTATGCGAACATTTCTATTTTGGTTTGTTACCAATGTTGCATAATGCCCTTTAAGAAACATTGCGATCAAGACCTTGCAGTTTCTCGTTCATAAATGGAAGATACAACACATTTTTGGTGTTGATCCGAACAACGCAATGTTCTTTATAATCATACACACACAACAGACTCAAGATACAGATTAAAGCCGTATCCCAAATCTGTGGCTGCGGCTGCAAATAACACACAAGTCTATGGAAACGGCTGCAGTCACTGGCTAGTGGCTGTCATAGGGGCGTGTGTCAATTGCAGCCGCAGCCATAGATTTGGGACACGGCCTAACAGAACCGGCAATCGTTGTTTAAGCCCCTTGATCATGTTCTTCCAAGTTCAAAGTGCGAGTGGATTTTTGTTTCGTCAAGTTCACAAGCAAATACCTGAACGAATAATTGACCTATTCACAGTCTCGAGCAATGTTCATCCCAACATAAACCAATTTATTCACACCCAGCATGTTGAAGTTCCTGACTTTCAAAATTGTAACATATTAACCGCCTATTTGGGAATTTATTTTGTTTTTCTTTGACCGTTGGTCTAGGTGGACATGTATGCCGGAGCGCTGTTTATTCAGCAATCGTTGCAGTGGAACTTGTACGTTGCCATAGTTTCCCTGCTGGCCATAACTGCACTGTACACCGTAGCCGGTAAATAAACACATTAACATTCAAACAAATTAGTATCCGTACTATTCTACAATACAGACGTGGATTATGATTTTGGTATGATCAGGCCATCGTGTTAAATGAAATTACTGAGTTACTATTCAAAGCTGAACCACTAAGTTACAACAGAGAGGTGTTTAATGGGTGCATTCGTTTAGCTTGCACAGGGCAGCCCTGACCATGGAAATGGTCGTGTAAACTGCGCAAAGCAAGCGAGAGGGTGAAGACGAGGTTGACTAGTGTAGACTCGTGGAAGCTATATTAAACTGAACTCATTCAATGGTGTTATGTCAATGTTTATCCTATTTCAACTTGGTAAATGTACACTATAGATAATTATGTTTAAACCAAAACTTAATTTAACTTCCCTTTTATAGTATATTCAGTTAAACTTGTCGCTTTGAATTAAACAAATTGGTGAAAATCAATCAGTTTAGGTAACAGAGCGGTAGCAATTCAAATATGGTTCCATTTCGAAACGAAGTAAGGAACTTAATTTTGATTTAAATTACTTAATAGATTAAGCACCAATCGAGCTTTCTAGGAAAATGGGGTATTTATTCTAATTGACACATCGTACGAATACTGATGTCGCAATGAAGTGTTATAACTAAGAGTGTGGTTCGTTTGTATTGGGCATTTCCCACGGTTTGGGGGCATTTTGTAACGTAAGTTACCTTTTTGCATGCATTTCAGGAAGCCATAAGTGGTATACCTGCTTATTCCAATAAAAAACATGTATTTTGTAAATTGGACTCATTCAAAAATGATTGATCAAGGAATGAGGTCAAAGTCTTTTAACATTGTAACTTACGTTACCGTGGAATGGCCCTTATAACGAGTTTCAAAACTTGTCAAAGAGAGATTCTATATTCAGTATTCTATTATAACGAGAGGTGTTGTTATAAAAACTAACTGATTGGATGGTTATTATATCATCTCGTCTTTCAGGAGGTTTATCTGCTGTCATCTACACGGACGCACTGCAGACGCTGGTCATGCTGGTTGGAGCATTCATCCTCATGATTCTCAGTGAGTATTGTGACTTATTGGCAAGGAGCATGATTCTGAGGGAAGATGAAGACGGTTTTGGTTTGGATGAGGATGGGTGTTTGGGCAGGAAGCTAGAGGTGGGCACGGGGCTGAAGCTTCAATCCTGCATCCCCATCTCAGGACATTCTCGAAAGAAATGTGGAAGCCTGCTTCATTTCAAGTTCATTTGAAGAATAACAGGACCCGTCCCTAAGGGAAAATAGGTATTTGGTATTGATATGAAATTGATATGAATTTTAATCGTCATTGAAAAATGAACAAAGAACAATTTACTGGAACGGGATCGAACCAGCGACCTCCTGAATACCGTACAGGCGCTCTACCAACTGAGTTGTCCACCCTATGTTGGTGTTGGTATAACAGTAAATTATCTTTGTTCGTTTGGCAGTAAGAAGCCATGAGACCACTTACATACAGCTATATCCCAAGGATCATTGAAGATACGCGCGGCATTAGCAATACTTTAACCGTGTTGAATATCTTCCTTCTTTTCCTGAGAAGCCAAAATGTGCCACTTCTCCGCTTGATGATCTGAAACCAACTCTTAAATCTCATTGTTTGTCTGTTTGCTTGCTTGTTTGTCTGTGTGATCGCCTTCAGGCTTCCAGAGGGTGTCCTGGAATGAGTTGTTCATCCAGTATCCCCAGGCCATCCCCAACACCACCCTGGCAAACCCCAATACCACCTGTGGCTATCCTCGGGAGGACGCCTTCCATATCTTCCGGGATCCCATCAACTCGGACCTCCCTTGGCCTGGCATGATCTTCGGTATCACCATCTCCTCCATCTGGTACTGGTGTACCGACCAGGTAGGCATATACGTCCAAAGCAGTTTAAAGGATTCTCGTGCTTTTTTTCAGTCAGGTTATTTCATTGCCTTCATACAGAGAATTTACTGACAGATAATGAATGGCAAGTCTTATTTTGAGAAAGATTTGAGGCTTTGCATGGTGACAATGTGGATCGGTTTGCGGAAACACCATGTATAAGAATCGTTCGTACTTTCGCACTTCGTTCGCACTTCTCGGAAGGTCTCAACGTTTCGACTAGTATGCTCTAGTCCTCATCAGGAGACCGTAAGTCTTATTTTGGTTTCAAACCAGCATTTGGTTTTCCTTTGAATGGCTTTGCAAAATGAGGGATTTTCATACATGCTTATGTAGGGAACCAACAGCAAAACATATAATGAAAAAAAACGTAAAACTTGAAATGGCAAACTTGACCCACTGAAATGGTTTGACAAAAACGATTACACCACTGGTTTAGTGAAAGGAACATATTCGCCCAAAAAAACCTATTGAGGAGGAAAAGGTCTGTCAGGAAACCTATACAACAACCCCAACTTTTCAATATGCATAAATCTATTGGATTACTGCTCTCAGCTACTCAGATGACATCAAAGTTTTGCTCATGAATATGGAAATTCTAATTAGCATTCGAACTTAAAACTTGTTGTTAACCCTGAAACAGTGTGAGGAAATGGGTAAAATCACAGTCCGCATTACACACCTGCTTTTTTGCACACGTTCAAGCCATAATATTCCTATTGCACAGACTCTTTAATTTAGGCATATAGGTCAATGGGTTGCAATGAGAAAAATGTTGTTATTAATTATACGGATGTACCATCAATAACTGGCATAATCCTTGAAATGGAAGAGTGCTGGTACGGCAGTAAATGTGTTTATGGTTTTCTACTGGTACCTTTAGAGAAACAAGTATTATAGATTTGTAGATATCACTATACAGAGGCCACATCATAGCGGAAACGGACGGTGCTGGTATGGTAGTGAATGTCTTCTGCGTTCTGACCAAAAACGACACTAGCAAATCATTGACTATAGGCCCCATCATAGGTCCGAATAGCTGAAACGACAGAGTGATGGGGCCAATTTCATAGAGCTATTGGCACCGAATTTGTTTAGCACCAAACCCTTGGTGAATCAAATCAGTAGGCCTATGCCAGCCAAAGCTCCTTGTGAATGTTTTACTCAGCAAACAATGAACGAATACAAGTCATAAGAATTAAACATCTCATTAAAATTTGGTTGGTAATCTTGTTTCATTAGCCGCTTCGCGCTGCAGGTTGAAATTTGAAAATGTGGCCGATTTGGGCGCGGCCAGTTCCGTGTTTAATTAACCGAGCAAATAATGTCTGCTGCCATCTAGAGTTTTTGAAAGACTCATTTTATTACCCGAACATCTCAATTCAAGACTTGAGAACTGTCACACAACAGTCGTTGATGACATAATCGATTATGTCATCATCGATATGTCGTATCGATTTTGCAACATATTACAAATGCAAATCGGTGACCAAATGTTCCAAATCATCCCTTATAGGTCATCGTCCAGCGAGCCCTGGCTGCCAAGTCCGTGGCCCACGCCAAGGGCGGCACCGTCTTCGCCGGCCTGCTCAAGACCCTGCCCATGTTCCTCATCGTCATGCCCGGTATGATTAGCCGTGTGCTGTTCCCCAACGAGGTAGCCTGCGCTACGGCCGAGACCTGCCTGGCCGAGTGCGGTAGCGCTACGGGCTGCTCCAACACGGCCTTCCCTAAGCTGGTCCTGGAGGTTATGCCAGCAGGTATGCAAATCTAGTTTCTGTATCTCTTGGACAATTAGGCCTACCTGATCGTCTGCCCTTCTCTGTTGTCGTCAAAGTAATATTTGACGCTTCGCATGATGGAAAACACGATGCTAAAAAAACCTCTCAACCATTGAGAAATTCTCTCATGGTTGCGAAATCTTACAAAAGTGTCATCGTGTGAAAGGACACCAATGCTCGAGAGTGACCGACGTCCCTGGTGAATCCTTGAGAGATTTTGACTAAGGTCCAGACCCATGAGAGAATTTCTCAATGTTTGAGAGGTTATTTTTAGCGTCGTGTGAAAAGGCATAAATACTATTATACTTAGGGAGCATACCGAAACAGATATTTTCACAGGGTATATATAAAGACGGTGATGGCAGGAACATTAAAATTGTCTACTCTTTTTCTGGATAAATACAGCATTTCAGACATAAAAAAATTACAGTATGTTTCTCCCATTACCGTCTTTATTCCAATAAATCTGTGAACATTTCTGTTTTGGTTTGTTACCAATGTTGTACATGCCCTTTAACCTATAACCCTATAGCTCCGGGTGAATGTGTTTTTTATATTTCCAACTCGAGAACGTAAATCACGTCCTTGAAGTTATCAAAACCACTTCATTTATTGGCTTCATTTTAATATTTTCACATTACTGCCGTTTGTCAGGTTTGCGCGGTTTGATGTTGGCTGTCATGCTTAGCGCCCTCATGAGTTCACTGACGTCCATCTTCAACAGCAGCAGTACCATTTTCACCATTGATATTTGGCGGCGGATCAGGCCACGTGCTAGCGAGACCGAGCTCATGATCTGTGGACGGTGAGTCATATAATGGTCCCTCAATGTCCCGTCACAATTTACCCTCCAGTTTCCATTCTATTTTAATGGAAATTCGTCTTTAAATCAGGCTTTAGCCTAAGCCAGTCAAGTTGAAGGTGCTTTGGTAGCATAAATCTTCACAGATTTACCTATAACTTACAGCGTATAAAGATGGTAGAAACACATATCGTTCATGTTTTTACTGCATGGAATGCTGTATTTATCAAGAAAAGGGTAAAACCAATGACCAAAAACAATTTTGATCTTTAAAGGATGAAAACTAACGGTGTAAAAATTTAGAATATACCATGGGTGTTTTCACTGTTTTCTCAAAAAGTCGGCACCGTATGGGACTGGGAATTTCACGGATAACTGTTGCTCATCTTTCTTGATATTTTTTGGCTCATGAATCTGCATTTCTTTGACAAAAACCAAAATATGATATTACCTTTAATGAACATGAAGGGCTTGAGATATATGGCGAAGTTGGAGCCTTCCTTCGGCTTCGTCATTTGGCCCAATCCCATGTGTTGGCCTCAAATGGCGGTAGCGAAATAAGTCACAAGCCTATACCCTCAAGCCTGGTTTCGTGAAGGCCCACAGGTTCATGTGAAAGGTTGCAGAATTGATGAAGACATTCTCTAAGCAAATATAGTACAGAAAGGTATCAAAGGATTGATGAAGCTGTAATTATCAGAACACATTCAATTTTCGTGCCCCAACTTGACCCATATTCACAAGAAACATACATCTCTGACTATTATCTCCTTGCTTCTATTTTGTATACACAGTGTGTTCATCCTGGTGATGGTCGGTATCAGTGTCCTATGGATTCCTATCATCCAGGCTGCACAGGGCGGTAGGCTCTTTGACTACATCCAGTCCATTACCAGCTACCTATCACCTCCCATCTGTGCTGTCTTCATACTGGCTGTTGCATGGTCCAGAATCAATGAGAAGGTAAGGACAAATATTTATGCTAAACATTCTGATAGAAGAATTCCCTGGTTGAAGGAAATAAATATTTTTGGAGGGCAAGAGCAAGTTAAATTGATGATTCAGAAAAAAGATCGGAGATGGAAAATAGCATTATTGAAAATAAAAAAGATCACAGTAGAAGATAGGAGATTACAGTAAAACATAGAATATAACAGTACAGCATAGAATATCACAGTACAGGATATATGATGACAGTAGAAGTTAGAAGATCTCAGTGGAAGATATATAAATACCACAGTAAAACATAGAAACTCGCAGTAAAGCTTAGACGATCACAGTACAACATAGAATGTCACAGTACATAGAAGATGACAGTAGAGAATAGAGGATCACAGTACAAGTTAAAAGATCTCGGTGGAAGATAGAATACCACAGTAAAACATAGAAACTCGCAGTAAAGCTTAGACGATCACAGTACAACATAGAATGTCACAGTACATAGAAGATGACAGTAGAGAATAGAGGATCACAGTAGAAGTTAGAAGATCTCAGTGGAAGATAGAATACCACAGTAAAACATAGAAACTCGCAGTAAAGCTTAGACGATCACAGTACAACATAGAATGTCACAGTACATAGAAGATGACAGTAGAGAATAGAGGATCACAGTACAAGTTAGAAGATCTCGGTGGAAGATAGAATACCACAGTAAAACATAGAAACTCGCAGTAAAGCTTAGACGATCACAGTACAACATAGAATGTCACAGTACATAAAAGATGACAGTAGAGAATAGAGGATCACAGTAGAAGTTAGAAGATCTCAGTGGAAGATAGAATACCACAGTAAAACATTGAAGATCATAATACATTGTAGTAAAGCATAGACGATCACAGTAAGAAGATAAAAAATCACAGTTAAACAGAAACTTACAGTAAAACATAAAGATCACAGTAGAAGGTAGAAGATCACAGTAAAACGTAGAAGATCACAGCAGACGAAAAAGATCGCAGTAAAACATGGAAGATCGCAGTAGACGACTGAAGATCGCACATCAGCAGATACAGAAGTTCACAGTAGAAGCCAGAGGATGAGTTCTGCTTCATAAAATGTCGACATTTCTCATTAAAGTCAAAGTACATTGGTTCCAAATTTTTTATATACCTAAAATTATTATCTTTTTTGTTTAGGGCGCGTTTGCAGCTCTAATGGTCGGCCTAGTAGTCGGCATGATCCGCATGGTGCTTGACTTTGTCTACGCTGCTCCAGCATGCGGTGAGGTGGATACCAGACCAGGCATCGTCGCCAATGTACACTACCTCTACTTTGGTATCATCCTCTTCGTCATCTCCATGGTGACCACAATCGTGGTCAGTCTGCTCACCGAACCCATCCATGACAAACACGTAAGTGACATTTTGTTGGGAGCCTTGCTAATAAGGAAGATGTGCAGTAACACAAGGTCATATCTGAATTTGGAATATTCATTGGTCTGAATGTTCTGCTTCAGCGGCCAGTTTCATAGAGCTTTATAAGCACCAACATGTCCTTAATCACCAACCTTGGTAAACAAAAAATCAGTATGTCAGCCAAAACAGCAAAACAATGGCCGAATACATGTCTAAAGCAGTAAACATGGCATGAAAAATTTGGTTGGTAATCCTGTTTGATCAAGGAAGACTTTTCATGCTTAAACACATTTTTTGTTTAAGCAGATCTGTGAAATTGGCCCCTTGGGTCGATTTAGACAAACTCATCGTAGCTTTACTATCAGTCATAGGACGTACTTAGAATGCATTGCTGCCCTACGTAGTATACGAAGTTACCCTTCGTAACTCAAGTTACGATCGATCGTAGGGTTTCGTGAAATCGACCCCTGGTCTTCTGAGTTGCCTTTGTACTCTTGGACGAAAAAGTTCGAGGAAGAACTTGCAGTAAGCTCGGATAGTGTGAGACAAGCTTACTTAGGACCAGTCTGAATTTGAACTTTGCTGATACAGCAATAGTAAGCTAATCTGTTTAAAAGATAAGTTTTGCTTGAAAAAAAATAATCAGCATGAATCCTTTGTACCTGAAGTCGATTTCACCAAACTCATCGTAACTTACAATCAATCATAGGACTTATGATGCATTGCAGCCGTATGTAGGATACGGCGATAGGGTACGACGAGTTACCCTTCGTAACTCGAGTTACGACCGATCGGATAGGCCTAGGAATAATGATCGCAGTAACTAACGGAATTCTCTCGCGGGGGTGTTGTATTCGTTTAGTTGGTTCGCCTGACGTTCTGGACGCGCCACAGCGATCTGGAGCGCGTTGACCTGGCCATGTCTGACATCAAAGTGGAGGAGAAGGTACCGATGAGGAACGAGGACGAGGAAGAAGGCGTTGCTGTCAAAGGTAAGCGAGCATTGCATGTAGTCACTGGGGAGGAGGTTGTGACTGTGAGGGCACACGTCACGTCAGTTACGTCACAGGCATTGTTTTCTGTCTTACGTCTAGAAGTTTGCTTATTAATTTTGTAAGTAGATATTTCTCCCTTTTGTTACAAATATTTCCATTGGAAATGTTCAGGTTCCACGGAAAGATATTTTAAAACGGGCCCCAAGGCCAGGGAAATCAAGCCTGTTGCCCCCTTGGCCTTTGGGTGAAATTCGGTCCTCTGTCTGATTTTGCATATTTTAACTAGATGACCGTATAGGGTCATCGGCTTAAAAAATGAATGAAAACATATCAGCTTTACCTTTAGGGCCCTTTACGAAACCAGGCTTGAGGCTAGGCTTGGGACTTATTTCGCCATTATATACCGCTATTTGAGGCCCAACGAATCAAACGAAGGGATTGGGCCACATGACGAAGCCGAAGAAAGGCTCCGGCTTCCAATCCAAATTTTTACTCAACCTATAAAATCCAGACGACGTATCCGTGCCAAACAATTTCAAAACTGTGACACCACGCATATTATTAATAGCCAAGTTACAGATAACAGTAAGTGCTACAATCCAATAAGAGCACGAACTGAACAGTACAAGAACTCGTTCATCCCATCCACCATCATCGAGTGGAACCACCTGAGCGACACTGTCATCAACTCGCCATCAACAAACTCATTCAAGAAGGCCATTGACAGTACCTATAAAAGGCGCCCTCTCTCACCCGATGCGTTTATGTTCAGTAGGGCCCTGCATCGTATGGGTGTCCCAGAAAAAACGCAACACTGTGTCGGGACTCATTATGTTAAAATGAAACTGTTTATCTCTTCAAGATTCAGATATGTGATACAGCCATGTCTTGGCTATCACCATGTAGAATTTAAGCATATTGGGGCTGAAATTGGCGAAAATATGACCAATTGAAAGACTACTCCTTAAAAATAAATTTGCAAGGATAA